>JAZKJV010010208.1:0-600000 GCA_037367405.1 Ottelia alismoides | reverse complement strand
TTAGGAAATAATAATCTGAAAGTGATGCTCGCGTCCGTTCTGGCTGCTTTTTCTCCATTCTTGATTTCTGACGTCTCTAGCGGACGTTTTGGATCATTGATAAGGTGAAATTTGACCTCCAACACCTTTTGTCATCTATGAGCTTGCCTGTATCCTCGCGATATTCTTCGTATTTCTAGTTGTTTGGATCAGGTTGTTGTACCTGTTTCAGTAACCTGGCCTGTGAATCTCCTACACGTGATTCATGTATAAGTTGAAGCACATCATGCCTTGAGTTAGACATGGTTTGGATCGATAGGATGTGGTTCGTAGAACGTATGGGATGATGCTCACTTACTCCTTGTTTCTGTGGTCAATCTTTTGTTTGCTCCTTGCTCCATTCTCGAACTCGATTTATTAGATCATTACATTACAGTCCAAATCTAATCCCTTAGTGTGTGTTTGGGGGTGGGTGATATATGTGTATACAACGATGGTCTCTCTATTACCGCCATGTAGTGACCCACCAAGCTGAAGTACTGTCCCTGTCAAACCGAGCCAACCACGAGGACTCGGTCACTCGACAACTCTTTATGGCGCTGCACATGGACACAACTGGTTTTGGGTAAGTTTGTGATTAGGCACAGCTCAGTCGATAAGGATTGCTTAATACTTGACAAAAAAAGTCTCCTTCCCCGAAAGTATAACGTCTATGAGAACGTGAGGTTACTCGCTCGATGACCAGACCATTTAATAGGATTCAGTAACATGTCAATTTCGCGGCATGCTTTTGGTTCCTGTAACCCCAACGAATGCGTGGCCTTCACATGACCTCCTAAACACACTGGAAATGGTCCTTGATGGCAACTCTTTTGTACGGGTTCATCTGTTTTCTTTCCATTGACAACAACTCTTCGGTACGGGATTATATTTGTTTTTCTTTTGGTTTTTTGCTTTGTCTGTTCTGATGTTATCAGTGGCAGTTGCTGGAATGAATGATCTGGACCAGAACCTGTCTGCTTGTAGATATATAATAAAATCAGGAAAATTTCTCTTATAAAAACTAATGTAGCAAGGAAAATATGGCATAGATTAGTTGAGATTATATCCCCAAAGAATCAGATTAATTGAGAACTCTTTCATACTTTGCTGATAAGGGGAGATATGATACAGAAGATTGGTACTCCTGTCCAACATAACCCGCTTGAATGATCTGGTGGTTGTGCAGTTTGCCTATTATCGAAAACCGTGAAATATTTCACATTGACAAGAGCGTAGGCTAGAGAGGGCAGTTTTGAAGTGGGAACGACCGGAGACCCTGTTACTTAGGAAAACTTATGGTGTGTTTGGTATGTGTGTTTAGGTGGGTTAAACTGGTAACAGGTAACCCATTTTTGGGTTTTGGTGTTTGGATAGAGGGTTAAATTGGGGGTGGATTAGAAGTGAGTTTATTGTGATATGATTGTATTGGAGTTTGAAAAAGTCAGTAGTTATTGTGACGTGATTGTATTGAAGTTTGAAAAAGTGAGTAGAAGTGAAGTAGTTTATAATTTTTATATGATATGATGGTATAATATATTATTTTTTCATGGAATTGATGATGGATAATTGATTTATTTATATTTTTTAAAAAGATAAAAAGTGGGACCCACATGGAGTGAGAAAAAATGGGTTAATATATTATGTAACGGAATACCGTATGACAGCTTGTCGTGAAGTTCTGACCAGCACTGTCGACAGTTCATTCTCCTATCCACCTTCACAAGAATTATACATCGTTGTGATCGTCTCGACGAATGAAAATACATTGATCGACCTCTTGCTGCACGTATATAATCCTACCAGATCCTAAACCTGTCAGCTAGGATCCATCGGTTGGGATAAATTAGGATCTCCACTTGCTCTTTTTATTAGTTATAGTCTCTCAATAACCACCTACTCCTCCAGTTGTAATTCTTTGACTTGTATATAAGAAAAGATCTTTGACCTTATCTCTGAAAAGTTCATATGATCCACCTTCCTCCACCTTCAGTGGTTGTGGAAGATGCCCTCCCTAGAGTTCTCACTGCTCCTCCAGTAATTAATTGGCAACTAAGTGCTAAGGATCCCTTTAGAAGAGTATTACCACAACTTAATTTAGATGCATTTGCATCTACAGCAACTGAAGCTCTCTGATTAGCGTAGAGGAACTTGTCGCGAACTAGCACGTGACTTCTCGGCCCAAAAACGTCATGTGACGAGACGTGTAACCTCGAACATGCCCACGTATTAATTAGCCTTAATTACTCACTTAATCGTGGAATCTTCGAGTAAATATAATAGCTCCAAAAGAAGCAGTTATTAAGTTGTTAGACTGAACTCTCTGAATTAAGTATGTAAGATATGACTAGCATGGGTCGTTGTCCCGAATTAATCAAATCATCATCATCCTCGTCGTGCTTGTTCTTACCATTCTCCCAAGATTCTGTTCTGAAGCTTGAGACTCCCTAGTTCGAGCTCGGGGACAATGGGTGCAAGCTTTGTAGGTGGGAGAATTACATGTTTAACAAGTTTTGTTCTTTAAATAATGCTTATCAAAATTGCCTTTAGTGAGATCTAATTCCTTCTTGATGATGGTTGAAGAAGGGCAACTTGATAGGCAAGCATTGCGTGTTGTCGGTATGAGAAGGACATCGCTCCGCCAAATAGGCATGTGCTTCTTTTCTCCTATTCACCATCAACAAGTATTATCTTGTGTATGACCATACGATCGTGAGGAAGATCAACGGTTTAGCTTCGATCTTATTCCGTTTTCGACATCAGTTTTGATGTCTATATGTAAATCAAGGGTTATGTATTTTTAAAGATTGAGTTTGTATTGCAATACTTGTGCAATATTGGGTCTAAAACTCAAGAACTTCAAGTGTTATTTTTTTGGAACTTATTTTCTAGAAATTGTTAATAGAAATTTAAAGGTGAGTTTGATAAATTTTGAATGTTATATAAATAAATACCGATACGAGAAGTTAGTCAATTATCAAAATGGAATCCTATTTTATTTTTCTATTATTTTGGTTAGGATTTTTGTTATATTTTTCTTGATTATTATTTATTTTACCTTGGAGAGTGTATAAAATTTAAGTTAGTTTGAAATGTACAAAAAAGCTAAATATATTGTTCAATGTGTAAACTAAGATTTTCTCAATTTGGTTGTATTTAATCTTCCTAATGGTTTTGAATTTGAGGTTCCCAACAAATGGTATCAGAACCCATTCATTTTTCCTTTTCTAAAACTCAATAATCAGATTTTTGTTGAAATGGATCTCAGATTCTGCCATTGCTATAAAAATTTGAACTCTGTTTTTTCCCCTTCATACAACAAACCGGGCATCGATATGCACATTTAATTTTTTTTAAAAAAATTAATGTTGCTTATTTTATTTTTCGCACGATTAAAAGGGTTTTAAACTTTCAACGTCCTTTTCTCAAGAGATTTCCAAAGGAACTTTGCTATACACCATTCCATTCCTTTCCACTCAAAAACCTGAATAGTTAAAGGTTTTTTAATTACTAAAAAAGATTTCTACATCATGGTCGTTAGAATCTTGATCAGTTAAATGTTTTAAAAAGTCAACCGAGCATCTATCGATTTTGGATTTTTATGATTAGATTAATAGAACCAATCGGTTGAATCGGTGATGATGTCAACAATTCATAAAAATAGGAAAAAAAATCGAATTATTATATTGTTGGTTTAGTTCGTATGGATAAATCGGATTGAGCCGATTTAGACTGGTATTTCATTCAAATAAATATGAATAATTCTACATCATGTATTTAAATATGAATAAAAAAATCGGATTGATTGATAGTCTTATTCGGGGGATTATGAAAAGCCTCACTCAATTGACTAATTGCTAGTTTCACCATTTTAATGGAAAAAATATGTAATCTTTTCTTTAGACCCCAAATTTTGGGTCATCTTTTTATCGGAGAAAACAGTGGAAACATGGTCTCAACTAGGGATGCAAACGATATATCCGTATCCGATCCGTCACCGTATCTATTTTATGCTGATCTTGACATCCGTATCCGTATCCGTTTTTATATAGATACGGATACGGATATCGTTTTGATATCCGCAAACATCCGTATCCATATATCAGTTTTCGTATATAAATATAATTATATATTTATTTTTAACCTTATATAACATAATTTTATACCTACTTTTACCATATTTGTATAATTTTTATGATACAAACACATTTAATAATTATCCATATGCTCCTTACTTTGGCACTGAGACATCGAGCGAAGCTTGGGATGTTTTCATGAAAGTGTGTAACGTAAATAAACATCAAATTTCAGGAAGATTCTCAAAGCTTGTTTTTTGTATTTATATAATAGAAGCCGGTCTAATCCCAGTTTCTTCACTCTCTCAGAAGTCAGAAAGTCAAGAAATGGTAGAGCCGAAGTCAAGATCAATATTTCTAACATTACCCATATGCGATCAGTATCCATATACCCATATGCTATAATTCTAACATTATAATATTTTTGTCGGCTCCCGTTCGATGTCGTCGTCTTCCTTATTTAAAAAATTATTTAAACGAAAATGGGCCGAAAGTAATAAAAGACTTGGGCAGCCACTTAATTGGACAACTAATTTATGATGATGTGCTCCTTTGATGCTTAGGTGTCACATGCCATGATTAATCTCGACCTTTAATGAGAGCTTAAATAAACGAGATTATGTACTTAATATTCGCAGCCATATCATAGAATAGACCAATCTTGGACCCTTCGGCTGTCCTTTGCAATGACGTTATAATTTATAAAATGGCTAAAAGATGAGCGTGATTTGGATATTATTGCGATCTGTCTATGCAAATGCGATTCCTCCAATTTCGATCCAGACTTGAGTGTGATTTCCAGTGTGCAATTTTATTTTGGATAAATTACATATATATGATCCACGATTTCGTGGCCAAAATTTATTTTGGAGAATTTTATGTTAGACACTTTTATTAAGCATGAAAATGGTCGGATACGAGTGGGAATATAGACGTTATTATATCTTTATTAATTATTAAAATATGACTTTGATTGAAAAATACAGGAATTGATGGATATGACAAATGCGCTACCATTTATTTAAAAGTTACAGATATAAAATATAAAGCAGGCATGTATTCGGATGTGAATAAGAATAGAAACCTTTTAAAGATTAGCTTAATTATACCTGTATTATGTATAGGATGATTTATATGTAAAATAAACTAGAGAAAAGGATCCTACTCCATGGAGTAGGTAACTTATCTATTCCATTTTCATTTTTTTTCAATTTTTTTATTTTTTTAGAAAAATATACTTCCATGGATTTTCATAACTATATCCCTCTAATATGTCATTCAAATTTCGTTAGAAACTGAGATTCATACGACCTCCATCCAGACATCATTTTTTAACGGTCACAGATTTGTTGTATTTTTCCTGTTATGGATGGAGGCCGTAGGAGTCTCTGTTTTCGTCGAAATTTGAATGATATTTTAGAGGAATATAGATATAAAAAACCATGAAAGCATTTTTCAAAAAAATAAAAAAAATTTGAAAAAAAAAAGAAAATGAAATAGGTAAGTTACCTACTCCATAGAGTAGAATCCCTTTACTCAATAAAATATATTAAATATATTTATTTCATATCAATTATATAAAATACAATGAAAGAGGCTATTCGTCTTTTTACATACAACAGACTAATGAATTGACAACTATATTTATATGATAAAACATGACATCACAGCGATATCAATATATATTTTTTAAAAAATGTATATATACAAACGCCAAAATCTAAATAAAATGAACGGTAGCTGATTGGATACATGTATATCTTTGTATGTTTTGATATATATGTTATTTTCTACGTCAACTTCTTCTTTTTGATACAGATCCATTGAATAATATATTATTTTATTTTTGATACTTCCCTATGTGTGTTTTTTAAGGGAAAAATCTAGTACCATGCATCTATAACTAAACTGCATGCGATGTGATCGAACGGCGTGTGATTTGCAGGGTTAAAGAAATCCAATCCAACCGAGAATCGAGCTTGATCTGGTCGTTTCGCTCGGTTTCATAAAATTTAAAAAGGAAAATTAGGTTCAATTGATTGCCTGGACTGGGTCGACTTGGATTGAACCGGTTTGATGGATTTCACTTGAATTTTGAAATTTAGTAAAAAAATGAAAAATAGTGGTGGATGCCTCTACATGCCTAATGCTTATTATGTTTACAATGCAAGCTTGTATATTTCGAAAGTGAAATATATTTTTTCTTCCACAATGCACGATTTGAAATGATTTAAATATTGTTGTCCTATAAAATTTGATATATGCCACACCGTTGAACTTTTACTTCACTCTTTTTTCTGTGTAGTAGACTTTTTGTATCCCAATCTCTATGCTTCCATTTCTATTGAGGGGCTTACAATGCATATGTCATCCATTGAGTATCGTACTATTGTCAAGTATCGCCTCATGATTCCTCTATTTCCAGCAGATGAGGCATGTCCAGTATGCCACAAATCATGTTTAGACACCTTTGGGGAGTATGTCGTTCATTGTCGCGAACTGTCAGGTTTTAAATATAGGCATGATTTTGTCAGGGATGTCCTTTATGATATTCTCAGGCATGCAGGGTTGCTTCAAAGAAAGAAGCACTTGTGAATTTTCTGATGAATCCACAAGAGGGGAGATCGACAATTAGACCAATAGATATTTTTAAATATTTGGATGGGTTGGAGGGAAACATGCATGTGTTGATTTGACTGGAGTTTCTCCATTGGTGGGTCATATAAGGAGTGATTTTGTTGCGGGATACGCTGCACAAAAAGCTGCATCAGCTAAAGTGGCTAAGCATGAGAAGGCTTGTATGGACAATCAACATGCATTCATCTCCTTTGGTTTTGATACATTTGGGTTCTTGACAAGTGAAGCTGTTGAGCTCCTTAAGAGGGTCCAAAAAATTATGCATACGAATCTTATTGTGAGCGAAGAAAGCCGGTCGACAAAAGAGAGAGGAGCGATACAGTATCACTACTCGTCAGGGAGCTTCCAGTACAATCAAGAGGCGGTTTCTCGACTGGAGCCCATCCTCCCCTCTACTGGAAAATGACTCAAAGAGACTCCTGGCGACTCTCCTGGAGTTAGACTCTGGAGAATGACTCAACTGTACCCGAGTGAGCCCAATGAGCTCTGCCTCTACCCTGCACGAACAGCTTCATATCAACTTGAACATATCCTAATCTTCTTCATCCATGTTGAACATATCCCCCCAATCTTCTTCTTCTTCTCTATTGAGCTTGATACATGCTTACTTTCACATCTTTTTCATATATCAATAGCACATCATTACTTTACCTTCAATTAATAAGATTTTTCATATAGGTAATTTGATTTTCAGCCAACCCAATCGGCCCAAATCATTCACCCAAACGTTTCAACCCAGTCAAATTTAGTTGGGTGATGTCTGTCATTTTTGCAACCCAGACCACATAACCTAGATCCACCCAAATCAGTCAAATGCCAGATAAGAAAAGATTAAAAGAGTTTTGGTGTAATTGCATATGTTACAAGGGCTATAATATAATTTGACAAGATTTTAGGGGCCGTGGTGTAAAAATCCGAAGAAGAGCAGGAGGAGGATCTGTCGTCCGGCGGCCTTCTCTTTTCCGTCCTTTCCTTTTTCCTCGCCATCGCCTTAATTACAACTGTCGCCTGTGGTTCCTTGAGAGACGAGGCACTCACCCGCACGCTTCAGAGGGCTTTAAATCCATCCTCACATGAGAGGTTCCCCTCTCCGAGGGGTAACGTCCAGTTCGTCCTCCCTTCCAAGGCCAATGATGCTTCGTATCGTACGTCTATTCAATACCCGAGTCAATACTTGGTGAATGCGACCTGTTGCATGTACGTACGCGTGCTCTTTATGCATGCAAGAGCTTCGACATGACTGTGGATGCTCGGAGTGCTACCATTATTGTCAGCCTCCCTCATGGCATTCTTTCCTGCGGAATGGTAGTTTGCATGGGTTACGGTGGCATCTATGACGAGGAGATTCCCATCTCACTCTTTCCATAGAATCCTTTTGATTACCCGGTTATCTTTACCCCCTTCGTTCGTTAATGTGTTGAAGTTCCATTACAAATCAATGTAACATCATATTACATTTCTTTTTTCAACTCTTATAATCATCCAAACATCTACTATTGGCAGAAAGTTACCTCAACGTACCACATCTATGTAACCAAACAGACCCATAGAGCAGGGGCGGACCTATGCATATGATATGGGGGGGGCACGTGCCCCTCCTAAAGTTTGAAATGTTTTTATATTTATATTAATGTTGCATTCCACAAAATCAAAATCCAGCCATTGAGCCCCCTCCTCAATTGGAATCGTCAAGTTTGTGCCCTCCGTCTCTCGTAACCTCCGTTCTCGCATTCCCTCCGGACGCTCAACCCTAGCCATTGCGCCTCCCCCCCATCCCCACGGTGCTGGTTCCCAGAACGGCTACATCCTCAGACCACAATTCCCTTGCACATCGATAGTTTGTTTCCACCCTCTATCCGTTGAGTAACGTCACCTCCTCTCTCGCATTCCCTCTAGAAGTCGGTCCAACCCAATCGTTGTGCCTCCCTCCCCAAGGTGCCGATTCCTCGCTCGGCAAGTATCCTGGCCCCATTGTACAACGACAACATGTAGTGTGTGTATAGATGTGTCGTGTGTCCATATTAGTAATGCAAACGGATGGATATAGATCCCGTATAGGTATCCTCATATCCTTATCTATTTTTGAAAATAAATATGGATGCAAATACAGATATTGACAGATATTAAAACGATGTTGTCATATACTTAAAAACAAATACAGCTATATATATAATGGATATTGGTCGCATGTGAGTAATACTATAAATACTCTATAAATTGACTTAAATATGCATGAATTGAATAGAAAAAATATAATAAAAATATACCAATTTTCTTCTATCATAAAAAGTATATCAAATATGGTAAAAGAAGATAATTATGTTATACATAGTAAAAAATAAATCTACAACTAAATTTATATATGAAATGGATAAAAGAATACTAATACAGATGTTTGTAGATACAAAAATGATATCCATATCTGTATCCACTTTGAAACGGACATGGATATTGATGTCAAAGTTTATATAAATCGGATATAGTGACGGATTTAATACGGATTTATCTGTATATGTTAGCATACTACTCCTTGTCGAATACATTGAAAGATAGATTTTCAAATGGGAGATGAATGGTTCATGATGTTTTTCGCATATATTGAAAATGATATATTCGATTCTATTGTTGATGATAATATTATGAAAATTTCTAAGCTATAAGAATTAGACATGGTCAACTTTAAATACATGTGTGTTTTTTTAAATTTTTTTATATGTAAAATAATTCTTATATATATATATATATGGATATGTATGTTTATAGTAAATTTTATAGTATAGTATTTTTATTATTACTATTGATTGTCAGTGTGCCCCCATCAGTATATAATCATGGGTCCGCCACTGTCATAGAGGTATTGCACTTGTACTCCGTGAATTTGGTTTGATATAAGCCCTTTCACCTAGGAGTCATCATCTTCCTTTGGTCTGTTGCACACTCAAGCTTATCACTCACGGGAAACTCAACCTTTTCAAAATGGAGAAGGATTGTCTGTTGTAGCCCCTGTTGCAGCAGACTCTACAATAAGGGCCACTATAACAAAATTGAGCTATAGTGATATTTTTTCAAAATCCGTCACTAAAATAGCAGTTATTAAATATATAACGATGATATTATTCATTGTGAAATGAGTTTGTACTCAAAATTAGCAACGGATATCATATCCGTCGTTATATCATTAGCAACGATCCACATAGCGACGGTTGTCCGTTGCTATTTTTAAAATATCATCTAATCGTCGCTATTTTTTTAGTTCACAATGTAGCGACAATTAATTAGAAGTTTAAAAATAGCAACAAATAAATGTTGTTATGTGGATTGTTACTAATGATATAATGACATATATGATATTCATCGCTGATTTCGAATGCAAAAATCATTTCGCAATGAATAATATCGTCGTTAGATATTTAACATCGGTTAATTTATGACGAATTTTGAAAAAACCATCACTATAGCTCAATTTTTTTGTAGTGGGTTGGAGCCGCTCGATCTTGATCGAGTGGTTCACATGAATTTGCACGGTAAATCCCACAAAAATATAAATCCACGTGAACAGCTCGATCAAGATCGAACGGTTCCGGCCCCTACTGCAGAGTCTACTGCAGCAGTAGCTACCATAGTGGCTACCATAGACGATCCTCTCTATTTTAAAATCTCATGTGCTAATGCATATACCTTGTGCCTTGCGGATGAGGAAACTCCCACTCGTTTATTCCTAGAATGCCCTTATGATAAACATATTATTGTCCTGAATATTGATTGCTGCGAGAATAATTTTTTTTGACATCTCAAACTTTTGCTCCAACTCTCCCTCCTCTCTGAGCATGGATCATAAAATTGGGCTCTAATCTTATGCCCACCCAATTATACTTGATTTTCTATCTTGATGATTGTTGAAGCCAAGAAATGATGGGCGCTCAAGAGAAGGAAGTGAAATGACTGCCTCAAATTTGATACACTAGTGCTGCTCTTAGGGATGCAAACGGATACGGGCATATCCGTATCCGATCTGTCACCGTATCTGTTTTATTCAGATTTTGACATCCATATCCGTATCCATTTTAAAGTAGATACATATATGGATATCATTTTGATATCCGCAAACATCCGTATCCGTATATCTGTTTTCATATATAAATATAGTCATAGATTGATTTTTAACCATATATAATATAATTATCTACCTTCTTTTACTATATTTATATAATTGTTATGATACAAACATATTTAGTAAATTAATATCATATGTTTTCCGTCCAATTCTTATATATTTAAGTCGATTCTATAGAGTATTTCTAACATTACTCGTGTGTGATCAGTATCCGTTTTACATCCGTATCTATTTTTAAGGATATGGTAAGATAGTTTGATATCCGTCAATATCATATCCGCATCCATATTCGTCTTAAAAACGAATAAAGATATGATAATACCTATATCCGTATCTGTATTCGACCGTTTGCATCCCTATCTCCCCCTCATCACGGAATGGAACATAGGAAGTATTTCTCCCGTTGTATTAAATGCTGAAAATATGATCGTTTTCCTAAAAAAAAATGTAAAACACTGTTCATTGATTCAATTCATGTACCTGGATTTCTGAACTGCAGAAAAAAGATAGTACAACATCCCTACAGTAGTTTTTTTGAACTGCAGCATCTGCTCAGTCGTAAAAATTTAGGTTCATTTCATCGTACACGTCAGTCTCCTAGAGTTATTCTCCTGTGGGATATAATCTTTGCAAAATATTACTTATAACGTGTACGGTTTGAAAATATTTCTTAAAACGAGCATATATCGGCAAATCATTTATCGCTTGGTGTATCACATGATTTATTGTGTACAACAAATCATTTGTCGTGCCACATGAATAGTAAAAATACGTATCAATGGTGAAAATTCAGATTCTGTACGTCCACGTTATACGATAAACAGTTTGTCGCATCACGACAAACCATTTGCTATATGACTATTGTGAGAGATATTTTAGCTTCTGAGCAATTATGTATCCCTTTCCTTTTGGTAAACGTCCCGCCTCATATACACTAATGATGTCCAATTATACGATATGAAGGGATTTTTACGGCACAACCTCGAAAATCGTGTCCAATTACACCTTAACCCCCATAATAATTGTAATTACACCTATACCCCGTGTAGGTGTGATATCATAGAGATTATGATGTAATTGAATAAGATTTCAGGGTCATGTTAACAAAATTCCCATAAATGAATTCATCCAAAAGTAAATGTAATTTCCACAAAGCACGTGCAAACCGATCAAAATAATTTCCGCGAAATTGCACCTAAAATTATATCGATTTTTATAATATTTTATTTTTTTCCTATTAGGTGCAAAATTTTTAAATCTATCAAATTGAACTCGTAACCTTTAGAAATTAAGCAGTGATTAAGGTCTCTCAGTGCAGTAAAAAAATCAGGACATTACTAAAAAAATCGATATTATATTGTGGTTACAAAAAATATCTTCATTCAGGACCGTGAAAATTATTTTTTTTAAAAATAATAATGCACTATATTTTATTAGAACGTGTATAACGTCTTATAGCAAGTTGTCCAGACGCTTAGCTGTCTTCGATTTATCCTCATTGAAAGCATATTTGTATTTATAGATCCAATTGTGCAGCAAAATAATAAATGAAATATGGGTAGTTGGCCAAACTTTCAATCGTCAACGTCTTCCTTAAATTTTTCCACTCAATTATGCATCGTTTTCTCTATTTTTTTAGCATTTAATTCAAGTTTACGTATTTTCTATAACTTTAGGAAGAAGAAAAATCGTCATGTTTATTAGAAGATTTCACATTTTACAGGAACAAGAAGATCCTTTGAGGGGAAAGCTCTATTTTATGATGTATCCAACAACCGAATTAAAAATAGAATGATTTCATTCGAATCGCCCTGTGATCTTCAACCAATTGTGTGCTTCAATATAATTACCTGGATTAAACGCTATAGCTTGTTTTCAATACTCAGCAGCTTGATCGAACCAAGCCTCCGCAATTTCAGAATCACCCTGTCGAATAGCTTGTTCTTCTCGATCAGAATAGGTAAGTAAATTCCTTTCCTTAGAATTGTATTGCAAAACTAAAGGTACCTTTAAATTCTAGTTGTCACTAATTTTTCCTACGCTTTCCTTCACCTTCTCTCTTTCTTTCCGATTTTTTCTCTCCTAAAAATTGACAAGAAATGATTTTTTTTATTTTTCTAAGGTTTTATTTTTATTTCTATGTTTTCTTGAAAAATATAAATCAATCCGTAATTTTTTTTACAAGGACATCAATTTACACATGAAAATCAACGGGTGAAAAGTGATTTTTTAATCATTATTTTTGTTGATTTCCATTAAATTATGGAGATGTATTTCTTCACTTTTAGGTGATATTTGGTAGAGGAATAAAGGAAAAGAGACAAGAAGAGATAATGCACTATCTTTTTCAGTTGGAGAGAGAGGATGAGGATGAATAAGGAGAGATAAGATGTAGTTATTTGTTATTCTCTATCCCGTTGGAGGGATATGATAAGGAAGGATAATGAGATTATCTTAGATAAAATTGTTAGATTAGTGATAGTTGTTTGTATTTTTTGGCATGAGAGATTGATGACGGAGGGATATTAAGGGGAATTTTATCCATCATCTCGACTCCATGACCAAAATATTGATTGTCTACTAGAACAATCAGATGCAGAAGTGAGTTCATGTATGTGATCGGTCAAGGATAGAGACTAACCAAGTGAGGAAATCTATGCATGTGTGTCGGTATTGTGTACCAAACCAACGCGCGTAAGCTCCGTCTATGTGCGGATTGCATCCCTTGCATATAAAGCAAAGTCTAGGTTCTTGTCATGTTGATATTTCTTTAATACTACTCGTGTTTTTAAATTACATCGGCTAGTTGTGTCACACATGTTCTTGAGCAAGGCCTTGCTACAAACTTAACTGGCGAGGCTATGGTTTAAAGATAATTAGAAAGGATGGCGCACTATTGTCACGCTCCAAATTATTGATGATTCAATTCATTTTTCTTGGGTGAAACATAAGATATTTTAGTCGGAAAAAGAATGGGTGAATTCCAAATGACCTAGTATGTCTCACAAGTCGCACTATACGTCAACCTAAACTGTATCTTCCTCTACAAGACTCGAAAAGGTACATTTAGAATACCAACGGGGATTAAATTAAATAAAAAAGTAAGTACTATATTTTATTACTTTGATATGTAAACATAAAGATTTGTTATCTTCATAATTTTTATTTTACATATGTTTATCCTTCTTTATATATGTTTATATACAGATTTTATACATAGATCACCTCATTGCATTTAGATTTCGATAGATGTTGTTGCTTCTCAAGCTCTCAAAGCCGGCTTCCTCTGCCAATGAGCTTCAAAGTTCCTCTACGACTAGCCACAGATCTACTTTCTTCATATGACAACACTATTGGTGAAATATGTTCAACTTATATATTTTAGTTACATTGTTGGACATGTGAGCCCACTGCGAGCCATTATGCAATAAATGTTATTGCAGATATCATTCCCTGATCTGAAATGAAGAATAAATAATTTGCATAAAAGGTCCCTTAGTACAATTAGGGTTATGTACCATGGCTATCTTAATGATCATACAGCTATTGATTCAATTATTGAATCATAGAGGCTGGTGCTTGGATGAATATCTAAAGGGTTAGATTGAGGACTCATCAAGCACCGTCAAATGATTGTTAAGATGTGATCTCCAGCCTGAGTAGGAGATGGCAATCCTTTCTCACATAGGCTGATATCTGACCGACCTCTTAATGCAGGTCCTTTGCATAGGAATAGAGATTCGGAGGTGTCAGATTAGTTAGGTCAAAGAGTTGACTTAACGAGATCGAGATAACCTAAGTCCTATGTTGAATGCTGTCACAGCATAGGCACGCATCCTCTGACCGGAGACAGATGTGTTACTATATGTCTGAGTGTGTACATTTGGCAGACCAATAGGTTGATGACCTAACCAAGGTCTATACACCGACGCGCTGGTGTGCATGTAAGGGCATATGAGTAATACGATCTCTCAAAGGGATCATACAGGTTCACTACTGAACCGGAAGACATGAGCTCACTCATGAGATATTGGGAAGAATCAAATACCGTGCACTGTCGTCTCACTTTGGAAGCTTGACTGAATTTGTAGGTTTGATATATACTTTTGGAAAGTATATGATCAAGACCTAGGTATAATATATGCTTTTGGAAAGTATATGATCGATACCGAATCCCAATGATCAAATGAGAAGCTTAGTGATCAAACCCTGAAGAAGATAGTGTAAAATTGATCTTGATCTTCGGGTTGACCATGGGTCTTCCAGTATGCAGGATGTACAGGTATTGGGAATACCTGAGGGTGATGTGATCATAAACGATTGTATATCCATGACACTTCCATTCCGAGGGAGTGATGAAACAGGTCCGGATTTTAGTGACTCCTTCCAGTAGAGAAGCAATCTGATCTTAGTACAAGTGTTGGACATTGGTCTAAATGAGATTCAGATTCAATGAAAAGATTAGATTTCCGGTCTTGATTTAATCAAGCATCTGTGGGAGGTTCGTAAGATCTGGATTTGAGATGAGATCTCAACATCCAAGTCACTATACGTGGAACAATACAATCGCCCTGTCCTTATCTCCAAGTATTTGCGGAGAAAGCACATTATTCTTGAAAGGGCTCAAGAATAATTCATTTGATGAAATGTATATCCAAGCAAGGACTTGATGATTAAATGAGATTTAATTATCAAGCATAATATGAATATGATTCATATTATTATCCAAGATAATTAAATGGGATTTAATTATCAAGGATTAGAGAATGTGGATAATACTATCTATAATATTTGTGTATTATAAATATGATTTATAATATACATATATTCAAGAGAGAGAAATTTAGTAAATAACATTTGTTAATTATTAAATATGGATTGGATTCACATTTGTTAATTAACTGGAAATGTCATTTAAAAATTAGTTTGGGATGTGAATATGATTCACATAATTTTCAATGGCATGATTGAAATATTCACAAATTAATTTAGAATTAATTTGGTGGATATTTTTTGTGATAATTGTTATTGCAAAATTAATCAAGAAATAATAAGATAAAATAAAAAAGGAGACAAAATCAACCACCTAAATAGAGGTGGCGCCACCTATGACTTGTTCATAGGTGACGCCCCCTATGATTTAGGGTGGTTAGTTACCTCCTCTTTTTATTATCAAATTATCTCTTGACAAATTAATTTATGTTGAATTAAATTGTGTTGATAATGTTACAACATATATTTAATTTAATTATAAATAAATGTTGTTGGTTTTAACCAACAACAATCATAGCCATTGATCTTACATAGACCAAGCCTAGCCGTTGGATCTATGAGTCCATGGATTGAGATCCAATGGATCCTAAACTAATATAAAAGGAGGGCTAGGGTAGCCATCCAAGGTACATCATTAAGAGTTGTGCAAGGTTACAACTCTCTCTCTCTCTCTTTCTCATTCTCGCCCTCTCTCTTTCTCTTCTTCATCAAGTGGACGTCCACTTTGTGTTGAGAAAGGAGAGACTCTCGGCTTTCGCCTTCGACGACTCGTGGATCTCCATCTTCTTTGGAGTTAGCTTACTCTAAAGGAAGACGACGGATTTCGTTTGACGAAATCGGAGAAGCCATCGCTTGGATCTTCATCGAGGATTGCGGGAAGGAACGTGACTCATCATCGCGCCCGCAAGTGCGTTCTTCGTGGATCGGACTTAAGACAGGAGGATCTCTACTTTGGGATCTCGCGATCACAACCACGCTTCAAGAGGTATTCCTTATACTTTGTGGTTTGATGAAACGATCCGAGAAGTGTTCTCGTGATCATGTGGTTTCATCTTTAGATTTAAAAAATTTTAATTTCCGCTGCATCTAGCATCTAGTACGACTAGTTGCTCCGATTGCATACGATGCGATCAACACGCTTCCGTGATGCGCTTAAGGATTCTCAATATCCTTCAAGTGGTATCAGAGACAGGTTGAATAAGGTTTTGGATATGATCCATAGACCTTAGACGATTTGGTTCTTGAAAGGGTTGCGAAATTTTTTTTGCTGCATTTCAATTTTCGCACCTCTGTATAATTGAATTTTTGAGCACTGTTTAAGATGTTTAAACACGAAATTTTCAATTGGATTTTGTTCCCCATTAAACAAAAAAACCATAGGACTTGAGTTTACTAAATTTGGACTTCATTTGCTCAAGATATGGCCTTTTGAATATGCATGTATTCATAGTTGCGGGAACTGCGGATTTAAACGTGATTAATGAGATAATTACAGTTTTAATCCGCGTAGAAATGCGTGCATTATCACTTGGGTTCTTTAATAAATGAAATAGGCAATCTTTGGAAATGAGTTTGCATTTTTTGGATTTAAATTGATTAAGATAAGTTAATTTTAGTGATTGGGGGTCACTGCTGGAAATTGACATCTTGGATCATGAACCTTGTGATAAGTCATTCAATTATCATGATGAAAATTAATTGTTAATTTTCTGGAATAATTAGTGATAAATATTTGTGAAATATTTAAAGAGATAATTATTTCATTGAATGACACTTGTCTAAACCACAATGATGAGATATTAGATCTTGATCATTGGTTCATCAACAAACATTGATTTCATGAAAACCTTAGTTTATCCTACAATAGTTGTAGGACAACATTTACATGAAAAATCCTCTTGCTTGAATAGGATTGGGGATTTGTTTAGCAAATCTCCTTATAATATAATCAAAATTATTTTGATGTATATTATATGGTATAATTTCGGTTGAAAAAAAAACCGATGAGCATCTCAAAGTACATGATGATCTATCTGGTATTATCCTTTCCCGAGGCGGATGTGGTGCCTAGTCGGAGAGCATTGGGGTCGCGGGTTGCAACGTATGTGGTCCGTCCCACTCTCGTCGGTACTGGCCATGACAGCGGGTAGGGACTGTATAATGCCGGAGAAAGTCAATGTATATTTTTCTAATTATTAAAATTCGAATAATACGTATTTTGAGAATATACCTACTATTCAAGTAAAAGACATGTTTGTTGATGATTGGATTAATGATTAATTTAATGTGATTAAATTGATTGTATCCAATAAACACTCTATTATGAATAGATGTGTATTTCCCTTGGAAGAATTAATTATGTGAATGTGATTCACGATAATTAATTATACAATTTGAATATGAGGTGGATGATCACATAAGTGACATCCATGGTCTCCCGTCAAGGCAAAGGATTCCGTCGCCAGTTGTTGTGTATAGGAGACACCTGTCCGAAGTGACAGATCCTATATATGATTTAATTGGATCGGGTTCTTTGCTTCTCGAAAGAGTAAGGCCGTATACGTAGTGACCCCAATATCGGGTCCTCGTATTATTGGGGCGATATTGGATTGCGTATAGCGAGTATTAATCCTATTGACGGTTGGTTCAATTAATGACGGGTCAACATCATCTTAGGGGTGGTGGGCCCGGATGTTAAAGACCGAATTGAGAAATGCAAGTTGGACTTGCAAGGCGGAATGTGTTCCCGCTTTTTTTTATCCGAGTTGTAGGTTCTCATATTATTGGGATGCAACAAAGATAAGGAAGGAGATCCCAGATCTTGCTTGAGATATAATGGTAAGTATATCTCTTACATTGAAAGTGATTAAGGGAATGAACTTTTAGTGTTGACAGGGCAAGACAACTTTGATATAAAAATTCCTAAATCAAAGTAAAATATGTATATATAATATATATACACTTATGCAAATTTCTTGTTTCAGATAATCCTTCATTAAACCCACTCAATGTTATACTTAATAATAAACAGTAAAATATCATGGATTGGACTCATGATCCAGATATTGTACTTGCAGTTGGACACATAATGTATGTGGTTGCAATGTGCAAGTTTCCTCAACATAATGAGGAATGACAATTAAATAAGATAATAAGACATCACCTTAGGGTTTGTATGTCTCTATGTTCTTGATCTTTCATCGAGTGTACTTTAGATGTCACATGTCGATGGTGATCGTAATTGTCAAATAATCCTTATAAAATAAAAGAAGATATTTTGGCATACATATGTGCTCTAGACATTTAATCATGAATGACATGGTTCTCTGCATTATGTAGAATGGTGGCTCAAAAGAGATGATGTATTCAAAATTTTTGAATACCTACCTGAACCTCAGTCTCCAAGAGTTAAGATGAATGCAGATATGATGAATGTCATCATTCTACTATCTATACTCTAGTCATTTATGAAGCTTCATAATATTCATATTGTATGAATTTACTGAAGCATGTATAAATGTTGAAATGCTCTTGTATTGAAATCCTTTTGAACTCAACATAAGAGATTCTTTGTCTTGAACAATGGTTGTTTATAGAGGAAGAGAGCGCAGTGGAAGCATGGGTCGGACCCGAGTAAGAAGGAAAGTCAAAGAGTTGACCTACTTCTGTGACTTCCATATGACATCCAAAGAGTTGGATGAATGCCAATACTGCAATAAGTTGATGTGTTGATAGTATGACTATCAAATCTGTCTAAAATCCTTAGTGAAGGACTCAGATAGAGCATCAGAATAATCTACATATAATCATTGACTCTGACTTTCTTATTTCATAAGATAAAGTCTGACAATTGTATCCTAATCTTCTAGCGACATTTGCAATTGGTTGCATATATATATTAGAAGATTAGAAATTTGATCTTAAGGTTTAGTAGTCATCTACATGGATATTGCTGTAATTGTTGCAGCAATCTCTGTTGGATAGATAGACTTCATATTCTCAGTGGGAGAGCCCTTAGTCTTTGAGAATGTCTCTATGTACTAGATATTAGAATGCCCTCATTGTTTGTTTCTAAATGTTGGAAATAAACATGAATTCTGAGATAGAACTATCATAAGAGTTATGATGGATATATTTCAGATAGTAATCTAACATCTAGTGGACTCCACAAAATTAGAAAATTAATGAACAGTTCATTAAGATTTCTAATACTGAAAATTAAACCTTGATAGATCAATAGGAGGATGAAGATCATTTGACGATGATCTGGCATCAAGTCTTGGACATATATCTGTTGATTTGATCATAGACTAGTAAGATATGAAACTTTAGAATGTCTAAAATTTCAAATCTTACATACTTGTGAATATTGTATTCAAAGTAAAATGTCCAATACACCATTCTCTGGGAATGGTGTTAGATGTCGAGGTATTCAAGATCTCATACATATTGATGTATGTAGATCATCTATATCATAGTAAACATTATGGATATGTGATATCTATTGATGATTACATATGATATGAGATTTCTTCTCTTCACATGAGGAACCTTTGAAATGTTCAAAGATTTCATTTTTTTGGTTTAGAACCAAAGTTTGAAGGAAGATTAAATGAATTTGATCTAACCAAGGTAGCAAGTACCTATTAGATGAATTCAAAGAATACCTTATGAAGATATGAATATCATTTCTATCTCACTCCTCCTGATAAACTTGAACTCAATAAAGTTGTAAGGAGATACAATTGGATCATGTGTGACATGATTTGATCAATGATGAATTTAGCATAATTATCCCTTAGTTTCCAGGTATATATGTGTAGTAGATACTACACTATATATCCTTAATAAGGTTCCATGCATGTAAGCCGGAATCGAGCATTTGGGAGTGCTACTTCATTAGGAAAATAAAGGATGGTATTGGATACCTACTTTATGACCTTGAGATTCTTAAAAGATCTCATCTTTGAGAATGTGATTCTTAGTAAATTGAGACTCTCTTGAGAATCAAGATGAAAATGAAGTGAAGGAACTCATTTAATCTTGAGAAGATAATGAGGCTCCTGAAATTGGGAACTAAAAGGACAATTAAAGATGAAACATTAATACCTCTTCAAATGAGTTCGAGGATGTATTCCATGTGTCAGTTAAGTCTGAGAGTGATCGGAATTCATGTGATGAAGCTCCTAAGGATCATGACATGGAAAGATGGATATTAGCAATAAAGTCTAAAGTAGACTTCATATACAAGTGTTGTATATGGACCCTCAAGGATCCACCTATAAGGGTTAGACCCATTAGGGTATAAATGGATCTTCAAGAGAAAGGGAACCTGATGAGAAGGTAGAGACCTTCAAAGCTCGGTTCATAGCCATGAGCTACACACCGAAAGAGAAGACATTGCTTGCAATGAGACTTGCTCTTCGGTAACCATGCTTAAAATCATCATATTGCTAACCTTAGCAACACAACTTGACTATTGCATCTTCGAGATGTAAGTCAAGATTGCATTCCTCTAAAGAATACCTCTATGAGGATATTCACATGAAGTAGCCCCAGGGCTTCATGTTTGGGGAAAGTAAGGTGTGAAAGCTAAAGAAATCCATCTGTGGACTCAAATAAGCTTCTAAATGTTGGAAAATAAGATTTGACGAAATCATAAGTGTTATGATTTCAGATAGAATCTTGATGTACCATGTGAAGCTTAGTGGGAGTGCCATTGTGTTCATCGTGCTAAATGTAGATAATATCCTAATCATTTGGAATGATATAAGGATGATAATAAGTGTTTTATATTCTGGCTATTCCATACCTTGAGATATGATCTCAAAGATGCCTCTTGGATCTTAGTTCTGAAGGTGTTCAGAAGCAAAGAAAAGAGGGTATTGGGACTGTCACATTTGTAGTACACCTTGGATATATTCCATTCTTGGAAATTCCAAGAAAGGCTTCCTTCCCTTGAGATTTGGTACTGACCTATCTAAAGGGATATCACCTCAAAGAGTTGAGGAAGTGAATGCTAGAACTGCTTGCACCTGTGCATCAGTTACGAGAAGCTAAGTGTGTGCTAAATGTGTATAAAAGCCAGATATATACCATCCAGTGGGAGTAGTAAAGTGTTGCTAATCCTACTATGGAGAGAGAAAACACTTGATTGCAATAATAACAAAATCTTCAAAGATGACAAGGCTTTAGAGATAGTGATTTCTAAGTCTTATCTTCAAAAGCTTAAGACTTTATAGAGATCTAAAAGGTCTTAACTGTGGATACCTTGAGAGATAGTGATTTCCCGGAATAAGGGTATTCTGATAAGGATTGTGGAAATACTGGTTATAATAGCTAATGAGCAATAGTGTCAAGGACACTATAACCGCTTTGACTAGATTGAGTATTGGTTGCATTAGATGCAACATTCGCATTGAATGCGAGCACTGTTACTGGGGATATGCAAGTACCGTAAAAGGACTTGGCATAGTATTTTGGGAACAAAGTGACTGATCAGCTTACCTAGCTATTTCTAAATAGCCTATGATTGTCACATGAGTGTGGGTTTAAATGATTAGCCCATTAATGGCTCTTTGAGCTAGTGGGAGATTGTTGGACATGTGAGCCCACGGCGAGCCATTATGCAATAAATGTTATTGCAAATATCATTCCCTGATCTGAAATGAAGAATAAATAATTTGCATAAAAGGTCTCTTAGTACAATTAGGGTTATGTACCATGGCTATCTTAATGATCATACAGCTATTGATTCAATTATTGAATCATAGAGGCTGGTGCTTGGATGAATATCTAAAGGGTTAGATTAATGACTCATCAAGCACCGTCAAATGATTGTTAAGATGTGATCTCCAGCCTGAGTAGGAGATGGCAATCCTTTCTCACATAGGCTGATATCTGACCGACCTCTTAATGCAGGTCCTCTGCATAGGAATAGAGATTCAGAGGTGTCAGATTAGCTAGGTCAAAGAGTTGACTTAACGAGATCGAGATAACCTAAGTCCTATGTTGAATGCTGTCACAGCATAGGCACGCATCCTCTGACCGGAGAAAGATGTGTTACTATATGTCTGAGTGTGTACATTTGGCAGACCAATAGGTTGATGACCTAACCAAGGTCTATACACCGGCGTGCTGGTGTGCATGTAAGGGCATATGAGTAATACGATCTCTCAAAGGGATCATACAGGTTCACTACTGAACCGGAAGACATGAGCTCACTCATGAGATATTGGGAAGAATCAAATTCCGTGCACGGTCGTCTCGCTTTGGAAGCTTGACTGAATTTGTAGGTTTGATATATACTTTTGGAAAGTATATGATCAAGACCTAGGTATGATATATGCTTTTGGAAAGTATATGATCGATATCGAATCCCAATGATCAAATGAGAAACTTAGTGATCAAACCCTGAAGAAGATAGTGTAAAATTGATCTTGATCTTCGGGTTGACCATGGGTCTTCCAGTATGCAGCATGTACAGGTATTGGGAATACCTGAGGGTGATGTGATCATAAACGATTGTATATCCATGACGCTTCCATTCCGAGGGAGTGATGAAACTGGTCCGGATTTTAGTGACTCCTTCCAGTAGAGAAGAAATCTGATCTTAGTACAAGTGTTGGACATTGGTCTGAATGAGATTCAGATTCAATGAAAAGATTAGATTTGCGATCTTGATTTAATCAAGCATCTGTGGGAGGTTCGTAAGATCTGGATTTGAGATGAGATCTCAACATCCAAGTCACTATACATGGAACAATACAATCGCCCCGTCCTTATCTCCAATTATTTGCGGAGAAAGCACATTATTCTTGAAAGGGCTCAAGAATAATTCATTCGATGAAATGTATATCCAAGCAAGGACTTGATGATTAAATGAGATTTAATTATCAAGCATAATATGAATATGATTCATATTATTATCCAAGATAATTAAATGAGATTTAATTATCAAGGATTAGAGAATGTGGATAATACTATCCATAATATTTGTGTATTATAAATATGGTTTATAATATACATATATTCAAGAGAGAGAAATTTACTAAATAACATTTGTTAATTATTAAATATGGATTGGATTCACATTTGTTAATTAACTGGAAATGTCATTTAAAAATTAGTTTGGGATGTGAATATGATTCACATAATTTTCAATGGCATGATTGAAATATTCACAAATTAATTTAGAATTAATTTGGTGGATATTTTTTGTGATAATTGTTATTGCAAAATTAATCAAGAAATAATAATATAAAATAAAAAAGGAGACAAAATCAACCACCTAAATAGAGGTGGCGCCACCTATGACTTGTTCATAGGTGACGCCCCCTATGATTTAGGGTGGTTAGTTGCCTCCTCTTTTTATTATCAAATTATCTCTTGACAAATTAATTTATGTTGAATTAAATTGTGTTGATAATGTTACAACATATATTTAATTTAATTATAAATAAATGTTGTTGGTTTTAACCAACAACAATCATAGCCATTGATCTTACATAGACCAAGCCTAGCCGTTGGATCTATGAGTCCATGGATTGAGATCCAATGGATCCTAAACTAATATAAAAGGAGGGCTAGGGTAGCCATCCAAGGTACATCATTAAGAGTTGTGCAAGGTTACAACTCTCTCTCTCTTTCTCATTCTCGCCCTATCTCTTTCTCTTCTTCATCAAGTGGACGTCCACTTTGTGTTGAGAAAGGAGAGACTCTCGGCTTTCGCCTTCGACGACTCGTGGATCTCCATCTTCTTTGGAGTTGCTTCTCTAAAGGAAGACGACGGATTTCGTTTGACGAAATCGGAGAAGCCATCGCTTGGATCTTCATCGAGGATTGCGGGAAGGAACGTGACTCATCATCGCGCCCGCAAGTGCGTTCTTCGTGGATCGGACTTAAGACAGGAGGATCTCTACTTTGGGATCTCGCGATCACAACCACGCTTCAAGAGGTATTCCTTATACTTTGTGGTTTGATGAAATGATCCGAGAAGTGTTCTCGTGTTCATGTGGTTTCATCTTTAGATTTAAAAAATTTTAATTTCCGCTGCATCTAGCATCTAGTACGACTAGTTGCTCCGATTGCATACGATGCGATCAACACGCTTCCGTGATGCGATTAAGGATTCTCAATATCCTTCACACATGTGCTCATATTTTGAGATATTGATCTTGCTTATTATTTTATATATATATATACACTTAGCAATATCCCTCAACAACTGGTTGTATGAAAAGAAATATCTGGACATTATCTTTCTTCCCAAATAATAGTTTCTGTATGGAGTTTCGATGCTAGTTCCAAGCATTCCAGGTTTCATGTATACCTGGAGTTTGCCCAATCCAAGAAGGTTAGCAGATAGTTGAAGTCTGCTTAATCCTCGACGTTGCCATGATGTTTGATTTGCTTTTGTTGGCTTTGGCGAGTTGATCGACAGCTGTAAAGTATATTGGTGTATGATCCAAAAGCTTTGATAACAGTTGAGTTATTCGTTCAAATAAATTGGTATAATGAGGCAGTTGATCGGCTTGACTGACTGAAAACCTTAAGTCAGAGGACTTAAATCGTGATTTTTACCTGCACGGGTTTCCACATAAACGTCTGTGCGAACTGTGGTTGATTCTCTAGTTCTCTTGTTCTGTACTTATTTTATTTTATGATTATTTTTCTTATTACCATGTATCAATACTCGATGCTATTGTTAACCCCCCAACAGTGTCTCGATCCTACATGCACTCCCATTTTGTATCCGAGCATTGTTCATGAAGATTGAAGTTGCTCTCGACATTACATATAGCAACCATGAACAACAAAACATCTTTGAGATCTATTCAATGGTATGGTCCTCTCTGTTTGATAAAATCAACTACAACTAGTGGAATGTCAGAATGCGGACCTTTCTAGAGTAATAAAGGGTAACATCATTGAAAGAGTTTAGAGAGAGAGAAGCTGACGATGACATTCTTTCGTTGTGCCTTTTCCGAATTCAACAACGACAACCCTCTCCGCCAACGTTAGAGTCTTGATCCGACGAAATTGGAGGAACAACGACGTCGTCGATAGCAGTCCAGATTGGTGGAATCTTGGTCGACGAATTTCTTGCGTCGACGAGGTATGTATCGAACACATAGGACCGTTAATTGTCGTTTTGTGTTGATCCTTGATTTAAAATTATGACTTATAGATGTATGTGTCGAACCCTTTAGGCTTCGTACCACATAATATCGTTTCACATCATAAACTGAAAGTAAGATTCATTACTGGTCGTGCACAAATATTCAGATCACATGATATATTACTAAATGCATTAATGACCGTAAGAGATAATTTCTTACTTCTTTAGTTAGCATCAAAGAATACATATATCTGATTCTATATGCAATGATTTCGAGATTAACGTGGACTGGTGAAAATTGTTCATCAATTATGGACCAACCACTCTCACTAATTATTAAACCAATATTTTAGTTTATGAGTGATTTCTGTCTAAATATTATGGACGATATTAGTATCATTATTGTATAAGCCTCATATATTAATTTGCTGATTATGATGGGGTTTATCTTGCTTCCGATCAAATAATCATTACATGGAGTATATGTTTCGGTAGCATGAATCGAAGAGGAAGAAAAGCTTGAAGGTTATTCATTCTTGTTAGCATTTATTTAACTAATTATCTAAACATAATGTAGACTGTATGTCGCGGGATATTGATATTCATCAAACATGAATGTGGGGGTCAATTAACTTCATATTGCATCTGGTTTGCTCATTGTTAACGGATTTCTAACCTTATTTAATTCCACTTATTAATAAAAAGATATAATATTTACGTATATAATATATTGTTAGTCAGTGTCTGATTCCATTGGAATGACGTGTTATAATGTACACCCGGATCTTAAGTTATACGTGGAATGTACAATATACATTGTAATTCAAGTAGCCATCTTATATCATATCATACGAATTTAGTTCCAGGATACTCGAGATTAATGATATTATTTTGTATTTATAGTTTTTAAATAACAACGATAATAACAATATTTTTTGCAAGGTTTTACAAAGATATCAAGAATAATGGCACAATACTGGTAAGCGGAGCTAAGTGCTACACCTAACGGCAGGAGCCACCTCTAGAGTCCATTTATCGGGGGCCTAAAGGGCCAACGCCTACCGGGGGCGTGAGGCAAAAGATAAGTCTTGTATAGTTGTAGCTACACTGTCATGTTATGTATTGTTTATGGACCGCTTGTGCCGGTGGTAAACCATCAAAGCCATCAAAGCCGCCTAAGAATTAACAATCAAGACCACTCTAAAAATGAAAAATGTCATGGGCATATGTGCAATATATGTTAATATTATGTGCATATATGCAATTATGTTACTGTTATGGACATATATTTAAGTTCTCTTAATGCTAAATGCATGTGTGCAAGGGCATATGCGCAATTTATGTTAAGGCTAAGGGTATGTGTGTAATTATGCCATTGATATAGGCATACATGCAAATTTATATTAAGGCTAAGGTATGTGTGTAATTATGCTAATGATATGGGCATACATGCAAATTTATATTAAGGCTAAAGGCACATGTGCAATTATGCTAATAATATGAGTATACATGCAAATTTATGTTAAGTTAAGGTCATGTGTGCAATTATGTTATTAATATGGGCATATGTGCAATTTAAGTTAATGTTAAGGGTATATGTATACTTATATTAACATTGTGGACATACACACAATATGGCAAAACTTAAGTATACACGTAAGTATAGTATGCAACGCTTGGATATGAAAGAATTATACTTCGTATGCATCTTTAAATTAATTGATGATATCTATAATGATTTTTGACTTGTGTCAAGCAAAATAGTTTACGCAACATGATAAGGATATAGAGAACTGATGAATACCCATTCATCACTCTTTATTCTTATATTTTAGCTACAAAAACCTTTGCAAATGCATGTATATGTCTGTAAATACAAATAATTATCAAAAGCATGCATTGTGTAAAAAGTAATAATTAGCATGTTTTTGTGCAAAAATAAAAGAATAAAGAGACAAAAGAAAAAGAGGGAAATATTTAGAATAAATATTGAGCAACCTAATCCCAAGGGAGGGCTCAGCATGGGCCTGACCGCATAAAAGCCAAAGTAGAGGGAGATAGGGGCTCATGCGTGTAAATATACCTGTAAATAAAATAAATATATTTTCCTCTAAAAATAGAATAAAAGTGGTTTGTATATATGGTATATATTTGTAAATACAAAAATAAAAACAAAAATAGAAAAAAATTAAAAAGAAAAAAAAACATCACTTGTGCATATTCACCATGTATATAGTCCACTCACTTATACTTATTTCACCTTATAAATAAATAAAATTAATTTCCTTAAAATTTGTAAATATTTTATCTTCTATGGTGTAAATAAATAAAATAAAAATAACAAAGATAAAAACAAAATAAAAAGAATAAAATTAAAAACCAAAAATAATATTATAAATATACCATGTATATAGATGTATATATCTATTTATTTTACCCTTGTCTATAAATAATAAAAATAAAATAAAAATATCTTTTTATTCCTAATTTTATGGTATAAATAAATAAAATATAAAATGGGGATAAAAATGTATAAAAATAACAAATTAAAAATCAAAAATAAAAATCCTATATTGTATATATACCTATATATAGCCCTATTATGTAAATACCTTATTGTTATTCTGAAAAATTAATTAAAAATCACAAAAAAATAGAAAAAATTAAAACAAACATTTTTCATGTTTTGAGTTTTTATTAAATCGGCCATTTACTATTTTTAATTGAATTTTTAAATCATTTCCAGGTGGCTGACTCTCATTGGTCCACGGGGATGTTGACCGCCCGGTCAACTCCCCCCTGTGGACCACTTCCCACGGTTTTCGACGCCCAACCCGACTTCTCCATTTTCTAGCGTCCAAATCTGATCACCTCGTACCTAAAACCCGGGTCCTACTTGTTCATGACAGATCTAACACCCTAGCCGGGGTGCCCGCCTCGGGGTCCGCGCTCTGAGCAGCCCTACCCGATCAATTCTAGCCGGACCCCTGGGAGTATAAATTCCGAGCTCCGCCTATCATTTCCTGATCTTTGGCTCCTCCATTCTTCACCCAAGGACCTCCATCACATCTGCGAGAGTGACAGCTCGCTCCCCGTGGTGTTGCAGCGAGGAGGGAGTGAGAGACCATCGATCCGGCGTCTTCGCGCCGCCGTGCTCCGCCTGAAGGAGGAGCTCGAGCCTCGGGCCTCGACGACCTGCGAGGCAACGACCCAGAGCTCCAGCAGCTCGAGCCCAGTCGATTCCTCCACCCAAGTAGCCTTAGTTCCCCTTCGTTTTCTTTGATTTCGCGTTTCGCCCAATTCGCCCATTTTCTGTTCATCGTCGATTCCGGTCATCTCCGTCTTCGCCCTGATCATCGGACCTCACCATCACGATCGCCTTCTTCCCGGCACGTTCTACGCCCCTCCATTCAACCCAGCTCGCACAGGAGCTGGGGTTTCGAGCTCCACCGTCTACCCCTCGCCGGAGCTCGACCGCCCCGCCTCACCGATCACCGTCACCCCCTCTCACAGGGTCGAGGCACTTTGCCCTCGACCCGCGAGTCTGCTCGTGTGCTTTGCAGGTACATCCGAGCCCATCTGAGGGCTTGGACCATTTGGAGCAGCAGCTTGGTCTTCGCCGGCCTCGCCTGAGCTCCTCGGAGCTTAGTCGAGCCATCGGAGGTCACCATTGGACGCGGAAGGCCACAGCGATTCATCTCCGATCATCAGGGTCCCGCGAGGAGGCCGGGAGCGCGCGCAGCGGGCCGGCGATGGTCGCCGACCATCAATTCTTCCTCGACCTCCAGATACCGTCGGATCCCCTTCGACCTCCAGTTTGCATCTCAGTCGTTCATCTGAGGAGCCACCAACAGCGTCAGATCTCTGGAGGAGCGATCCGGACCGTTCGTTCGCCGAGGTTTAGCCACAGCACCCCACGTCCGTTCGATCTCCCATGTGGTGAAGCCCTGACCGTTCGATTGGCCCGAGGGTTCCAGCGTGGGGTGCCACCCCGTCCTCAACCGTCGATCAGCACACGTGGCACCCATTCGACGGCCTACTTAATAAAGAGTAAATATACCCTTAGGCCCCCCTGTTTACTTTATTTCGTGTTTAGTCCTGTAAATATTTTTAGAATTTTATCTGCGTTAGGTAAATTGCACTTTGGACCTTGTCTTTTCTGCTATTTGCATATATACCCCTGCCTGTAGTGTGTCACGTGCATCGACACGTGTTTGTTTCGGATATTTGCATTAATAGCCTTGTTGTTCTGGGTTGTTACGGTATGAATGAAAATTTTTAGATAATTGCGTTTATACCCCTGTGCGTGTTGAATTTGTGCATGTGCGTTATATTCTTGGGTATTTTACGATAAGGCCCCTAGACTTTTAATACCTGTTATTATTTAGTCCAGGAACCTTATTTTATTTGCAATTAGGTCCCTGTGTGCCCCAGACACGCGCCTCGCGCGTGAATTCTTGGGATTTTTGCACCGGACTCCCTAGAACTTCTGGTAATTACGTATAGGTCTCTGTGCACTGTACCTAGGTTTTGATTTTCAATAAAATTTCAAACTTACTCCAAATTCAATGAAAATTGGAGACGTGGCTCCTGCCATGTTGTAAAATTTTCTAGAATTTTTGGAGACATTTTTGCTTTTATTTGCTATTTTTAAAAATTCAAAAACAACCTTTTTCTTTACTGTCTGACTTGGAAAATCATAAAAAAAATTTAAAACTCATATAAAAATTACAAAAAAAATTAGCTACTGTGTATTTTGTCTTGTTTGATTTTCTGACCAATTTGGTCATTTTTCATTATATAAAACTCATAAAAATTGAAAAATACCTAAAAACCTATAAAAATTCTAATAAATAATCCAAAAATCCAAAAACAATAATTCCAGTGCCCAAATTTTCCTTAAACTTTCTAGTTTACAGGAAAATTATCTTCAGGAGTTAGGAGGGTCTTTTTGCATTTTAAATTGCCCTTTTACTCCTGACTGGACAATACCTTCATCTCCCTGCCTTGTTTGAATTTTAGAAAATTAAATAAAAACAGAAAAATACCAAAAATTACCCAAAAACAGTAAAAACATAAAATACATAAAAATGTTTTTATCTGAATTTTTGAGTGACTTTTGATGCATTAAATAATTGCTTGAATTGGCTTGTTTTCTTGTTTTCTTCATTTTCTTTATTAACCAAAAATCCAAAAAAATATAAAAAATTTAAAATCCTCCAAAAAAATTCATTTGTTTATATTTCCCTATTTTTGACTACTTCGTAGGCCGCAAGGCCATCACGTGATCCTTGTGTTCGACCCTGGTCGCTATACCCGGTTAAAATAATAGCAAGACCGCTATTTGATTTTGAGTTGATTTTTATCCGATTTGGTGGTCTATTTTTCTCGATTGATCACCCGAGTGATTGAGGTCGCAACGACCGCTTGAGATACACCTGATTTACCTCGCTCGCTCGGTTTTGTGGCCATCAAGAACCAAAGTTATAAGTCTTTATTGTTGAGATAATTACCATTATATTATGTCTGGAATAGTTAGATGTGACTTGATTTCTACGCTAGCCGGCTTGACCTCATCTCGGCACATACTGAGCGTTAAGCTCATAACATGTATTGTTACTCTTTTTCAGGGGAACGTGAAGATTAAGTTAGTTACGCTTCAAGTGAGTCTTCACCGTCATCAAAAAATAAAATCGGTACGGGACTACTATTGGTTTGATTTGGAAGGATGTCATTGTACCCACTGAAATAAAGAAATCATAGATGTGATTCATCTAGTTTATTAAGGAACTCGTGGTTTCATGTCCTTACTAATAACATGGAAAGGAAAATTTTTTAGGAACATTATTTACTGCTCTTATGTTATGATTAATGCTATGAGTAACGAATCCGAAATGCCCAATGTGTAACGTCCCGGGCTTAGGTCCCTGGTCCGTTATCGAGGAAAACTGACCCTGACAACTTATTGCATATGGGCCCAAATGGATCCGATGACAACCACCCAAAATGCTTAAGCCCAAGTTGTCAAGTAGTAATCACCACCACTTATATACCACACCCACACTTCGTGATTTTTAGGTATGGCACTATATTTGGGGTTGGGGTGTTACAACCTCCTCCAGTTATATTCGCAACGTCCTCGTTGCGACATGACCCATCACTTATTCTCAGTGATAGTGACGGCTGCTGCTCCAGGTAGCCATTTCCTCCAACCTCTTTGTAGGGGCGGCTCCACCTCTCGGGTAGCCCTTTCCACTATCAGAGAGAATTTGGCTCTGATACAATTTGTAACGTCCCGGGCTTAAGTCCCCGGTCCGTTATCGAGGAAAACTGACCCTGACAACTTGTTGGGTTCGGGCTCAATTGGACCCGTTGACAACCACCCAAAATACTTAAGCCCAAGTTATCAAATAGTAGTCCCCACCACTTATATTCCACATCCACACTTCGTGAGTTTTAGGTATGACACTATGTTTGGGGTTTGGGTGTTACAACCTCCCTCACTTATATTCGCAACGTCCTCGTTGCGACATGACCCATCACTCATTCTCAGTGACAGTAGCGGTTGCACGCTCCAGGTAGCCATTTCCTCCAACCTCTTTGTAGGGACGGCTCCACCTCTCGCGTAGCCCTTTCCACTATCAGAGAGAATTTGGCTCTGATACCAATTGTAACGTCCCGGGCTTAGGTCCCCGGTTCGTTATAAAGGAAAACTGACCCTGACAACTTGTTGGGTTCGGGTTCAATTGGACCCGTTGACAACCACCCAAAATACTTAAACCCAAGTTATCAAATAGTAGTCCCCACCATTTATAAACCACACCCACACTTCGTGAGTTTTAGGTATGACACTATGTTTGGGGTTGGGGTGTTACACGATGAGTTCTCGCTTCCGCATCATTCTCGGACGATCGGGTTCGTTACAATCTAATTGTTATAGTTGTAACTTTTCTGAATCACTAAGGCTCCGTTTGGTTGCAGGGTTGGGCAGGGTTGGGTTGGAGTACACTTGTGAATAGTAAACTGTGAGAAGGATTGAGAGGGTTGGAAGGAGGGGTACCCCGGGTTGGGACAACCCAATCCTGCCCGACTCTGCAACCAAACGAAGCCTAAACAAAATGTCAGACTAGTAATCAAATATATGAATAATAATCATCACAGGTAATAAACCATTCACATAACAGAATAATCAAAAGATACAATGATTTTAACGTGGAAATCTCATTGGGTAAAAATCATTATCCGAGTCTCATGACTTAAGATTTCCGTTTGACTAACTCAATCAACTAATCCATAATCTGAGAATAATAAGAGTGATAGATCAAGTTATGATCGATAATTGATCAATCATGTGACCGTTTTCCAGGTTAATTCAAAATATAACTGATCAAAATGTAAACAATGAGCGCAGATGATCAACCTGATAAACTAGGCTGATAGATTAGGATTTAGGCATGGACCAAAAGTGATCCACCATGTCAATATGATTGATCGATCATGTGCTATTGATCGATCGGATCAACAAAGTTGATCAATCGAAGTGACTTTGACTTGAAATATGATATGTTAGAGAAAGATCCAAATTTGCCGACATATTACATATGCATATACATTGAGAGTGTTTACATATGCCTACTAAAAAAGTCTTCTTTCTTCTTTTTAACTTTGTCCAAAGCTTTCAGCTTCGTCCACATATTTAACTTTGGCATCCTTCTTAAAACATGTGCTTGAGTAGCTTAATATTGTTGCTTTGGTCCTTAACTTCCATAAGTATGCTTTGTTTTGCTTCACATTTGGAGCGAAGTTGTCATAAAATCAATACTAAAAGTACTCGTAACGTTTCTTATCATAAAAACAATAATATAATAAGGGGTTGATGGGGCTGCCCCCTGGGGGCAGCCAACATGGCTGCCCCGTCCTATTTTTGGGCAAATTTTTTTATTTTTTGGAAAAATAAAACCATATATATTCATCCCTATATCCCTCCTATATGTCATTCGAATTTCGTCATAAACAGAAACTTCTACGGCCTCCATCTAGACAAAGTCGATTTAAAAAATCCTGCGACCGTGAAAAAATGACGTATGGATGGAGGTCGTAGGAGTCTCTGTTTCTGACGAAATTCGAATGGCATATAGGAGAGATATAGGGATGAATATACATGATTTTATTATATGGGCAAGAATTCTAAGCAAAGAAACTAATTCGATTATTAAAAGACATATGAATGTGAATTTAGCGCTAAGCTTGTCAATTAGCCAAAGCTAGAACAATCTTAATTCTGGATTTCATGAAGCTAGAAGGGTTGAAGTGAAATTTATTGACAATATAATGAGATAAACATGGAACAAAGATATCCTCAAAAAAATCTAAGGTGCAATGCATAAATAATCCAATTCAAGAGGCTTATCTTAAAAAAAATCAAGGTAATGGCATGGATGCACTTTTGCAATATATAATCAAGAGAATATTATAAAGTGTGCAATTTTTCCTTGCTTTACTCCTCCAATCCATACATCTACTCCTCCCCCTCTATGATGAATTGTAGACTTGTGAGGAGGAGGAGGAGGAGTCATCTTTTGGACTCTCCTCTCCTTCTAGAAGGAAGAGTGATGCATAAGGTGTTTCTTCCATAGATGGACCATGGAGATGTTTTTCCTAGGGAATGTTTGGTTACTAGGATGAGATGGATTGGGGTATCTTTATGTGAATAGTAGCTGTTTGGATGATTACGAGAGTTGAGAGAGAGTTGGAATAAGGAATGTGATGTGACGTCACATTGACTTGTGATGAATTTCCAACCCAGGAATACATAAAGGTACATCGGGCTACCTTGGGTAACCCGGTATCCAAACAGACCCCTAAAGCTTGTGGGGCAAGAAGAGATGTATGATATGCATATTAACCAAGGAAATGAGTCGACTAAGTTAATTCTTAGAGATGTAAGCATTGTATCTTGAACTATGATTGTTTTAGTAGGTTCTTGTGTTAACATGTGCATTTATTTTGAGAACCATAAAATCTTATATGAAACTTTGTCGGTACAATATATACTTGTTTTAATATGTAGTGAATGGTACATGTTTGACATCTCTAATGTTTATATGCTTTAGATTACTTGATATTACCTCTACAAATGTGTTCATAAATACTTGTTTATGAATGTTTGATTGAACAAATGCATCCTAGAGTTGTATCTCAAATAATCCGTTAACTGAGTCTCTGCCTCGTGCCTCCATCGAAGCTATGCCCCTCTGTCGCTCACATTTAAGAAAGAATGAGTGATCGCAGGAGGAGTCTTGATCGTTGATCGAACCTAACATACTCTTATGTTATTGGGAAGATTTTAGGGCTACACGACAGTATGTTCTCATTTGTTTAATAACATCACTTGCCACTATGATGTCAACCGATCGATTTTAGCATAATGCAATTTTTTCGAAAAAAAGCGAGTTTTTTATTATTATTATTATTATTATTTTCCTCTGCACATGAGAATGTAATCCATATGTATTATCACTGTTGTTGGAAGGGTTAGATACTAGTGCAAGGCACTTAGGTATATATAGGTTGCTAATACTTCATTGTATCTAACCATTGTATTTGTGGATCATACTTAGATATTTAGTTCCTTAGTTGCTTGCTTGATATACTAGTTGGTATAGGGTCAACATAGCGACTCAATTACTCTAAGTTTCTAATTGTTCTATTGGAAAATTCTGATTATGCTTGGTATTTTAGTTGATCATCTGTTTAATGATATTTATTAAGCCTTATGTATCCAACTAATCTTGATACCTGCAACCTTGTCGACTTTATTGAGATATTTAGCTCATATGTTTTCTTTGTGACCTATTTTGGTGGTTGGTGAAGAAGCTACCTAAGATATTACATGTTTTAGTAGCCGTTCGCTTGACTATGGTTCAATAAAGAATAATGAGGCAAGGAAGGGCAGAATGGATCCGTTGATGTAAATCTCATTACAACAGAGCTATTATATTCCCAAAATTTCTCATGAGGCGATTTCGATTCCAAAACCTAACGTTATAGATTGAATTTTAGATTAATGCCCTACATATCTTCCAAATTCCATTCAAATCAGAGGTCATTTGCTACTTTATCTTAATGTTTGAAGATCCAGATCCTTTTTAAATGGAATTTAAGTTGCTTAAATATTGCTGGGATCTTCAAACATTAAGATGAAATAGCAAATAGCATCCAATTTGAGCGAAATTTGGAAAATATATATGGCATTAATATAAGATTCAATCGGTAAGGTTGGGTTCTGGAATCAAAATTCCCTCGTGAAAATTTTTGGGGATTACAACAACTCTGTTGTAACGAGATTTACAGCAGAGGATCCGTTCTCAAGGAAGGGCTCTCTTTTGTATGTTGTGGAGAAACTTGACCAAGACAAACACTGAGATGGTTCTAGCTCAACGTGTACTGCATAGATTTAGTTGTCTTTCCATTGTAGGTAAATGAGTTACAAATCATCCTTCTTTTGCAAATTCTTTCATGCTAAATTATGTAAGAGATAATATGTGTAGATGATTCCCAACCGTTCGATCTTCATCCAAAGACCCCCCCCCCCCCCCCCGCAGTTGTCCGCTAAAATATTCTACAAAATATAGTCCGCGTCTAAAAGAAGAGCTTATTCGTTAATTAAATGCGATTAAGCCTGCGGCCAGTGACCCATCCACGTTCTCCATATGGCAGTGCCAGTTGGATTAGGAGCAATCTCCTGCAACACCCATTGCCCACGAGCCTATGGAAGCGGTGCCATGATTGGCCCCCCTTCCTCTCTGTTATCGAACCAACACGCACCAACTTGCGCGAGAAGGAGAGCAAATACGTGTGGGGCACATGCAAAGCTGAAAAACACACACACCTCACCATACCATACCACACCACACCACACCTGACCTGACTTCCGATGTCGCGAATCCAAAGCAAGGAACAAAGGGGGAGAGAGAGAGAGCGTGCTGTGCTGTAGGTGTGTGTGTGCAGCTTCACCTTGCCAAAGTAGAACAAAGGAGGAGAAAGCCTCCCTTCCTCTTTTGCTTTCTTTGAGCTATACGCGGAAGAAAGCTACCCGCGAGATTTGCACTTGTACCCCCTTCTCTTCGCGTCCATTCAAAAATTAAGAGTAAACTCTCTATTTGGTTCGGCTTTTTGCTCTCTCTCTCTGCTTCAAAGCGAAAGCGATTGATTAGGCGAGAACAATAAAGAAAATTGAGCTATAGTGACGTTTTTTTCAAAATCCGTCAATAATTTAGCCATTGTCAAATATACAACGACGATATTATTCATTGCGATATTATTTTTCGTACTCGAAATTAGCGATGAATATCATACATGTCGTTATGTCATTAACAACGGTCCACATATCAACACTTACTCGTTGCTATTTTTCAAACTTCTAATTAATTGTCATTAAATTTTGAACTAAAAAATAGCGACGATTTGTTGATATTTTGAAAAATAGCAACGGATAAACGTCGCTATGTGGACAGTTGCTAATGATATAACGACGAATATGATATTCATCGCTAATTTTGAGTACGAAAACTCATTTCGCAACGAATCATATCGTCTTAACAACGGTTTATTTAGTGGCAGATTTTGAAAAAACGGTCATTATAGTTAAATTTTGTTGTAGTGTAAAGTAAAAATATAATTTTTGTAACGGGATTTTTACATCTTAGCCTCGAATAGCATACTCGATTGCACCAAAATACATATAATCTTCGTAATCACACCATGACTCATGTAATCTTGCCTTGTTTAATACAAATGCCCATGTACAAGGATTCTCGTTTATAGTTAGTAAGAGTACGCACGTCATGATATAATTTACTTATAAGGCTTACGTTGTAATTGGACATGATTTTAAGGCCATTTTGTGGTGGAGGATATGAAAGTATAATGAATAAATTAGGTTTAACTCTTTATTTCGCTTCAATTGGTTTCAAGAATAATGAAAGAATGAGCACAATGTACTGAAATATAATTGATGACATAATTATGATGTGATTTCCTTACTTCAGAAATGATGACATAATTACGTGCAGGTATTGCTGCTAAGAAAGAGGCGTTAGTGAACTTTTTAACGGATCCACAGGAGGGAAGATTCACACTAGACCTGCTGATATCTTGGTTTTTATGTGGATCGAAGGAAACCATGCTTGTGTAGACTTGACAGGAATTTCATCTCTGGCGGGGTTGAAGAGCGCGACCTTCACAGCAAGGCATGTTGCCCTTAAAGCTTCTTCAGCAAAAGTGGTGAAGTACGAGAAATCATGCACGTAAAATCAACATGTCTTCATCCCTTTTGGTTTTGATACCTTTGGTTTCTTAGCACCAGAAGCTGCTGAGCTTTTAAAGATGATCCAAAAAGTGATGAACAATAATGTGATGAGTCTAAGTTTATAGATGTAGTGTTTAGGAAGATTGGCTTTACCATTCAAACAAGACTAACGGCGCAGCTTGTTGCCCGCTTGCCTCTTGTTTCAATGTAAATTTTTCTTCCTTAAACAAGCAAAAGAAAACTGAAAGTTTAGGGATCCAATAGACTGTAAAATTTATTTTTGTAAAATAGCACTTTAAAATTGAATTTCGACTTTGTTTTATGTAAAATCTTAAATTTATAGTGTTGTTTGGATAAATGAGCTCCATCCTTCGGGACAAAAAAATGAAATCGGGAATGGATCTCTTCAGTGACAGCCCCGGTTGTGCACCTTCGAACCGTCTGATTGCGAACGAGTTGGGTGCTACTCAGGTCCGATCCCCATCTGACGGTGGAATTTCGCTCTCAATGAAACCATCTGTTATGTAACGAGATCGTGACCTGCCCCCCTCGGTTCTCGTAATAACAGAAATTCTATCTTGCTTAGGCCAAATTGGAACCCCTTTACGTACAGTGCCGCAGTGGGTTTGCTCCTTTTTTGTACCCATGATGAGATGAGATTAATTAAAATATTTTCATGTCAACCATTGGGGTTATATAAACATGCAGCGACCCACAAAATTACAACCATAGCTTCCTCTCTCCAGCTCTCTAGCTCTGGTGGCGCATTAATAAGAAACCTCACTCCCATCACTTCCCACCCACCTCTCCATATCAATCCCAAACCCCTCCCAACTAATGTAGCCATGGAATTGCCCACAATCTCCAACCAATTATCTGAAGCTCACCCTCCATCTCCTCCTTCCTCGTCGTCGACCGCCGCGAGATCGAACGTGGCGGGCAACGAGGCGAAGAAGCGACAGAGAGATGGCGAAGCCGGCGTGACGACATACCGAGGCGTGAGGATGCGAGCATGGGGGAAGTGGGTGTCGGAGATACGCGAGCCGAAGAAGAAGTCAAGGATATGGCTTGGCACCTTCCCGACTGCCGAGATGGCAGCACGGGCTCACGATGTAGCCGCTCTGGCTATCAAGGGCCAATCGGCGTATCTCAATTTCCCCGAGCTGGCCCTCCGGCTCCCCCGGCCTGCCACGTCCTCGCCAAAGGACATTCAGGCAGCCGCCGCCGAGGCGGCTGCCACTACCTACACAGACACTACCCCCGCACCGAATTCTCCATCCTCCGATGCTCCTTCGAGCGATAACGACGATGAAACGCTCTTCGTCGGCTTGCCCGACCTTCTCGTCGACTTTGGGAGCGGATATTGGTGCTGTTCTTACGACGACGGCGATGGTAGCAACGCGACTTTCCCACAAGAGGAGTTGCCCCTCTTGTGGGAATAACTTCAAAAGAAGAGAAAATCTTCCTGTAGTTCGGGTTTCTTTCTTGTAATGGCAATAGTTCGCGCATCATAAAAAGGGCAAATCCTTCATCTCATCAATCATCATATCACAATCATATGCACACCACCTCGATCATGGCACACCATGTCGAAACCTTCCAGTGTGATTCATCTGTTGGAGATCGATTACAATGGATGGTCGTAGTCAGCAAATTCCTATGTTTTTGTTTATTATAAATTGACCGAATTTTTTTTGCACATATACGACTTCACATGTGTTTGTACGTATACTTTATTGCGTATATCTGTATTAAATATGATGGGTTGCGTATCGTATTGCGAAATGGTGAGGGATGGTCCACGTGACGATGCCCTCCATGCAAGGCAGCCCTTTGTTTTTAAGCGTGTACTTTCTCTTTCCAAAGGCGCAAGGGTCACGTCTAGAAGAAAGGATGGGGTTACAATCAAATGTTATAACTAAAGATATCTTGAGAATTAATATTCACTGGTATTTGCTTAATTATACCATAAAAAGCAATGATAGCAGGAATTGAACTCGTGATGTACGTTCTTGTATTCATACAACAGATTTTCTGAATTATTATGCCAGAGTACCGAAAGATCGTCTGCTGTAGCAAGGGCTGCAACAGTCTCTGTTGTACGTCCGGGAGCCGTTCGATCTTGATCGAGTGATTCTCACAAATTTCGTACTTTTCGTGAGCCTGAATCATACGAATTTGTGGGAACCACTCGATCAAGTTCGAGCGACTCCCAATGTGCAACAGAGTATGCTGCAGCCCTTGCTACAGCAGATGATCTTTCTCCCTGTAGTATACGTAGAGCCACACAGTAATCTCGAGTTGAGACAACCATCACAGACTAGAAACCAGCATGAATTGAATTGAAGTCGAAATACGAACCCCAACGAAAATCCGATTTTTCTTGAAATCTTTGGGCTCTTTAAAAAATCTGAATGTTCTGTTCCATTAGGGATTTCTTCGTGTTAATAATCAGAAATAAGACGAATATATAAGTATTAATAGTATAATTCTAAAATTATAAAAAACACGGATGCAGCAATAAAAGCACAATCCAGTAATTTTTTTATAATTAAACAAATCAGCGAAGAAGCTTGTCTGATAAATTACAGAAGAAAATCGATTTTAACATAACCGAACAAACTTAAATTTGTCAAAAAAAGTGAATTCAAAACATCCATTTCTAATTCTAATAAGTTTAATTTCAACTATCTTAAATTCTAATAAGTTTAATTTCAACTATCTTAAATTCTAATAAGTTCGGTGATTGAACATGAATTTTACGGCAGCAAAAGAAAAAAAAAAGGACTGTCCCCAAGTCGGAGTTATGAGTTCATATGCATCATATCAACGTCTTTGCGATAGACATCCCCACTTAGATCACATGAAACGCCGGTTTCTTTTCTCTTTTCGTGAGATAGGAATGAGCATTGGAATGAGCCGATCCGAGGCCTGATTCAAGTACTAGCCTGCGAAGTTGCGAGTTTGATTTGGGTCAATATATAAATGAGTCCGCGTTGACCATGGTTGTGTAACATCCCAAACATAGTTCGACATTTGCAATTCACAAAGTGTGAGAGTATATTATAAGTAAAGATGATCACTTGACAACTTATGCCTAAGCATTTTAGACGATTGTCAACCGGTTCAATTGGGTGCAACCACAATAAGTTGTCACAGTGACTTTTCTCCATTAACATATTGATGACCTTATCAGAATGGGACCTAAATAGGTTGCCTTTGATATTGAAAAAGGCATCTCAAAGGGACCTAAGTCGGAACATTGGCCGACACTGTTACTGAGAATAAGTGATAAGTCATCTAACAACGGTGACGTTGCAAATATAAGTGGGGGAGATTGTAACATCCAAACATAGTCCAACATCAATAACTCACAAAGTGTGAGAGCAGATTATAAAAGATGAGGATTACAACTTGATAACTTGAACACAAATAATGGTATTTGAACCCGATAAGTTGCTGTCAAGGTCAGTTTGCCGCATTAACGGACCGAAAACATAAGCCTAAGATGTTGCAGGTTAAAGCTCATGGGCCCGTTCGCACGGTCCAACAAAGAGTCAAATAAGGCTGTCCATATAACGACCCACAATCCCAACTAAGAAAAGCTAAATGGATTAGCACGATCCAATTTACACCCCGTCTTAATGGGGTCGGGTTGGACTGTGAGCTGGTTGATACAAGAAATTGAGCACCACGCCATGAGATTAAATAGACTCTAGATCCGATCTCCGATCCAAAGGAATCGGCTCGACGCCCATCCCTTACCTGTGGTGGGGACCTATTTTGTTGGGTAGAGAAGTGGGTTGCTAGTCTTGGGAGTAGTTGGGAAGCGAAGTGGTTAAAGCAACGTTTTGAAACTCGGATCCGTCCGATTAATTGGTTCTTATCGGTTCGGTTCAAAAATTCAAATTTTAATCAACTTCTCGGTTTAACATATTATTTTTACACGATTTAAACAGATCCAAACAAAATTGAACAGCATTTAATTTTTAATTTATTAAAAAAATTAGTGGAAGTATTATGAGTATTGTAGTGGTTGAACTTGTGACCATTGGTTATTCATAATCAACTACACTAAGACAACTTGTCGCATGTAATATATTTTAAATATAATTAAACTACTACTATGTTATAGAGCATCTAGTCCAAATAATGTATATGATATGCACGACATTTGATGTTGCATACAGAAAAGTATTTTTATGTATACTATGAAATATACACATGGTATATGTATTCTATTTTTATTGTAAATACATTTAAGTGTATATGTATATACATTTTATTTCATTTCAGTTGATTTGCCGGTTCAACTATTTTTTTCTCATTGATTTAATCTGATTTACAATAATGGTGATGTCATCATCTGGTTGAATCGATTTGATTACTGAGTCAACTCGATCCGATGATTTCGATAAGATCTTTGGTTTCATATCGGTTCGATTAAAAACATTGGGTTAAAGGGGAGAGAACTAGACAAAAAGCTACAATAAATGGCGTGACCTTTAGAGATAAGAAAAGAGAAAGGAAAAGATCAGTTTCGCAATATTATTGTTTTTCTTATAATTTGAAGGGATTTCGTTGACAAAGTCTTATCTATTTAAAGCAACTCTATTAAAAAATAACAGAATAATAATAGAGTATTTAGTATTATTTGATGTGATGGCATGTGATGTAAGATGAAGTACTTGATAAAGGTACATTTATAATGGGAAAAATGGCGTTGTCCCATAGGGGTAGCCAACATGGTTGTCCCCAATTTATTTTTTGCAAATTTTTTTTATTTTTTGGAAAAATACCATCATGTATATTCATCCATATATCCCTCCTATATGGCATTCGAATTTCATCAGAAACAGAGACTCCTACGGTCTCCATCCAAACGTCATTTTTTTAACGGTCGCAGGATTTTTTAAATCGATCATGTCTGGATGGAGGCTGTAGGAGTCTCTGTTTCTGACAAAATTCGAATGGCATATAGGAGGGATATAGAGATGAATATACATGATGATATTTTTCCAAAAAAAAAAATTGCCCAAAAATGAAGCGGAGCGGCCATGTTGGCTGCTGCCTAGGGGCAGCCCCATCAACCCCATTTATAATTTATATTTTATGATGGTATATCACACATCTGTAACATATCTTAAGCGAGGGAGACCCCACCGCCCACCATTACTTTCTTTTAAAAATATTCCGTTTATGTCCCCTCCGCCAACCATTATGTTTGGCTGCCCCTATAATATGATCATATTATCTTTTTTGGGTATTAACAATTTCTGGTGTAGAGGTTATTACGTGAATCTTTCACCTGCAGGTCCGCTCATGGAGCCCCTCAGCTCAACTTTTTCATTTTGATGATAACATTCAAAAGAGAGATTCTTTTAGATATCTGACATCTATTTTGCTAAATGATTGGTCTATAACATATCTTAGGCGAGAGAGACCTCACCGCCCACCATTACTTTTTTTTTACAAATATTCCATTTATGTCCTCTCCGCCAACCATTATGTTTGGCTGCCCCTATATATGATCATATTATCTTTCTTGGGCATTAACAATTTTTGGTGTAGTGGTTATTACGTGAATCTTTCATCTGCATGTTCGCTCATGGAGCCCCTCAGCTTAACTTTTTCATTTTGAAGAAAACATTCAACAGAGAGATTTTTTTAGATATCTGAGATCTATTTTGCAAAATGATAGGGAAATTTATGGAGATGTTACTAATAGAATAAATGCAGGCTGACTAAAGTGGAGAGGAACCTCTGCCATTCTCTGTGATACGAATTTTTAAAAAAATTAAAGAAAAGTTTTACAAAGCAGATGTGAAACATGCTATGCTCTATGGATCTGAATGTTGTTGGCCTGTGAACCATAGACATGTACATAGAATGGTTGTAACAGAAATGAAAATACTAAGGTAGATGTGTGGACACACACACACACACGTAAAGATCGGATTCGGAATGATTTAATCAGAAAGAAAGTTGGTGTAGCTCCGATCGAGGATAAAATGCGGAATAACCGCTTAAGATGGTTTGGTCATTTTGCAAAGAATATCTGCTGACGCACCAGTTAGGAGATGCGGGTATGGGATGTTGAGCCGGCTAAGAGAGGACGAGAACATCCCAAAAATGTTGGAAAGAGATTATGCGAAGGGATCTTAATTTTTTGGATATAAGAATGAGATTGACCCAAGATAGATTTGAATGGAGGCGAAGAATCCATGTAACCGACCCTATTTAATTGTGGGAAAAAACTTTGTTGTTGTTGTAATGACAACGGTGGATCCTTAATTTGATAATATGTACGATTGATATCTTTGAATCTATACCAATATATGCTATGAAGATGCGTAAAAAGGTATACATGAACATTTCTCTCTACAAAATCACATGAAAAAGGTATTAAGCATGTTTTCGTGTATGTGTTGTCATATTCTTAAAAATAAAGACATCTCGATATGGGTAATCACATAATTACTTTATAAATTAGCTCATTGTATACCTATACAGTGCTCTATACAAACTCACATGAAAAAGACATATAAGCAAGTTTTTGTCCATGCGATTATCATCTCAGTAAAAATAAAGCCCCTGCATATGAGTAGTCCGCATAAATACCTTATAGATAACTTAATTATATTTGAGTGCAGGGAGCCTGCACCGTGTAGGGAACTCCCTACTCTCACTAGATCTGGGCAATGGGTCGGGTACCCAATGGGCTTGTGGGTACCCGACCCATTTAGACTGGGCTTGGGTATTACTTTAAAGCTTCAGCCCGAAAAAATCCGGGCCTAGCCCGACCCGCAACTAAATGGGCTTGGGCTTGGGTATTGTTTTCTTTTTTTGAAAATCCGATTCGGCCCGATAGGCCCGAAAAACAATAATAACAAAATTCAAAATTCATATTATCATATACCTAAATCATAACGTATATGGTAGATTTTACTCATATGTCTAATAATGAAGATATTTCTATTTCAAGAAATACACTAATTGGATTTTTTGGTAGATTGGAAACGTAGCAACGTTTGCACTTTCTATTTTTAATTTATTTACTAATCCACTAATCCATCTACCATTATAGAGCTGATTGATTGTCAATTCTATATTTATTCCATAAGTGAGCAACGTTTGCATGCTTATAATGATTTGACGGGCATATAAAATGGGCTTAATAAATAGATTGGATCTATACTTGTCGTAGTATAACTTGTGGGCTAAATGGGTAGGCTTGGGCTTCTAAAATGAAGTTGAGCCCAATTTTAAGCGGGCTAAGCCCGACCCGAAATTAAATGGGCTTGGATGGGCCTGGGCCTCAAATTCCATGGGCCAAATGGGCTTTTATACCTATGTAAATGGGCTGGCCCAGCCCGACCCGATGCCCACGCCTAACTCTCACCTCATTTTAACATTATTTTTTTTATTTTTTTTGAATTAAAATTTGGGTTAATATATTGAGGGGAATAAGTGTTTCAAATTTCATGTAAAATAAACATTCCTAACATGTTTATCTAAAAGGGGTCGATTTCAGCAATCCCGAGACCGTTAAAATTTGGTAGTTTTTATGGAGATGATAGAAGTGTTGAATTAAATTGAATTTGGAATGACAACATGTCGATACATTGTGATCTAAATTCTCCAAGGTTTCATTTCAAAAAAATAAAAAAATAATGAAAAATTAGGCCGGGTGTAGGGAATTTCCTGCACCCGCCGGTGTAGGATCCTTTTTCCCATTATATATTACGGTATGATATACAAAAGAAAAACCTGGTATGATATACAAAAGAAAAACCTGTTAAATATATCAACACTTCCGTCAGATATTGATACATATACTAGCTTGTAGATAAATCAATAACTATATTTATTTTTAAAAACGGATATACGAATATAGATACATAGAGGAGTGATCCTATGAGAGTAAAAAGTTGTGAGAGCATGAGAGGGATGATTCTGGACCACATGATTCACCCAGGAGAGAGAGAAAACATGAGAGAGAAAACAGAATCATTTGGTCCAGAATCATTCCTTTCATGCTCTCACAACTTTTTACTCTCATAAGATTACTCCTCTGGATACATATATGTTGGGAGATATCTAGGTGATATGACATTCATTTTTATTTTAAAACTGCACAGATACGAATACTAAAATTTTTACAAAATAGACATGCTAGCGAATATGATATTACAAAATAGACATGTTAGTGAATAATGAGAACAAGAATGAAAATCGAAACTTGGACGGGAAAGAAACGACGGGTAAATTATGTAAAAAAATTAAAGTTTAAGTCTATAAGAAAGATTTTCGATTAAAAAAATGCATCGTTGAAGTATTGAAATGAATGTTTTTTAGAAGTATTGAAATGAATGTTGTATCATTTAGATTTTTAAATAACCTTTTGGTCAGCGATTTAAGTCGTCTAGTACCTTCAAGTTGGGTGTCCATATTCTTGGATTTTTTTGGGAGTTATAAAATAAGTGGGAATTTGCTATATCTTCCATTATAAGTAGAGGGATTACATTGAAATAGGAGACAAGAAAATAATAAGCGGCATCGTTAGTTCTTTTTGAATTGTAATATTCGTCATATATTGTCCTATTTGAACCCAATAACGAACTTATGTTGTTAGCATCTTAAACGAAGATGTCAACAATGGATGGAAAAAATGATGAATCAAGGTAAAATCAAACAATATTACTCAATGATTTCGATCATGCCATTTAGTAAAAAAAGTAAAGGACACTTATGCCCCTATACATATATACCTACTTACCAACATTATATTTAAATTTACATAGCATGTTAAATTTAAAAATTACAAGGTTTTTGTGTAAATGTAAAAGTGATAGGGATGCAAGTGCAACATTTCTAACAAAATTCTGTCGACGAATTTCCGTCCATCGTGTCGGGCTCAACGTGACCCGATTATAACGGCGCGACCTCTGCGAACCCATGAAACCCTCAGCTCGCGACCCAAGAGGTGCGGCCATGGCGGCAGTTGACGGAGCCGGAGTTGATGGAGTGATGGACCATTTCTACCGGAGGGCCTCCGAGGCCGAGGTAACTTCGCCGCGTCGATTTGCTCTATCGGATCTACCGTTGGACTCCGGTCCTCATTTTATCTATCGGTAAATCGATGCTTTTGTGCATTCGATGTGACTCTTTAGTTGCCTTTTTAGGGTTCTAGGAATTGGAAATAGGCACCTTGAATACGAGATAAACGCCTTATTATGCCATTTTTTATTATTATTTTTTGTGGTCGGAATTGGTGAAAGTGGGATGAATTTAGGTTATTCTAGAAATTTGTGGTTGGTTGCTGGGCAGCGAACGAGTATGTCAGACTATTGTTCTTATCATGTAGGACGGATTGCTTCGCGTTGTGTGGAGCCATTGACTTGCTTCTGTTTGCTAATGTTGAGCTGCGATGCCAAGTTCAGTACGTTTTTATGCGAAAGAACTGGATGCAGATTCTTAAATTTACGGGTGTCTGCAATGTTGAACCCTGCACAAATATTACCTTATCATCCGCGTACAGCGAGATAGACACCTAGTTTGGCCCCACACATATGCTGGGAAAGCAGTGGACAAACCATTCTTGTAAGTTTGAAATGCGACAATCACCAATTGACCATGTATTGGAGACAGAGACGTCTCTATGGAGAGATGGAACGTGCCAGATAGGATAGATGAGACAAGATATCTTCCATCATGCCAGATGTATAATTCCTTAGCTTGGAGGTGTTTCGTATGTAATTGGACTATATTGTGTTTCTAGTGGTGGATAGCAGGGAGATTGTATTATTGGGAACTGGCACTTTCTCCCTCCGAATACTATAGACCGTTTTCATGAATTATGGCCAATGATTATATATAAGCAGTTCTTCCAGACAACGTGGATACCTAAACACACACAGAGGTAGGACATAAGAAGCAACAAAATGATCCAGGGAGTTGAAAATAGATATACATATGGTGATTCCCGAATAGATCTAAACTCGCAAGGAAGCTGAAAGTAGATATAGATCCTGCAGACAAGCTATTGAGGGTTTCATTAGAATGGATTTATCGAATGTGTTTTGTCTTGTAATAGGTAAAGTTACGGAGATGGTGTCTTGCCAAGAGGGGCCAACAAGCAAGGGCTTGGAAGTTATTTTGGAGGATTAAAGGTTGTTGGGAGCTGAGATCTATGGGGTTGCACCAGTTGCTTGCTGTGTTGGATAGCCGCTGATTAATAGTTCTCTGAATGACATGGTGTGAAATGTTTGTAATTTCTCAGTGGACAAGATTTATGAGCTAATCTTCTCTTCGTTTACCTTTTTCATGATTGTAAATTTATTTGGAAATCTGATACGATTGGAGGCCGAGGTTAGTTCTCTGTTCACTTACTAGATATATGGGCCTCCTTTTTCATTGTGAATGAGCGAAAGTGGAAGGAGTAGGAATGGACCTAGCTAAGGTGTTTTAGATTTCAAATAGGGCAAAGGGGAGGTAATATCAAGTTATCAACTACATCAACGGGTGCAAGGCCATGGTTGAAATTGCCTTTGGGTCAAAGAAGAGAACTAGAAATTGAAGCTGACGAAAGGAGGGAAGTCTGGCGGCCTTGTTTAAAAGAAGAAGATCGAGCCTCAAATATATGATCGGTATATGCTTTTACTTTTCTGAAATACATGTTTATTTTAAGATGAGTTTTCTATGCTAGGAGTTAAGGCTCAATCTAGGGTTGAGCATTGGGTAGCGCCATCCCAGCAAACCCTATGCCCAACCTGCTGAAGCCCGACCCAGGCCCGAGCTTGCCAACTCAACGGGTTGGCTTGGTCCTTAATTCCAGCCCATTTGCTTAATGAGCCTGGGCTTGAGCTCGAACCTGAAGTCCGAGGGTCGGACTGCTTAATATCTCGATAGAGGTTCGACCTAAGCGTGGATGAAGGGGGATCTGATTAGGTTACCTGAAGGCCGAAGCGGGTCTGATGAACAACTTAACCCCATCCATGGTGAAGCCCAAGGAACCTGTTCACCTCACTCTTGCTCAAAACCCTCTAACCTCTAAGATCGTCACCCTCCCTGAGTTTCGTCCTTCCTCCACCATCTTGAACATCTTCAAAGATCGCCTCCAACATAAGAGAACGCCAGTGCCCCCCACCTCCCTCCCTATGACGCAGGTAAAGTCCGTTGCGCCCCTGCATCCCTCCCTCCTTTCTCCCGCCTCCCAGTTGCTAAGGAGCCCATCCTGCCTACATCCCCTATCTTCCTTCCAAAAAAAGTTGAAGGAACTGTTCTCGAAGTGCTCTAAGAGAAGATAAATAGATCAAGAAGAGATTATTCTCCTTTTAATTTGTGGAAATAACCTCTGAATGTAAGTATAGAACTGACCCAAAGCGTCAGGTTCCCCCGGTATTTTAAAATTTTACTGGTTGAAGGGACATGATATAAAGTGAAACTAATGTGATAACAAGAAAGCAATATAAAATATTCAGATTGTGAGCAGCAAAGCCTGATTATCCATGTCTTAGCTAGTTGGAACCATTGATTTGCTTTCTAGAACTAGTTTTAAATGGTTTTATGTCATGTCCACAAAGCCTTTCAAAAAAATCTTTGCTATTAGCATTGCCCGGCTATTTATTTTCAATTCTACTTTCTTTGGCTGTTTATAAGTATTTCCTAAATGGGCATTGCTTCAGATTGTATTCCAACTCAGAGAATTTAATGGCCATTTTTCTTTATCCATGTCACCCATGTGGAGGAAACTACACTTGGAGTAGACCTGCTTAAAAGAGATGCTACTAAGATGAGATTCGTGCAGAGGAGACTACACTGGGAGCACAGGAGGAGACCCATGCTTAGAGAAGATGCTTAAAGTAGATGATCGATTGCAATGGATTCTTGAGCTTCATGAAATCAAGTAATTGGCAGTGGAAAAATGAGCCGCTCCCAAGTAGCATTAGTATGGCTTCATCCCAAGAAGCAGTGGCCCTCTTCGACACAAGAAAATATCAAGAGTGGGCCTCTCCTAAATAGACATCCCCAGATATGGAAGCATCATGAGTTGCTTCACTCATATGGGACCTTAAATAGTGGGTTTCTCTCATAGGGATCGTAAGAAAGGTACTCTATAAAGGGACGTCAGAGGATGAAATCCCATGCAGGGGGGACATGAAACCGTAGGATGGATGGAAGATAAATCTCTATTGGCTAATTTAATGAAAATAAGCGGCATTTTCTACTACTCTATCACTTCTTCATTCTCTCATACTTGTCAGAATTAAAGAGGTATCCAGTCAACTTAGGAAAACATACAAGTAGCACAAAAACTTCTCTTCTTTCCCGCTCTTTGCATTTTGTTTGTGTTGGAGTATTTAGTTGTGCGTCATCTATGTGGGAGACGTGGAGACTCATGTCTAGTTGTTTAGTCCAACATCTACCGGTTTGGAGATGTGGAAACTCAGTGGGGACTATATATAGACTCCCGCACCCATTGTATTCATATGAGAAAAGTAATAGACATCAGCCCTCTGAGGTGTTCTCCCGTGGTTTCATCCCGCTTCTTAGATAGTAGGGTTCCACGTTAAAAATTTTGTATCCTTCGTGTTCTTTATTTTAGTCTGATTCTGCTTCTGCATTCCTATTTTCTAACATGATATCAAAGTGGGTTCATTCCTCATGGATTTATTGCTAAAGATGTATATTCTTTAAGATTTATTTGTTCAAACTGTTCTAGGGTTCTTTTAGAACCCTATCCGGTCCTGGCACATCTCATCTACATGTAACTTCCCTACATCTCGATTCCAAGCACATCTACATGCGCTCTTTTCTACAAGGCGGGAATCTCCAGAACCGTCGCCTATGCAGCCTCTTCCCAGTTCAAGGTTGCGGTTGTGCGCATCTTCCATGAAGCCGCTAGCAGACGGTGCATATTCCAGGTCCACAGGCGGCATCACCATGCCCCGGCAGCAAAGCCCCATCGGCGGGAAAAGCCCAGGCCTCCAGCGGTGGCGAGTCCCAGTCGAGGAGGCCCCATCGGTCCGATCCCTTGTCTCCAGATCGCCCCTCCTCCGCACATGCTCCATGCGTTCTCTCGCTCCAGCCGTACAAGTTGTTGGTCCCCATCGGGGTAGTGGCCTCCTCCTCCCTTGCAGTTGGCGTTGCCCAGCCCTGCAGCCGTAGCCCCCCGTCCAAGTGGCAAAGTCGCCACCATCTCCTTGCGTGTAGGTCAATCACCCCCCCTCCCCCCCGAGTCTGGCGTAGATCGAAACTCCAGGCAATGATGCGTAGCTCTGAACTCATACTGGTAGTGCTCGCATCATCGCATCACCGTTGCAAGGCGACGCAACCGCAAACAGGCGGAGCTCCATCGACGATCCTCCAGGGGCGGAGCCCCCCTGCAACTCCCCTACGACTTCCATGGCCTCGATCCCAGCCGTGGCGGCAGATTCACGTGCATTTGGCTAGCATTCCTTCGTTCTAGGGGAACCTGGGTGGCGAGCCTAGCATTGAAGTTTAGTGAAAGGGTTCCTCGATGTGAACCCTAAATGGTGGAGCGGGCCTTTGGGCTGTAATTAAAAAAAGATGGGGGGAGCAATGGCTGAGAAAAAAAAGCCTCTGATGTATGGGTCGAGAAATTAAAAAAAGGAGAGGGCCCAAGTTGGGTCAAATTCTATTAAAAAATTAGGGGACTATTTGTTTGAGAGCCCAAAGTTGGTTGTGAGTCATCATACAAAGAAATTTCTTTTGAAAAAAAGGAAAGAGGCCCGTACAAAGAAAAGTCATATGCAAAATATTTATTTAAAAAAGTAAAAAGCTGTAAAAAAATGAACGACTTATGCTAAAACATGATTTTGATTGAGAGAAACCGGAAAAATGAAGTCGGCTTATTTGATTTTGCTCTCCCCATCTTTGTTGTCTTCTCCAAACTTGGCCGTTGTTTGTCATTCCGACCAGTATGGGAGAAAGGGTGAATATTATGTAGAGTCATAGGTCTGTTACAGATTCAGATGTCAGATTCATTCAAGAACAACCAGATTTTCTGACTCTACATCGTAGTTTCAGACTCGACGATTAATTCCGAGTCCTCAATTTCAGACACGCACATGTATGCCATCATTTGTCGTGGTCCCCATCATTCTTCTTTTCGGCCATAGTTTTCATATAAGCCATAGGGACTTCAGAGTAGAGGACCATTCCCTATGCTATGTGGGCAAGGATTTTCATGTGGTTTCATAGGGACTCCAGAGTAGAGTATCATTCTCTGTACCCGATGGGAGAGACCTAGTTCTTCGACGAGGAGACTTTCAGACTCCTTTCTTTAGCGACCGTGACTCTGAAGTGGATTGCACTTCACAGCTCTTTTCTTGTTCTTCGACGAGGAGACTTTCAGACTCCTTTCTCCAGCGACCGTGACTCCGACAAGGATTGCACACCGCAACTCTTTTCAATTCGGCCCTTTCAGAGATGGAGCAGTTGTCCACATGTTGTAGCGGGCCAAAGTACTCCGACGAGGAGACTTATTTCAGTTGTAGTGACTCTGACAGGCGTAGTATAGAGCACATGCTCTCCAATAAGGAGATTTAGTTGACTTACACTCCAGCCTGTTCGTCCTCCTCACCTGCACGACATGAGAAGCAACGTCCTCGACAGCAGCCGACAGTTGTGCGCGTTGAGTTGATATTGTCTGTAGTGTCATGTATTCTGAGTTGAGATTTCTTTCTGTTTGTCCAAGCTAAGCATTGCATGCTCCAGTTTGAGGGAAGTGTTGGAGTATTTGATTGTGCGTCATCTATGTAGGAGATGGGTAAATGGATCCCTTCAGGATCCATTTATCCCATCCAATTGTTTAATCCCACATCTACCAGCTTGAAGATGTGGAGACTCAGTGGGGGTTATATATAGACCCCTACACCCATTGTATTCAGATGAGAAAAGCAATAGACTATCGGCCCTTTGAGGCATTCTCTCGTGGTTTCATCCCGCTCCTTGGGTAGTAGGGTTCCACGCTAAAAATCCCGTGTTCTTCATGTTTATTTTATTCTGTTTCTGCTTTCGCATTCCCATCCTCTAAACAGTTTGGAATGTTTTTGACATGATTTTTTATATTCTTCTTTCCTTTTTTATTTTTTAGCAAGATAAAACCAAAAAGAAAATCGCATCCGAAGCCCATTAAGGCGTCACTAGATTCAGATTTGGAAAAAAGATTTCCATAATATCTAATTACCCAATTGGCTCAACTTTTCACTACTCAAAACATTGTAGACTTGTAGTACTAATAATAATTTGTTGAGATATTTGTATCTCTTTATATTTATTTCGTATTTCTATTTCTTTCATGTACCTCTCGTGTAATTTACCCAAGCTTTTCTTCTATATAAGAGAATCCTAGGGTCTCAGTAATAAATATGATTCTATTCTTTTCTCTAACATGGTACCAGAGCAACGGTCCTAGATCATGGTTCTCGTATCTCTCTAAACCCTAGGCCTACCCCCCGGCCACTGCTGGCCAGCAGGCCCGCCCTCCAACTGCCCTTGCCGTCCACAGCGGATCGCCCGATCGTCGACAACGGCACCTCCGACCCTTCAGGCGGCCCAATGACTTTTCCGGTCAACCATGCAACCCTAACAGACTGCCCCAGCCGCCATAGCCATCATCGACCTCCCCAGCCACCGCTCACCCAATTTTTTGCAGTTCAGACATTCTTGCTAGGCTATAGGGTCTTATCTTGACTGGAATATCGGATCTCGGATATATAAATCATGTTTTTCGACCCTAAGCTACAACAAGGATTGTGGGGATGGTTGTATGAGTCTACACGTACTACAATTCCTTCATACGATTTTGTAGATTTGCTCAAACAGTTCTACTCCCCAGTTTATGTTATGTTTTTTCGGTGATTAATCCATAATGTCAGAGAACAAGGGTGACATTTTTTTCGTCGTCCGGTGCCTTCAAGGGCCCAGTTGCTATTGTGAAGATGGATGGAACCAACTATGAGTTGTGGTCCGTACAGTTTCGCACCCTTATGCAGTGCCATAACAAGGAGCACATTTTGACTGATTTAGAGCCGACAAACAAAACTAAGGCTAATACTTCATGAAAGAAAGATGATGCTTATGCACCGATTTGGCTCTCCGGGACGCTTACCACGGAGATTGCCAATGACATTATCAATCAACCCACAACTAAGGCTATGTGGGATATCCTGGATGACACATATGGGCAATCGAAGAATGAAAGCAACATCCTCCTGTTGCAATATGACATTTTCTCGACCAAGCAGAATGATCAACCTATTCATGCCCACTTTCCGCATCTCCGAGGCGTGTTTGAGCGTCTTCAGAGCTTCATGCCCATTACTACCAGCACTGAGCAACATCAGGTATACATGAATGCCACTATGACAGGAGTCTTTTTGTCATCTCTTGACTCCGAGTACCATGTAGTACGTACTCAACTACTTACTGGAGAGACGACCCCCGACGGAGGAGGTCTACAAGAGGTTGAGCAAGATCACTACTCCGTCTACTACCATGGCTCAAACTCCCTCTGCGATGGCAGCTTCTCGGGGCAGAGGGGGTTCTTCACAGTTTCGTGGGCGTGGATCCCATGGTCGAGGAGGAGAATGTCATCGTGGCCCATGCTCACATTGCCACCGTCTAGGACATTCGGAGGAAGCATGCTATCTGAAGCATGAGTATCCAACGTCTGCACGTGTGGTTGAGCAGACAGAGACTACACCAGCTCCTTCTCATGATGCGAGGTTTGATGATATTGTTACGAGATTGATTTTTTTTTGAGACTTAAAGGAGGGGACCCACTCGGCGGTGTTCACCCCCACGATTTTATTAAAAAAGAAAAAAGAGAGAACGGAATTTACAAAAAAAGAGAAGAGATACAAAAAAATCTTTCCCCAAGATTACACGCAAGCAGTTGAACCCCCCACAGAGCCACAGTGGTCTACCCCAGGCACCAAGCCTCGAGAAGACCCTTTGCACGTATAGAGATATTCTCCGTATAGAATCTTTGAGCAGCGAAGAGTGCCTCGTTCCTTCCCAGCCAAATACTCCACAATCGAGCAAGCGGATCAAGAATAGCCTTCCTTTCCCTACCCCTTGAGTTAACCAAGCTCTCACAGACAGCAGCAAAGGAGACGGCGTTCACCCAAGGGATATCATTCCATAGAGTGCGCACCGATGGGCACTCAAAGAAAAGATGAGAGTTTGTTTCCCGTTCCGTGCCACAAAGTCCGCAGGAGGAGTCGACGTTCGATAAAAATTGGAGCATCGATCACGCGTCAATAGACGATCACGCCGAAGAAGCCATAAGAAAATGCCGATGCGCTCAGGGAGTTTAAGACCCCACAAGTACCTACAGTCACGCCCCAACAAGTCGTCGTCGACAGAGAGAGAAGGAGCGATAGCGGTGTACGCCTTATGCGTAGAGAAAGAACCCTCCATCCAAGCCCAATGATCACGCCCCACACTTGGGCGAGGAGCAGCAGCAAGCTGATCCAACAGGGAGAGAAGGTCCTCCACACGTTGATCCGAAAGAGCCGCAGCGATCCGAGGGCTCCAGCAACCATTCTCACAGTAAGAAGCCACTGATGCGTCCTTGTCGTCAACCAAGGCGAATAGACGTGGGAAGAGCAGGTAAAAGGCACCCCTTCCATACCAGTCGTCATACCAGAAGCGAAAGGAGGTCCCGCTCCCCAGCACAGGCTTAAAGAATGAGCGGTACTGCCTAAACACCAAAGACACACCACGCCAGAAGGGAGATAAGCCGGATAGCGAATCTCCCCGAGAGCAGCCAAGCAAGTCCTCGCCCAATAGTTCTCGCAAAACGTTAATCATAAAGTTCTCCTCATTCCCCCACACCCGTGAAACCCACTTCAGCAAGAGGGCATCGTTGACCAACCCCAACCGCCTCACCCCCAGGCCCCCCGATCGCTTGGGGCGAGCAACAATCTCCCATCCCACAAGGTGCACACCCCGACGCTCATCCCCCTTCCTTCCCCACAGAAAACCACGCATACACCTCTCCAGTCGCGCACGAATCCCCTTTGGTAAGACGCGAACCAATAGAAAGTAGATAGGAATAGATGACAGCACTGATTTTAAAAGCACAAGGCGCCCTCCCCTGGAAAGCAAAGTCGCGCGCCACCCCGCGAGACGGGTTTCCACCTTCTCCACCACAGTCGACCAATCACGCAGACGAGCACGACCCACAGCGAGCGGCAGGCCAAAATAATCGATCGGGAGGGAAGTGGGGGCCGACCCCAGTAATAAAGCGCAGACCGAAACCTCCTCCTGCGACATGGCAAAGGGGACAACTTTGGATTTCGACGCATTGATCACTAACCCCGAGGCCTCGCTGAATAGCTGCACAGTAGTAGCCATACCCTCAACGGCATCAGGACCCCCCTCAACGAAGCATAAGGTGTCGTCGGCGAACTGAATAGAGGGGACATGAAGCTCCCCAACAAGACATCAACGAGTCAAACCAGCCCCCGCCACCCCCTCAATCATACGAGGCAACACATCGGCCGCCAAGACAAAGAGAAGGGGTGCGAGAGGGCACCCCTGTCGCACCCCCCTCCTTGGCTGGATGGAACCCCCCACCGGGCATCCGTTTAACAGAATAGAGAGCGAAGCCGTGGAGACACACTGGCGCATCCAAGAAATCCACAGAGACGGAAAGCCCCTCCGCTGCAAGACTGACCAAAGGAAGCGCCAGTCGAGGCAATCGTACGCCTTGGCGAAATCAATCTTCCAGAGAATCCCCTTGGAGTTAGAGCGCCTCCACCCGGCCACAAGCTCCGAAGCCAACGCGAAGCAATCAGTAATATGCCGTCCACATATAAAGGCCGCCTGCATAGGCGATATAAGTGACGATAGGAGAGGAGCCAGTCGCCTTGCCAAGGACTTAGCGATGATTAAATATATCCCATTAGAAATAGAGATCGGTCGGAAGTCCTCAATGTGAATCGCCGGAACAGCCTTGGGGATCAAAACGATTTGGGCCTTATTTATCTTGTCGAAGCCTCGATTGCAGTTGAAGAAGTCGCGCGCCACGTTCAAAACATCACCAGCCACTAGATCCCAAAAATCGCGATAGAAGGCCACAGGGAATCCATCGGGGCCCGGCGCAGCGTCGACATTGAGGTCCCACACCGCTTCTTTAAGCTCCTCCAGCGAGAAAGGCCTGACCAAGGCCAAGGAGTCAGCGTCCGAGATTAATGGCGCCCCGCACCCCAGCCAACGCCAACGCCGGGGAACCTGCAACCAAAAATATTCTTGAAGTGATCCATAAATGCATCTCCCATCTCCTTGTCGCCAGAAAGTCGAGTACCATTCACCATAATAGAGCGGATGGAATTATGCCGTCGCCTACCACTTGCAACCCGATGAAAGTATGCGGTGTTAGCATCCCCCTCCTTTAACCATCTCAGCTGCGATCGCTGCCTCCATTCAGTTGAGCGCTTTTTATCCTCCAGATTGACTATAGCAAGGGCCGCAGAGCGCAATTCAAGTTCCACCGCCGTGAGATCCCGCTCATTCTCCGCACGATCAAGACGCATAATAGAATCCTTCGCCGCCTTCCTCGAGGCCTCACGGGCGATACGCATGTCCTTGAACGCGGCCAGAACCCTTCACAGCGAGGCTAATTTTTGATCCAAACAAATAGCCGCGGGGCCATCAGGAGATAGGAGGTCCCAGTGGTTCCTGACCAAGTCCCTAAATCCTGGCTCCAACAGCCAAGACCTTTCGTAGCAGAAAAGGCCCCGAGCAAGAGGGGCGTCCCCAGAGTCCCACAAAATTGGACTATGATCCGAGAGAGAGCGCGACCGAGAAGCCACCCAGCATAAAGGGAAGCGTTCCATAATTTTGCCATTCGCCAAGAACCTGTCAATTCTCGATCGGGAAGCGTTATTTCGCCAAGTATAAGATATGTCAGAGGGCACCAGTCCTTCTAAGGCGAGATCAGAGATGAAGGCCAAGAAATCATCCGACCCAGGGTCACGCCCCCCGCGTCCCCACGGCCGATCCGACGCAAGCGCAATAACATTAAAGTCCCCGCCCAAAAGCCAAGGCGTTTCCGCATAATCAGAGGCCATTTCCCGTAACTCCTCCCAAAGAACCCTCCGTTGCAAGTGACAAGTAGGAGCATAGATAGTCGAGAAAGCTATATTAAACATCGAGTCGAGAGAGGTAAGCACGACTGTCAAAGAATGTCTACCCATTCGCATGGAGGAGAGCTTGAAATGGACAGACCGCTAAGCCAAAATAATGCCACCCGATGCCCCGATTGCATCAACAGACCGGAACTCGTCCAAAGCAATAGCACCAAAAGACCTCCAGACGGAATCATTGAGAGTAGGATGCTTCGATTCTTGGATAAAAGCCACATCACACTCCCACTCGGAGAGCCCCAAGCCCAAGGCCTGCCGCTTATCAGGATCCCCAAGACCCCTGACGTTCCACGAGAGAACCTTCATTAAAGACCCTCAGTGCGACTCCCAATATGAGCTAGGCCAGCCGCCTTAGCCACAGCATCACGTAGCGTCAAGCAGGAAGCAACCACCGTAGTGCCAGATCGAGCCTTGAATCTCCTACTGTAGCTCTTGCCAAATCTTGAGGAAGAAGAGGCCTCCACCGCGATCGTAGCACCCCCTGGCCTTGAATCTCCTACTGTAGCTCCTACTGTAGCTCCCACCGCCCCGCGAGCCTTGAATCTCCTACTGTAGCTCTTGTTACGAGATTGATAGAGATGATGACTACATCACCCGCCCCAGCAGGAGGATCTTCAGATGTTGCAGCTGCTGTCAGAGTCTCTACGAGTTCGTCAGGTATTTCCTGTGCGTTTACTAGTTGTAGCAGTTCAGAATTGATTGATTGGATTATGGACTGTGAAGCTTCTCATCGTATGTGTGGAGATAGTACTCAGTTTACTTCTTACAGATCTATCCCTTTCGGTAGATCAGTGGTCATTGCTAATGGCGATCATCTACCCATTATGGTCAGGTGGAGATTATGCTAGCCCCATCAATGCGTCTGCATAATGTCTTACATGCTCTAGCATTTCAGATGAAGCTTTTGTCTATTGGTCAGATTATAAAAGATTTACATCGTCATTCCATATTTGATCCTATTTGATCCTTCTCTTGTGTTTCAGGACGTACTCACGGGCAGTGTGATTGGATGTGGCCGTGAACAGAGAGGGATATACAAACCGGTCCAACCTTCGTGTGATGGTGCTGCTACTGTTCAGTCTGGATCCATCTCTCCTTTCATGTGGCATCTTTGCTTTGGACACCTTCCTCTGCAGAAGCTGTGTTATGCTCTCCCTCAGATCTATATTCATACTACCTTGGAGTGTGAGGCATGCTAGCTTGGGAAGCACCATCGTTCTTCTTTTCCGAGTCGTCATAGTAGTCAGTTGTTTGAGTTGGTTCATTTTGATATCTGGCGTCCTAGTCGTGTTACCGATCATCAAGGAGTCAGGGGCATCGGTTCTGTATGGCTGTTGTGGATGATTTCTCTAGATTGGCTTGGGTTTTTTTGTTAAAGAATAAGTCTGAAACTGGTCCTATTATTAAATCTTTTCTTATTGAAATTAAGAGCATTTTTCTGTTAATTTGAAGTTCATTCGCATTGACAATGCCTTGGAGTTTTCTACTTCTTTCTCATATTTCTTGGGATTGTTCATCAAACTTCTTGTGCTTACATTTCGCAGCAGAATGGTGTTGCTGAATGCAAACATCGTCATCTTTTGAATGTCACGGGGATTCTTTTCATTCAGAGTCGAGCTCCTCATTTATTCTGCAGTGATGCAGTTCTCACTGCATGTTATTTGGTGGATCGCATGCCATCTACTATTCTTGGAGAAAAGGTTCCTTTTTTGATTGTATTTCCCAGGAAGGACCTATTCTCCCCTACTCCCAGGTTTGGGTTTGTGGCATTTATCCACAATTTTACTCTTGGTCGTGACAAGCCCTCTCCTAGAGCTGTCAAATGTATGTTCGTTGGTTATTCTCGTACACAGAAAGGGTATAGATGTTTTGATCTTGTAGGGAGAAAATATTATGTGAGTGCTAATGTCACATTTTTTAACTCCATTATGTATTTTTCTCCTACAGGTGACAGGTTGTCTAATGCTGACTCTTGCGAGGATATCTATGTTCCACCACCTCCGTTATCTCCACCAACTACTCCTCATGTTGAGTCTCGGTCACCTCCACCTCTTCCACCACATCTACCTCTGTCTACGTCGACTCAGTTCCTACCACGGTTTTACATTCGCAGGTCCTCTACTCGCTCCTTTGTCTATACGCCTTTTTCCCTGTCATCCATCACGCCTCAAGTATGTAATGAACGCATTGTTTCTACTGATGGCATTGGTGATATGCTTGCTCTACAGGATGCTATACATGAGGAGCTGATACTAGAGAACAGAGAGGTTGATGACCTCGATGTACCTATTGCCTTGACCCTTGAGAAAGTCGCGTCGTAAATATACTACTTATCCTTTTGTTGCGCATGTTTCCTTGGACCATCTTTCATAAGAGTATAAGAGGTCTGTTACAGGACTCTCATTTGTTACTATCTCACGAACATATCAGGAGGCCATACAGGATAGCAGTTGGCGACTTGCTATGGAGGAGGAGATGGTTGCTTTGCAGTCTTGTGGTTCCTGGAATGTTGTTACTGCTCCTCCAGGTGCCTCTGTTGTGGAGTACAAATGGATCTTTATGGTGAAGCAGCGAGCGGATGGCTGTGTGGATCGTTACAACACAAGGATTGTAGCACGTGGGTTCGCCCAGACTTATGGGGCGGACTGTCAGGATACCTTCTCTCCAGTGGTCAGACATTCGACATTGCGCATTCTTCTATCAGTTGTTGTTCACGGGATTGGCCTCTTTACCAACTTGATGTGAAGAATGTGTTTCTATATGGAGATCTACATGAGGAGGTTTATATGCAACAACCACGAGTGTTTGCTGTTGAGGGGGACTCTCAGAAGATGTGTAGGCTCCAAAAGGCGATTAACGGCCTGAAGTAGAGTCCGAGAGCTTGGTACCAGAAGCTTTCAGAGTTGATAGAGCACCAGGGATTTACACGGTCCATTATGGATCACTCGCTTTTTGTTTAGAGGACATAGAGAGGTACTGCTGCTATTCTTGTCTATGTTGATGATATTATTGTCACAAGCGATGATGAGCAGAGCATTCAGGCAGCCAAGGAGTCCCTAGGTCAGCAGTTTGTGACCAAGGATCTTGGCAATCTTTGATACTTCCTTGGATTAGAGTTCGCAAGGAATCAGCATAGTTTTGTGATGACCCAAAGGAAGTTTGTAATTGGTCTTCTTCTAAAGACATGTATGACATGATGCAAGCTTGCTACTACCCCTATGGATCCTTGCATGAGATTATATGATGATGACATTGAGGAGGTAGATAAGAGGATATACATGGAGCTTGTTGGGAAGCTCCTATATGCTACCATTATCAGGCCAGACTATCCTTTTCTGTGAGCAAGGTGAGCATGTTCATGGAGCAACCCAGGAAGGTTCATATGGATGTGGTCTATATGATTTTGAGATATTTAAAGAAATCACCTGGTATTGGTCTTATATTCAACAGAGGTACATCTCTTGAGGTAACAACTTGTGTAGATGCAGATTATGCAGGATGCCCTGGAGATAGGAAGTCCACTTCTGGCTTTGCTATTTTTGTTGGGAGCTCTCTCGTGTCATGGAAAAGCAAGAAGTAGACAGTGGTTTCTAGATCCAATGCATAATCTGAGTACAGGGCCATGGCACATGGGAGTATATAGATTATGTGGGTTAGATCAGTCTTGATTGGTCTTGCTTTGAGGTTCCTCTTCCCATACAACTTTTATGTAACAATCAAGCAGCTCTTTTTATTGTCAACAATTCTGCATTTCATGAACGAAGCAAGCATATAGAGGTCGATTGCCACTATATCAGAGACATGATCCAGAAGGGTCTCATATCCATTTCCCATGTTTCTACTGGAGATCAGACAACTGATATTTTCACCAAGGCCCTTGCTAGAGGCCCTTTTTAGAGCTGTTCCAAGTTGAGCTTGATAGACAATGACATATATGCTCCAGCTTGAGGGGGAGTGTTGAGATATTTATAGCTCTTTATATTTATTTCGTATTTCTATTTCTTTCATGTACCTCTCGTGTAATTTACCCAGGGTTTTTCTCTTATACAAGAGAACCCTGGGATCTCAATAATGAATATGATTCTATTCTTTACTCCAACGTAATTGAATCTCGTGTTACCAGCTAATGTTGTTTCTTTGAAGAATAGTCACCATGTTTCAACTTTTGGCATGGTTTTTCATTTTTTTAAGGGAATAAGGGTTTTTTTATTTTGGTTAAGATTTTAATGGTGTATCTCAACTTCTATGAAGAGAATTTGCATTGGATTTTTGTTTGTTTACTTTCTTTTTTAACATCCTCAAAACTACAATATTACATAATATTGAACCATCTTAGCGTTGCTTGTTGCCTTTGTATATATTGGTTGGCATGTCTGTGATGCTCTTAGTTTTGTGATTAATGAAGCTTCAATTTGGTCGAACGCCTACAACTTTTTATATATTAAAAATAGGGATCATGTTAGAGTCTCTGGTTTTTTAAAAAAACTTCCTCGAGGAGGCGTGTACTTCTCGAGGTATTTTTTCATGAATAGCTTCAATCAGCAGACCTTAGGCATAAGCCTCACAGACTCGAAGCACTACAGAGGTGCCTGAGGCGGTGAGGCGCTGCCTTGATCTTCTGTGCTTTGAAAAAATTAAAAAAAAACCTATTTGAAGTTCTACTTTTACAATAATAGAAGAGGCATAAACTATATGTTTGTCACAAACGTACCAGTTACACAATTGGTATTTTCTAAATCACATGTCAACCTAATAAATTGAACTAAATCTATATGCCAAGTAATAATCATATATGTCAGTGATATTTCTTTAATCTTTATATTATATGTTAGTCACAAGATTCACAAAATATATGATAATGTCGTATTGTTTGTTAGTCCCGAAACATATTATTTCATCAATATATTATACATTTATATTACAACAATCTTTGCAATGAAGAAATCATGTATGTGTGTGATCGTCTTTAGTTAGTATGAACAAATTTTATGTTAACAAACGATATTGTGTTGCTTGTATTATTACAATATGATATATTTTGAAGAGACTATGTTTTTGTATAAATATAAAGAATTCACAAGTTCACAATGTAATATTACATAATCATAAATTCAAAACTTATTTGATTAATATAGGTATATTGTGTACAAGTGATCGATGTGGAAATATTCAAATTTAAGCTTTATGATAATGTAGTTTGTGAATATTTTAAGTTTATGACTTTATGACAATATAACAAGTTTAGTAATAATTTTTATGATTATTTTCTATATAAATCGAGGCTTACGGTTCGACTCGATGAGTGGAAACCGCCTCGATCCGCTTTACGTTATTAAAAACCTTGTCATACATATGCTTTGTGATTTTTCAATAGGTTTTGTTTAAGAAACCTTCTAATAATGATGTGGCTAACCTTAGTGAAATGTTGTCCACATTTTTGCTAATGATGAACCTTGTCATACATATGCTTTGTGATTTTTCAATAGGTTTTGTTTAAGAAACCTTCTAATAATGATGTGCCTAACCTCAGTGAAATGTGGTCCACATTTTTGCTAATGATGAACCGCCTAATTCCTATTTAAATTTGTAGAGATTGACAAGAAAGTGGCTAGTAAAGTTTCTATCCAAACAAAATTGTCGATTTGCCTTGACATCACCTTCATTTCTAGGGTCACTTCATTTTCTACTTTTGTTACATTATATAGCCATACTGGCTATCTGTCAAATGTACTTTCTAAAGATAATTTGTACAATTAAACTGAATTTTAACTTGTGGAATACACATTCTTAATGATGGATGTCACTGGTCAATTTGCCCTTCTGTAAATATTGGATTGCAACAAGATTACTAAATTTTTTTTGGTTTCGCATCTTGTGTGGTGTAACTGAAGGAACGTCTGGAAAGGCTTGAGGCCCTGGTCGCTAGAAAGCAAGGTACTCGTAACTTTTCTATTACCATGCTGTCAATACTCTTTTACTAAAAAGAACAAGATTTACTATTTCTGATTGCAGATGATACAGATACTTCTAATCAAGAGTTCTCATCTGTTGTTAGCGACTTCAAATCAAAGTTAGAAGTTGCACAAAATGAGCTAAAATCTGTGAGAGAGAAGGTGAGGATGTGAGACCTTCCAGATTAATTGTTTATGCTTGCCCATCTCAACTAAAGCCCCGGATACTTGTTCTTCACCAATTTCCAGGCCTCTCAGGACATTCAAAAGCTCATGGCAGAGAATGCTAAACTTCAATATCGTATACTTCATCTTATCCGTGCAGTAAGGGATGCAGAAAATATTGATACATCCAACAAAGGTATAAAAATGATTTTTTATCCGAAATGATGCTCCTTGCTGAATCGTGATTGCTGATCACTTGAATTTTCAGTTTTCACGTAATCCTTTGTTGGAGATGCCTGTTGATCCTCATTGTTTATAAGCTGGGTGGCGTGGAAAGTTATCCAATTTCAAATTGGGGTATCTAAACATATTGCATTGCACACTGTAACAACGTATTTACACTTTAACCACTAAATATATCATATCTATATTTCATATTTATATCATGACGGGAATTTAAATTCTTCTGATTCCTGCCAGGGAAAAGTGAGTTTGAGCCCATGCCCGGTTATCGCCTCTCTTACGCTTTTCTACTTGCTTGTCTGATTTGATGCCGACAACACCCCTTCTCTCCATTGGGACATCTCTTGGCATCCGAACAACCCCTTCATACATCCCAATATCCCTCTGTGCCTAACTCTGTATTTGCATTCTTCTTGCTTCTCAAGCGGCCACCCTGCGTCTCTATCAGCCCCCTCATGCATTCTGCTCATCTTGCATGCCAAGCACAGTCTTGATGGTCCCCTTACTGGTTCCCTTGCATCTTGAATACCCCGTTTGTGTTATCGGATTAACTCTGATCCCTCGCAACCCCCCAACACTCTAGCGTCCAGACAACATCATAACATATTCAATACACCCCATGCACAACATCATAACATATTCAATACACCCCATGCGACTCCGACAGCCCCCCTAGCATCCTTTTTGTACCCCACATAACTCAATCACACCAAATCTTTGCATGATCCTTGTTGCCCCATGTGGCCAGCTCTGCCCTAACACCCCTATCACATTTCATGCACCTCTCCACGTGTATCCATTCTGAATGACTCTAGATGGAAGGAAATGTACGAGAATGAGAAATGGAGAGATGAGGAATATACGAAGGAAAAAGAAGAGAAGAGATGCTGCCATTCATTATTTACAAAATCTTTTTGCATAACCAATTCACTCAAACCCTAACTGCTCATCTAGGTTTATCCACTAACAACTCCCTCACTCATAGTGTGGGCTTATCGAATCATATGACCACTCAGTCATCTTCATCCATAATCAACATCTTTCATTTGACTGAAGTGGACATACTACAATCCCACTATTCGTGAGATGTCTATGTTTATGAAGATATTAATTTTTATGACTCATATTCTGGAGTCTCATTAAGCCAGTGCATTTAATGTATGTGTGCCGTTATTCATTTTGTAAAAGAATCAATTAACATATCACTTGTGGTTATTCAAGTTATCTTAGTTTCTTGTTTAGTTGTCACATCTTGTAAATCATATTCTCCTTTCCATATCTTCCTGAAAACAATTAACCCTTGGAAATCAGTCTTGTTTTGTGTTTATCTACTGTGCCATTAACTTTATACCTTTCTCAAAAAATCCATTTACATCCTATGGTTTTCTTGCTTACTGGAAGTTGCATATCTTCCGAACATCGTTTTTCTTTATCAAGCTGAGTTCATCCTTCGTGATGGTTGTCCATAAGTCTAGCTAATATGAAGTCATTAATTCATCAAAGGACATTGCAATGTCTTCGTCAACGTCAAAGCACAAATCCTTGTAAGAGTACAAATGAAAGTCTTTCATTCAAGCAGGTTATCTTATGGGTATCGTGTTGCTCATTAGTAGCGGGTTGACTAGTCTCACCCACAACCTCCAAAAATACATCATTATTCACTGGTTACTGGGTTGACTAGGCTCGCCCACAACCTCCAAAGATACATCATTATTCACAGGTTCATCTTTCTTGTACGGAATAATTTCGTCATTCCCTATGATTACATTATCAAACAAATCAGTAGAGATTCTGAATCATCTAGTGTCTATTGCTTTTCTTTATTTTCCAGAAAAGTAACATCACATCTCATTTCATATCGCACAAGGTGTAGACCCAACAAACTTACTGGGAATTCTATTTTATATATTATTTTTAACTAACATTGTTTCTTTCAGAAAAAACTTTGAGAGTGCACAGTGCAAGAGTATGCACTTGGTTGCATTCATCAATGTTTGATTTTTTATTTTTCTCATTTGTTTATATTGGTCTTTTATCTCTTAAAACATTCAAAAGCATTAAGTTTCTTTCCGAGCGATCAATGAATGGGAATTTCAAATTATTGTTGTAAGAGTTATGAAATATCCCTGGTAGGAAATCTCAGCTATTTGATTGGACTGGTTCTAACCATTCTCTTGACGTTTGACTTGTGGAGAAAGGTTGTTGAGTCATTTTTCCGTCTAATGCCTAGTTTAGGCATGTGCTCGAACTCCATTTTTCAGCAGCATCACTGACCTCTTTTAGACAAGGGGGCGTTGGTCTGATACTTGTCCTTATTGAAGAGAGAGAGCCCATTACGGTGAATGCATGGTGGATTAGTTCCTCCTGATCAAACCGTGCTCAAAAGACTATTCTTGTCATATTACATTTGACAATATATTCATCTTTATTATCTGGTATGTCTTGCTATTTCTAGGATATCTTAATCTGATGTGCCACAAATGAAAAAATAGACGACATTATGAATAATTTAAATCGCTATTTGACACGGTGCAGAATATATCATATTTAGACACAAACCATTCAGATTTCTTTAATTTCTACCTATAAAGACACGATTTCTTCAAAATATGCCTTCATTTTTTCTCTTCAGAAGAAGCGACACAAAAATCAGGTTCCTCTGAATCCCTGGAGGATATGTGAGTACTTGCGAGGTTAGGGCATCTGTAAGCAATCCATTCATCATTTATAGACCCTATTGCATAATCCAAACTCCCCAAACCCTAACCACTCGTCCCGATTTCCCTTTAACAACTCCTTGTTAGTTTGGGATTACCGACTCATATGATCATTCGGCGACCTTCATCCATAACTACGAAGACCCTCATAGGAGGGCAGGCTGACCTTTCCTTCGGACTCTATTCCTCCCCGGAAAGAGAGAGGACCCTATACCACACTGGTCCTCCCTTTCTTTCGGGAGGCGCCTTCTCGCCTCACTTTGAAGGGATATCCATCCACGCCAATCAGGGACGGTATAAATCTCTATGAAACCAAGGGACTTGCTTGTTTTTACTCGTTCCTTGATAGTCTTTCCAGTACCTCTTTGGGTACCGGGATAATCGGAAATGGTAGCAGTCCCCCCTGGTGGAGGAGGTGCCGTTTTGATTGGGGAGTATGAGCAGTACGAGCTGAAAGGCTCCCGTACTGTTTGGAGGGTTCGATGTTATTAGTTCAAACTGACCCTTATCTATCGTCGTAGAAGTTGTATGGATGTGTCGATGTATAAAGCTGAAGTTTGGGATTTTTTTCACTCACAAAAAATAGATGTACAAAACTTCTATCCCTTTGCAGTAATTCAAACGTTTTTGTCTATTTTTTCAAAAAATAGCTAGTTCTTTTTCCAAGAACCAGATCATTCCCTTACCCTCTTCTCTTCCTCGATATGTCAGGTGCTTGATCTACAGGCTGTTCATCAAGCCTGCGGAACTCATGCGTCTCGCAATGCAAAGCTCTGCGTGGCCAACTCGATTACTTTATTTCCAGATGTATTTGTTTGAAATTCTAGATGTTCTGCAAGCAGTGTGGATATTTGGGGCCTGTTTGTGTGCGGTACCGTCCCTTGCTGTGTTTTTTGGGGTGGTTTTCTTATTTATCGTGAATCAACTTTTTGGACCAAATCTCCTTGGAAATTTTTGCAAACTGTTTGTAGGTTGGAGGTGATCTTCGATTGTTGTTACTGTGGATGTCCGGAAAAAAACGATATGTATACAAATAGCCATGCACGGATTAGGATCCTCATTGTGAGTGCTATCATAGCTTGGTGTGGTGTGCTTTTCATGATAACATGATGCGTTTGCCAGTAAAAATGTGTATCCTTTGGTCACAGCGTGTATCCATTATGTTGGACAAAATGGAGCTGCTCCCTTGGGCAGCCAACATGGCCGTGCCCTTATTTCTCGCAAATTTTTTTAATTTTTTTCAAAAATAGTAGCATGTATATTCATCTATATATTCCTTTTTATATGTCATTCAAATTTCGTCGGAAACAGAGACTCGTATACCTTCCATCTAGAACAGGTAATTTCAACGGTCTAAACATTGATGTAATCGATCTGTTCTAGATGGAAGGCATAGGAGTATCTGTTTCTGACGAAATTTGAATGACATATATGAAAAATATATAGATGAATATACATGGTGACATTTTTCCAGAAAATAAAAATTTTTGCGCGAAAATGAGACGGGGACAGTCCCATTGAACCCTTTTATATTACCGTCAGTAAAAACACGTTCTGCATGAGAAAAAATGCGCATTCAGTAGCAAAATGATGTTTTCCATAGTAAGGCTTAAAAAGTTCCTGCTTTTTTGCCCTGATCAATCTTGTCCTTAGATTTTTTGCGTATGATTGTGATTATCAAGAAAAGCTTCGTTGTGAATATTGTGATACCGCTTGCAGCAAGGGATTTGAATCCATCGATGTACTACTCGTTGATGATGGATAGTAAAGGATTTGAATATAATGAAATAAAAACAGTTTGTAGAAAAGGGTTAATTGCATAGTGTTTTCTTTGAAGAAGGTGATGTTTAGACAGATATTGGCGTAATACATATCAGGGGAGACTGATCGTCTGTTGTAGCCCTTGCTGACTCTGCAATAGGGACAAGATCGAGCAGTTCGCATGGATTTGCACGGTATAACTCAACAAAAAGTGCAAGTCCCTACGAACCGTTCGATCAATATCGAGCAGCTCCAGCCCTTACAGCAGACTCTGCTGCAGCAAGGGCTGCAATAGACAATCCTCTAACCTATCAGGTATTAGAAATATTGATTAAGTTGTTAACTAAAGCCCTCTCTTAATCTAAGAATCATAAATCATAGATTAATCAACTCCAAAATTGGTTAAAAATATGACATTAAGGTTATTCAATTGCATGGAGGTTCCAGAACGCAAAACCTTCTCCCTGAACCTCTTTTAACTCAAATTTCCTAACCAATATGTGCTAGAAACGGTTGATGATTATGTCTATCTATTGTGTAGAGATAGTTTCTCTATTATCATTTTATGTATCCTGTCGTTATTTCTTCTTCTTATTTAGACTTCTGTGTAATTTACCCTTAAGGTCTCTCCCTATATAAGAGAGCCTAGGGTTTTCTTGAATCATAATGAAGACTCTTTTCCCAACATGGTATCATAGCCACCCTAGGGCTCTCCACCCCCCCCCCCTTCCCCCCTTCTTCTCGGCACCACCGTCGCCTCTCTCTCTTCCTTTATCTCACTCCGCCGCCTCTCTCTCTTCTTGGGGCTCTCATCGCCCTAGGCCACAGTCGGAGATCCCAGCCCTCCGCCGTCGGAAGCCCCAGCCAGCCAGCGGAGGTCCCAGCCAGCTACCAGCAGCTCTAGCCCACCGGCGGAAGCCACCAGCTGTCGCCGCTGTAGCCCCTCCGAGTGATTGCACAGCCCGCCGCGCAAGGTTCTTAAGCGGCTCCCAGCCGCTGCAAGGGCTGTAAGCCTCCTGTGAGGCGTGCCCTAGTTCCCTCCTCGTCCGTACTATGGATTTGAGTGCGTAACGTCTACATACGCACTCAAATCCGATGTAGTTGGTGTAGACATTCAGCATCACGTCTACATATCCTAGTTCTTCTCCAAGCGGCAGTATGTCAGAATCGAAAGTCGATATGCCCTCCACCGGCGCATTCAAAGGGCCTGCGCCAATAGTCAAGATGGACGGGTCCAACTATGAGCTCTGGGCTATGCAGTTCATGAGCCTCATGAAGTCGAATGGTAAGAAGCACATTCTTACCGAGGATGAGCCCGCAGAGAAGACTGGGATATATGCCTCATGGGAGGCTGATGATTCCTATGCGAAGGTCTGGTTGTCCGGTACCTTGACTATGGAGATCGCTAACGATGTCCTCCATCAGCCCACTGCTAAGGCAATGTGGGACATTCTTGCCGCTACATATTCGCAGGTGCGAAATGAGACGAAGATGTTGCAGCTTCAACACGACATCTTCACAATGAAGCAGAATGGCAGACCTCTCCATTCTCTTTACACATCCCTAAGAGGGATGTTTGAGAAGTTATACAGTACCATTCCCTTCAGTGCAACTCCTGAGCAGCAGAAGGTGTTTCGAAACGCCACCATGGTTGGTGTTCTACTTGCGGCTCTTGACCCTGAGTATGATGCCGCTCGATCTCAGATTCTCGCTGATGCAGTTATTCCTACAGTGGAAGACATTTACAGAAGGCTTAGTCGCATTCCAGTTTCCTCCAGCTCTTCTACTCCACCTCCTTCAGTGATGGCAGTCTCGCGTGGGAGAGGTGGACCACCCTCTGGTCGTGGTCATGGACGTGGCCGTGGACCCCAGGGAAGGGGTGGTCGCTTCAGTCAGACATGCTCCTATTGTCACCGCACAGGACACTCGGAGGAGATATGCTATTCGAAGCATGGGTTCCCAGCATCAGCACGTATTGCAGAGCACTCACAGTCTCCATTACCGTCCACTGCAGATAACCGATTCGACAAACTTGTGACCCATCTCCGAGACATTATGCCACATTCATCTGGTGACTCGTCAAGCGGTTCTTCAGATATTGTTGTTACTGCCTCTGCCAGTTCATCAGCCGCAGCCAGTACCTCAGGTAGATCTATTGCTTTCATACCACCTCATGATATATCTGATTGGGTTATAGATTCCGGAGCCACACAACATCTCTGCCGAGATAGAGATAGATTACAGGCCTACAGGGACATTCCTCCCGGTCGCTCAGTACAGATAGCAGATGCATTCACCCCTTGTTGGACAGGGGGGGAGGTCGTCCTTTCCTCCACTATGCAGCTACAGAACATCCTACATGCTCCTGAGTTCTCAATGAATTTGCTATCTATTAGTCAGATCACGAAGGATCTGAATTGTCGTGCTATATTTGACCCGTCTTCTCTCATTTTTCAGGACATACTCACGGGCAAGGTGATTGGTTGTGGCTCTGAGCAGGGTGGTTTATATCGGCTGGTTCGAAATTCATATGCTGGCGTCTCTTCTCATTCTGCCGGACCAGTCTCTCCGTACATCTGGCATCTCCGGTTTGGTCACCTTCCGCTCTAGAAAATACGCCATCTTCTGCCCCAGATCTTTCCTAGTTCATCTTTCCGTTGTGAAGCATGTCAGTTGGGAAAGCATCATAGGTCAAGCTTCCCAAGTCGTCAGAGTCAGAGCAGTAGCTCCTTGTTTGAGTTGTTGCATATAGATATATGGGGTCCGAGTCGTGTTCCCAATCATCAGGGGCACAGGTTCTATTTGTGGTAGTGGATGATTTTTCTCATGTGTCATGGGTCTTTCTTTTGAAGAATAAATCTGAAGCAGGAGATGTGATCAAGAATTTGATTAATGAAATGCACAATATTTTCTCTTCCTTAGTCAAATATGTGAGGACGGATAATGCCCTCGAATTTTGTACACGCTCACTTTCTCACTTTCTCTCATCAAAGGGTATTATTCACCAAACCACGTGTGCATATACTTCACAACAAAATGGTGTGGCGGAAAGAAACCATCGCCATCTATTGGATATTACTCATACCCTGTTGATTCAGAGTTGTGCTCCTATTTCATTCTGGGGCGACGCTGTCCTTACTGCGTGTTATTTGGTCAATCAAATGCCATCCTCAGTTCTCGGTGAGAAGTCACCTATCTCTATTCTTTTCCCAGACAAGGAGTTATTCTCACTGAATCCACATGTCTTTGGTATTGTGGCTTTCGTTCATCGTCTATCTCCAGGACTTGACAAACTCTCTCCCAGAGCAGTCAAGTGCGTCTTTGTTGGCTATTCCAGGACTCAGAAGGGCTATCGGTGTTATGACCCAACGACTAAGAGGTACTTTGTAAGTGTTGATATCACTTTCTTTGAGTCTGTCATGTATTTCTCGCATGCAGGTGACAGAATGGTACCATCCACTACCACTGATGATGTCTATGTTCCTCCACCGCCTACAGGGAGTTCACCTGAGTTATCCCCTTTGTACGTCCCTACACCAGCACCACCAATTCCACCGCCACCTCCACCACCACCCATTTCACGGCCTATCATTTCGCCATTACCTAAATTCTATACGCGTCGGTCAGGTCCTGCTCAAACCACCCATCAGCCGATCATCACGCCTCAGGTATGTTCAGATGGCATTACTACTGACGGGTCAGATTTGGTACACGTGCAGGATTCTTCAGTGCAGGACGACCCTAGCCCATCCAGTACAGTAGATGATGATCTTGATGTTCCGATTGCTGTTCGGAAGCAGAGGAGGCAGTGTGCTTCATATCCATTTGCTTCACAGGTCTCCTTTCACCGCCTCACTGGTGAGTTTCAGCGGTTTGTCACAGCCTTGTCTTCCGTGGATATACCGCGGACATACCAGGAGGCTTCGAAGAATGATTGCTGGAGAGTGGCTATGGAAGAAGAGATGAAGGCCTTGCAGTCTCGTGGCACATGGTCCTTGGTCTCTGCGCCTCCTGATGCATCATGCATCCGTTGTGAGCTGTAAGTGGGTTTTTACAGTAAAATATCATGCAGATGGCACGTTGGATAGGTACAAAGCACGCTTGGTCGCACGAGGGTTTACTCAAACCTATGGTGTGGATTACATGGATACATTCTCTCCAGTGGCGCGACATTCGACTCTTCGTATTCTCTTGTCTGTTGCTATGGTCCGTGATTGGAGTATATCTCAACTAGATGTCAAGAATTCTTTTCTGTACGGGGATTTACAGGAGGAAGTCTACATGCAGCAGCCACCTGGGTTTACTGCTGAGGGGTAGACGCACATGGTTTGTAGACTTCACAAGGCGATATATGGCCTCAAACAGAGTCCGAGAGCATGGTTCCAGAAGTTGTCTAACCTAATTGAGCAACATGGATTCAAGAGGTCAAATGCTGATCACTCGTTGTTTGTCCAGAAGTCATCGGCAGGTACGGTTGTCATTATGGTTTATGTGGATGATATTCTTGTTACAAGAGATGATGCTCAGGGTATAGAGAGGGCGAAGGCATTCCTAGGCCATCAGTTTGTTACAAAGGATCTTGGGACCCTAAGATATTTTCTGGGGTTAGAATTTGCAAGGAATGCACAGGGCTTGGTGATGACCCAACAGAAGTACATTACAGACTTCCTGATTTAGACTGGCATGGATGGATGCAAACCATCAAGTATTCCCATGGATCCTAGCGTGAAATTGTATGATGGTGATACTGATTAAGTAGATAAGAGGAGATATAGAGAAATGGTGGGAAAACTTCTCTACATTACCATAACTCGCCCAGATATTCAATTTGCAGTTAGCAGGGTGAGTCAATTCATGGAGCAACCAAGACAGGTTCACATGGATGCTATACACATGATACTGAGGTATCTAAAATCCTCTCCAAGGTCAGGGCTGTTATTCAAAAAGGGCACAGATTTATCCATCTCGGCGTGTGCAGACGCAGATTATGCAGGATGCCCTAAGGATCGAAAATCAACCTCAGGGTTTGCAGTGTTTGTTGGAGGCTCTCTGGTTTCTTGGAAAAGCAAGAAACAAACTGCTGTGGCAAGGTCCAGTGCTGAATTCGAATATAGGGCCATGGCCCAAGCCATCACGGAAATGATGTGGGTTCGTTCTGTACTAGAAGATCTACATGTAGCTGTGACTCTACCTATGAAGCTTCAGTGTGACAATCAGGCAGCACTATTCATTGCCAACAACCCAGCCTTCCATGAAAGGGCCAAGCATATTGAAGTTGACTGCCATTACACCAGGGATTTGATTCAGAGAGGATTGATATCTACTACACATGTGAGCTCAGGAGATCAGATGGCAGATGTATTCACCAAGCCACTGCTCAGAGGACCTTTTCAGAGATGTTCATCCAAGCTGAGCATGATAGACATCTATGCCCCACCTTGAGGGGGAGTGTAGAGATAGTTTCTCTATTATCATTTTATGTATCATGTCGTTATTTCTTCTTCTTATTTAGACTTCTGTGTATTTTACCCTTAAGGTCTCTCCCTATATAAGAGAGCCTAGGGTTTTCTTGAATCATAACGAAGACTCTTTTCCCAACATACCGGTCCTGATAATTGCATGCATTAAACTCTACTCATTCAATCCCATCAAAGGCAGGGTGTATAAATTGCTACACGAAAAGTTTTCTATCCTGGTATTGTTTTTTCCAAGATTAAATGTTTGTTCTGGAAAAAAGAAAGCCCGGATTCTCATCCAAATGTAACCATGTACGCAAATCGTCAATTTTTGGATTACAAATTTGTTAACCTGACTGATAAGTGTTTATGAGCGAGGAAAATCTTCAAATATCATAATCCAACAAGGCACGTACCTAACCCTAGTCGAGCTTTAGGTCTCGTTTGATTACTGGGTTACCTCAGGGTAACCCGGTCTACTCCATGTATTCTTGAGTCGAGCCTGGGTTTTATTCCATCACAAATCAACGTGATATCACATTACATTCCTTATTCCAACCTTCTACCAACCCTTATAATCATTCAAACAGTTACTATTCACAAGAGGTTACCTAACCCACCTCAACCCATGAACCAAACAAGCCCCTAGGACCCGTTCGGTTTGAGGGGTTACCCCAACCTTTCTCACTCATATGTGGGCCCCACCTTTTATCTTTTTAAGAAAAATAAATAAATCAATTTTTCATCATCAATTCCATCAATAAATAATATATCATACTATCATATCATATCATATAAAAATTATAAACTACCCAACTTCTACCCACTTTTCTAAACTTCAATACAATCATGTCACAATAACTACACACTTTTTTCAAACTTAAATACAATTATATCACAACAAACCTACTTCTAAACCACTCCCAATTTAACCATTCATCCAAATACCAAAACACAAAAACGGGTTACTCTCTATCAGTTTAACCCGTCCTAATAGCAATGTCTCCGCTTCACACCAAACAAGAATGCAATCATAGCTCACTCATCCTTGTTGGAAATCTCATGTCTCCTCTTCTGCCCGATCTCTAAGGGTTCGTTTGCTTGCAGGGTTGGGCAGGGTTGGGTTGGTCCAACCCGAGGTAGCCCTCCTTCCAAACATCCCAATCCTCCTCATAGTTTACTATTCACAAGGGTACCCCAACCCAACCCAACCATGTCCAACCCTGCAATCAAACGAACCCTAAGGGGTCGTTCGGTTGGGGGGTTACCCCCCACATTGGTTGGGTTATCCCCCAAAACCTATATACCTAACCCACTAGTGGGTCCCACTTTCTCTCTCTACTAAAAAAATATAAATACCATCATATCATCTAAAAATCATAAAATATTCAACTTCGACTCATTATTCCAAACTTCAATACAATCACATCACAAAAACTACCAACTTTTTCAAATTCTAGTACAATCATATCATAGTCTCTACCCACTTTTCAAATTTCAATACAATCACATCACACAAACCCTTCCAACCCTTAACCCACAAACCAAACACACAAACACAAAAACGGGTTATCCTCCTCAAGATAACCCACCAACCAAACGCACCCATAGCAATGTCAGAAGAGCCTCGCAGACTTGGGAGGCGTCCGCCTCACCAGAACCGTCGTTCAACGATGCATACACCATCCATGCATGATCCATCTTCTTATCAGGGCAGATGACAACGGGACCAGGGACCTCTGCATCCCTCCTCGTCACAAGCCCATCACTCTTCTCACCATATCTAACCTGAAGCAGCTGAGCACAAGCTGCCATGGCCGCTGGAAGTGGCATGACGATGGGAACTTTGGCAGGCTGTCCATCAGTTAAAGGTGAGATCACGGGAATTTCGGCATGAGCGACGTGTGAGAAGGAAGATAGAACACTCGGTCCGATGGCTGCCTCCGTATGAAACGAAAAAACATGAAGCTCTGGTGGTAGCGGGTGACTCGTTAGGAAACTCTTCCGCTTCTCATATGTCAAATCTTCCAGAGCTTGTAAATCACCCTGCAAAGAACCAAAAGAGATGAGATGTGTCTAAGATTGGGAATACACCGGGGTGTGCCTTTTTTGAGTACCTATTGTACCTTCTACACCCAGACTTGTAGCTTTTATGATGTGGAACTCTTTTTGGTCTTAGCCCGACTCCTGACCCTAATAGCGGTGGTCCAAGTCGACACTTTGAAATGATTGGGAGCGCTCGCCTTTGGTAGAAGCTCTTTGATGATTGACTTTGTGGAAGGAGAGCTTTTCTTTCAACAATGATATTTCTTTGCTTTGTATTATTTTGGCTAGCTCCACTGCTTTTACCGATAGTTGGCGCACACTTGTCAACATTTTTTATTTATTCCACACCCTAGCACTTAGGTAAATATCAAGAGATTAGTACAAGAACTGAGTTCTCATACTGGCTAAAATGCTGACATTCAAGTTTCATGAAGCCTTCAATGATTTTATCCCATACCTGAGCATCATTTATCAAATCCAGACTTGAATCCCCCATCCCAGTTACTCAAGTGAAATTTCAACTCATCTCATCTAGACCGTAGTTGTGCATGTGAAGGGCTGATCATATTCTTAAGGTAGGAGACTAGGCATGCAAGTTAGTACGCAAATCTAGCAAACTAGGGAAATGTGGATGATTAAGTCTAAGACCCTGATGGCTAAGACTGGTTAATCTAAAATCTCAATACCTATTAAACCGAGTATTCTTGAACATTTCTGATCGTGAGTGGAAGTGAAAATGTAGGGGATTTAATACAACTCTTTCATCCATTTTTTATGAAGACTTTAAAAGACATAATGACTGCCTAAACTCAAATGAGTAGATGCATCTGCGTTCAGCCAGTATATGTGTAAGTACATGTCGAAATCCATTACTTGAAGACAGAACCTTACACAATGTCCTCTAACCCACCTACTCTGCTAAGGGAAAACCATCACTGAATGCGGCTACTTATTTGGAATTAGTAGTCAATTTTGACTTTTAAGGAATTTTTGGTTTTTTCTCATTTTCATGGATTTTTGAATAAAGTTAGAACAAAAGTTAGACTCATCTTCCACGAAATCAAGAAAATAATTTTCAACACCATGTCACACAAATAGATTTTACAAACATTTTTCACATGATTTTTTTAGAATAAGTTAAAAACATATTTTTCAAATTATTTTCAAAAATATTTTTCCTAAAAATAGTGTAACATAGTATAGAGAAAGCCTTGAAAATATTTTGTCCACTTAGTTTAAAAGATTATACTTTAGCCCAGAAAAATTTTAAAAATTTTCAAATTATAGCTAAAGTACAAATATTGTATATATGGTATACCCCCCAATACTTAAACTTTGATAAATCTTCATAGCACTAGATGATATAAAGCCATAGGTCTATTTAAGTATAGAAAAATATACGAGAACTGAGGCGAAAGTCCCCTATACTTAGGTTAGAAATAACCTAAGATTTAAGGCAACGAAAGATAAGTGAGAAAATTACGAGGACTCGGGTCCCCCCTATACTTAGGCTGAGAGTAGCCTAAGTACAAAGATGGATAATTGATGTTGGGGGAGACCTGAAGTGAGCGAAGAAGAAGGATGGATATACACATAAGCGATCCGAATCTTCAGAGATGAATGGAGTACCTAAGGTCTAGGGGAGGGTGTCGGAGCAATCAAGGCTCAAACAAGCATGCAATACCCTTTGATTGCACCAACTTACACATGAAACCAACAGATGTTGGTCAATTATCTTGTAGTTTTTATTGGTGATTAAAGCATTCTAGCTTACGCGAGGATTAAAAACATGCCGAATAAAATCATCCTACGAAACACATGGGTGTTGCTCTCCCAAAACATGATTTTTACTCCACTTTATGTCAACTTGCATTTAACAGTCCCAATTATTTGCTTAAGGTTATCACTGATTAAATGTGAGCATAAATCAAGCAATCATCATCTATTGCTCATTCCCATTTTCCATTAACCTAGGTGATCAAGCCACGAAAGGAGGTCGAGAAAAAGCCATGCAATCAATAAATTCATGACCTATGCTAAGAGATAAAACATGCAGTGCCTTGAGCAAAATTCGTGAAAACTCGGACTGAATTAAAACCAAAATCAAATGTATACAAGTCTACGAAGAACCGCAACTAACATGCTTCTATTAGCGGGGAAGAATATCTTTTAATTTGGCTAAGTGAAGCGATGTCTACGTGCATCTTAATTAATGTGTGTCTTACCTACGATCAAACACAAAGGATAAAAAAGTGAAAGAAGCTCGAAGAGCCACGTGCCTGATCCTTGGTCGACACTCAAACGGTGGAGAAGTGGGCTTGGAGTGAACGACAATAAAATCCCAAAATCCAAACTTCACGGGCCCATATCTCCAAAAAAATTCAAAATGTATCAAAATCACCTTTAATTTTAGGATTTTTATCAGTTGTGTCCCTCTGAGATATTGCAATTTCAGTTGCACCCTCCCTTTTTGTGTGTATCAATAGTGTCCCCAACTTCTTGGCATTCAATCGCTTGTGCCCCTTGAGTTAGTAATCGTCCATACCCACCGTAGACGAACGTTAACTTTAAGGACACAAGTGGAATTAAATTTTTAAAAAAAGGGCTGGAAATTCATCCTACCATCTTCCTCATCCTCCTCCTCCCCGTCATCTTCCTCTTCTTCTCATTATCTTCCACCTCAAAACCTCATACCCCTCCTCCACCGCCTCCTCCCCTCACCCCCAAGATCCTCCCCTACCCCCGCACCTCCACCCTGAGCTCCTATCCCTCATCCCACTGCCCCATGCCGTCGACCACCTACTCCTTGAAGTCCTACAAGTTCCTTCCCAGCCTGCCCCTGCAACTCCTCCCTAGCCCGCCTCTCCGTTCGCCCCCACCTCGCTAGCCCGACGCCCTCCTTCTCGAGCTCCTTCCTTCACTGCCAATACCTCCTCCGTCCCCTAATCTTCCATCCCCCACCTTCCATGTTCTCCTCATGTTCCTATGCTCTCATTTTCTCTGTGCTCCACCTCCTATAGCCTCATCCATCTTCCTTCTACCCCTCCTCCCCAACCTGACACCCACCAGTCCCTCCATCCTTCCCTCCTCCCCAACCTAACCCCCACCAGTCCCTCCATCCGCCCCTCCTCCCCAACCTAACCCCTGCCCTCCTCCTCCGCCCCTCCTTCTTCCCCCTCATCTCAGCATGACCCCTCCTCATCCTCCTCTACCCCTCCTCCACAGCCCACCCCATCCAACCCCTCTAACGACCACCTCCTAGTCCCACCACCTTCCCTTTGCAACCGTCCCCTCCTGGATATAGTGGAAAGAAGCGATTCAGCTGAAAGAAGAGGATGATGTGGTGGAGGGAGATGGTTGGATGGTTATACCCCTCTTAATAGTACCATAGTCTGAAGAAACCATGGTTAAGTTTGACTCAGTGATGGTTAAAGTTACGAAGGGGCACAAGTGATAGAATGACGAGAAGTTGGGGGCACTATTGATATTCCCAAAAAGGGAGGGGCATAAGTGAAATTGCAATATCTTAGAGGGGCACAACTGATAAAACCCCTTAATTGTATATAATTTGATAATATATTTAATGAAGGGGTTTCATATTTGGGTTTTTATCACTTGTGCCCCTCCGAGATATCGCAATATCAGTTATGCCCCTATCTTTTTGGTAATATCAGTTGTGCCCCTCACTTCTTTCTCCGTCATCATTTGTGCCCTTCTGTCAGATTGACCGTCAAAAAATTAAAATAACCATGATTTATTCAAATCATGATGTGGTTAAGAAGGGTATTATGGTCAAAACAAAATCAGGAGCGGAGGAGGAGCTCGAGATGGACCGCATCTGAAGGAGGGGGAGGCCCAATGGGAGGGGGAGCAGGGGGCGACGCCGGGGAGGGGATGGGGCGGCCCAGGGGAGGGAGCACGGTGCTGGGGAGGGAGGGGCAGGGGCGGGGCGGCGTGCTAGGAGGAGGTGCGGGGTTGGGAGGGGGTGCGGGGCTGGGCGTCGCGAGGCAGGGGCGGGGGCGACGGGCTGGGAGGAGGTGTGGGAAGCTCGGCGCGGAGCTGGGTGGCGTAGGGCATGTTGGACATGCGAGCCCACGACGAGCCATTATGCAATAAATGTTATTGCACATATTCCCTGATCTGAAATGAAGAATAAATAATTTGCATATAAGGTCCCTCTGTACAATTAGGGTTATATACCATGGCCATTTTGATGATCATATAGCTGTTGATTCAATAAATGAATCACAGAGGCTGGTGTTTGGATGAATATCTAAGGAGTTAGATAGAGGACTCATCAAGCGCCATCAAATAATTATTAAGACATGATCTCCAGCCTGAGTAGGAGATGGCAATCCTTTCTCACATAGGATGATATCTGACCGACCTCTTGATGCAAGTCCTCTGCATGGGAATAGTGATTCGGAGGTGTCAGATTAGTTAGGTCAATGGGTTAACTTAACGAGATCGAGATAACCTAAGTCCTATGTTGAATTCTATCATAGGCATGCATCCTCTGACCGGAGACAGATGTATTGCTATATGTCTGAGTATGTACATTTGACAGACCGATAGGTTGATGGCCTAACCAAGGTCTATACACCAGCGAGATGGTGTGCATATAAGGGCATATGAGCAATATGATCTCTCAAAGGGATCATACAGGTTCACTTATGAACTGGAAGACATGAGCTCACTCATGAGGTATTGGGACTGATCAAATTCCATGCATGGTCATCGTGCTTTGGAAGCATGACATGAATTTGAAGGTATGATATATACTTTGGGAAAGCATATAATCGATGTCGATTCCCAATGACCAAGATTGAGAAACTTAGTGATCAAACCCTGAAGAAGACAGTGTAAAATTGATCTTAATTTTCAGGTTGACCATGGGTCTTCCAGTATGCAGGATGTACAGGTATTGGGAATACCTGAGGGTGATGTGATCATAAACGATTGTATAACCATGACGCTTCCATTTCGAGGGAGTGATGAAACGGGTCTGGATTTTAGTGACTCCTTTCAGTAGAGAAGCAATCTGATCTTAGTCCAAGTGTTGGACATTGGTTTGAATGAGATTCATATGCAATAAGAAGATTAGATTTGCGGTCTTGATTTAATCAAGCATCCGCGGGAGGTTCGTAAGATCTGGATTTGAGACAAAATCTCAATATCCAAGTCACTATACGTGGAACAATATAATCGCCATGTCTTTATCTCCAAGTATCTGCAGAGAAAGCACATTATTCTTGAAAAGGTTCAAGAATAATTCATTTGATGAATTATGTATCCAAGCAACAAGATGTTGATAATTAAATGAGATTTAATTATCAAGAATAATGTGAATATGATTCATATTAAGAGAATGATTGTCCAAGATAATTAAATGGGATTTAATTATCAAGGATATGCAATTTATGGATAGTGCCATCCATAATTTATGAGTATATATATTATAAATGTGATTTATAATATATTAGAGAGAGAGCATCTTTGTAAATAGCATTTGTTAATTGTTAATGTGAATTGGATTCATAATAAGCAATTAATTGGAAATGTAATTTACAATTTAGTTTGGGTTGTGAATATGATTTACATATTTTTCAATGGCATCATTGAAATATTCACTAATTAATTGGGAATTAATTTAGTGGACAATTTTGCAATAAATATTCACAAATAAATTGGGAATTAATTTGGTGGATAATTTTGCAATAGATATACACTAATTAATTGGGAATTAATTTAGTAGATAATATTGCAAACAAATAAGAGATAATTGGATTAAATAAAAAAAGAGATGGATAATGCACCACCAAATGAGGTGGCGTCACCCATGACTTGGTCATGGGTTATCTTCTCATTTTATTATTATCCTATTATCTTGTGTTTATTAATTTATTTGTTGAATTAAATTATGTTGATAATTATGCAACATATATTTAATTTAAAATAAATTAATATGCTGTTATTTTTTAACAAAATTATCATTGCCATTGATTTAATATACATATCAATCTAACCATTGATTTTGTATATGCCATGGATTGTGATCCATGGACTTCCAAAATAATATAAATAGAGGGCAACCATATCCTCTACAAGGTACATGAACAAGAGTTGTACAAGGTTACTACTCTCTCTCTCTCTCTCTCATTCTCGCCTACCCTCTCTCTCTCTCAATTCAAAGGTGGCCGACCATCTTGTGTATCGAGAAGGAGAGTCTCTCGCCTTCGCCTTCGACGACTCGATGATCTCCTTCTTCTTTGGGGCTGCTTGCTCTAAAGGAAGACGACAGATTTCATTGGACGAAATCAGGGGATTTGATTGCTTGGATCTTCATCGAGGATTGCGTGAGGATCACGTCTCATCATCGCGCCCGTAAGTGTATCCTTCGTGGATCGAACTTAAGACAGGAGGATCTCTTGTTTGGGATCTCACGATTACAACCACGCTCCAAGAGGTATTCCTTATACTTTGTGGTTTGATGAAACGATCCGAGAAATGTTCTCGTGACCATGTGGTTTCATCACTAGATTTAAAATTTTCTAAATTCCGCTGCATCTTACGACTAGTGCGACTAGTCGCCTCGATCGCATATGATGCGATCAACGCGCTTCCGTGGTGCGCTTAAGGATTCACAATATCCTTCAGGGCAGGGGCGGGGGACGGGCTGGGAGGAGGTGCGGGGAGCTCGGGGCTGAGCTGGGTGGCGCGGGGCAGGGGCGGGGACGGCAAGCTGGGAGGAGGTGCGGGAAAATCGTCGTTGGGGATGCGGGAAAAGCAGCGACAATGAGATGCAAGCAAGACGTACATTTATTTAGATTGATTTGGTTAAGCAAGGGATGTAGGAGGGATTCGAAAGGGATCAAAACATGCATGTGATGCATACTGCACGTGATGTGAGCCAGCAACCTTTGTTATGTCGGCAATGGCCCCATGAGGTCTTGTGCGTTCGCCGCTATCAAAAACATCCACCACACAGCTCAGCTCTTACATGTACGACGTCCATCTACATTGCCCCCGCACAGCCACCGCACCACACAGCTCTTACAGGCGGTTGGAGGAGGAGGAAGAGGATGGGGGAAGATGAGGAAGAAGAAGAGGATGAGGGTGTAAAATGACCATATAACCCTTTTTTAAAAAAATTAATTCTGCTGATGTCCTCAAAGTTAACGTTCGTTTGCAATATGGATGGACGGTCACTAACCCAAGGGGTACAAGTGATAAAATAGCAAGAAGTGAGGGGCACAACTGATATAACCAAAAAGATAGGGGCATAACTGATATTACGATATCTCAAAGGGGAACAAGTGATAAAAACCCTTCATATTTTTGGGAGTTAAGGTGTAAAAGTTATGTTTTGGACCCCTACTGTACTATATACCTGAATAAAATATTCATTTTATTTATTATTTATATTTTTTATATTTGTGTAAATATTATTTGTAATATAGGTACATGTTATAACTAAAATAAAATGATAAATAAAAACATTGAGATAGAATAATATACATAATACATAGTTGACTATACACTAATCATGCTTATATAACAAATATACTAATTTATTTAAGTCTAAATAATATATCAGAAAAATATAATAAAAGAATATGTATGTATATAAAAATAAATTATAATAATTTTATAAAATAAGTGAATAAAATAATAAAGTCAAAATACAAAATAAAAATAAAAGGTCCAAAACATAAGTAAATATACCTGTAAATAAATCCCAAAAAATTAACTTATAATTGATAACAACAGAAAATAAATAAAAATATAATAAAATAAATATATAAATAATAAATATATTTTATTTTATAACTTTATTTCAGTAAAATCATTTACTATTTTTTACATATTTTACAAATTAAATTTCAGGATAGTTTTTCCAGGTTGGTCCATGTGGACCAACTAGGTTTGGTTGTTAATTGACTCTGGTCTTGTAGTCTGACAAACCTAAGTTTTGACCTATTTTTCTCGTTCTACCCCGCTCGATTCTTTCACTAATTCGCATCAAGGTCTTCTTGACTTTTTTACCTCGATCCTTGGTGATTCACGCGTAAGTGCTTTTTTTAGGAGTGCTCCACTGATTCGCCCCATCTTCCTCGTCTTCGGAGCCTATTTATCATCCCTACATAGCCTCTCCTCCATACAACCATATAACTTTGATCCTTATTCCACCTTCGAACCCAAAACCTAAGGTGCGAACCTTCTTCCTGGTGATAGTACGGAGCCTGGGGTACTCTCAGTGTGTCGATTTATGTCAAATCGAGGTAGATCCGAGTCATCGTCGCCAGCTCTACCGCAAGTTCACTCAGCTTCGATCTAGGTCGGGTTGCTGCTCCTTTTCTCATTCTTTTGATTTTGTAGCTTGACATTAGAGTAGCCCTGCAATTTATTCCAGTTGATTTTGTTTCATTTCGAGTTAAATATGAGTTTTCGACTGGCGGAGCTCTGTCTCCGCCACCTATTTCCGATCAACTCGATCACCCCCCACCTCAATGTTCATCCTCATCCTCTTCCCCGGCGTCTGATGTACCCCACACATACTCTCGTTCCCCTCAATCTTGCTCATATCGAGCGAACCGTTCTTCCAACTTTGTCGCTCCCCGGAGGGACGTCAACCACCTCATTTCCTGCTCATCCTGCCATATGAAGCTCGTACGAGCTTTGCGTTTTTTGTACCTAACAAGTTCCTGCATGAGAAGAACCAGAAAGAAGCCTCTTCGGGTTCATCGAACATCAGGAACACCGCTCAGGTCCAGGTGCTTCGCTAGATAGATACAGACCCTCTCACCCTAGTTTGAGCCCCTCCATCGGTGCGGGAGGATGCCAACACCATCTTGAATCCATCAGGAGTTTGGAATGAGTTGGCCATCTCAAATTTTTAAGATCAAAGTTCGTCCAACCCCTATTCTTTATGTGTTCTTCTAGTTGGGCTCGGCACCATCCGAACGTCAGCAGTTCTTCCCGCGCTCCAACCACCCTTAGATCGAGCCGTCCAGTAGCTGTCAGATCATCTTGTGTGATCTAAGCTGGGTCATCTCCCTCGAAGTGTCATCGTGAAGCCCAAGCACGACACATGGCAAGTGGATCAATCTCAGCCTTCCGTCAACACCTTTAACTGGGTAGTTCGCACCTCCAACCCGTCGACTTTTTTGTATTTTTTTATTTAGTTTATAACCATTCATTTGTCATTATTCTAATTTTGTTATATTTGCTAAAAGACTAACATAGTTTATTCGTACTTTAGTCCCTCTCCAACAGTGGCGTATTTGCAACTTAAACCCTTGCGAGTTTGATTTATTGTTGCTTAGTCGGAAATTTTGAATGTTCAGTATATTATTTTTTGTAGAAATTACATCTTGGCCCCATAACTTTATTTTAATTGTATTTATACCCATGTCAGGCCATTGATTTTTATTGATTTGTTATATTTATAAATATGTCACTTGTGCTCCAAAAAAACTAAAAATATATTTAAGTCGTTGCGATCATGTAGTATCATGCCACGTTTTTATTTTTTCTTTTTGGACTTTTTACTAAATTCTAAATCAGAAATGGTACAAATATTCCATGCTTAGCTTGAAAAATCCAGACAAAACTATAAAATCGTTTTGATAAAATTCCCTAAAAAATATATTTTGTTCATTTTTGTATCTTGAACCTTCAGATCAAAAATTACTAAAAATAGAAAAAGAAAAATTGTAAGAATTAAAAATCCCCAAAATCCTTTATAAACAACTAGACAATTATTAAAAATCCCAAAAATATTGTTTTCTATTTTTTATTTTTCTTTATATGATCTTTATACTCTAAAATTGATTTTAATAATTTTGGACTTATTTTATTATTTTAATCTTCATTTCAACTAGGTCTGTCTATTAATTCCATGATTAGGGGTATTTTTTTACTTTGGAGATATATAAAAAATAGCAAAATTGACTAAAAATCACAAAAATAGTAAAAAAACTATTTAGAATTAAAAAATATTTAATTCTATATTTTTTATTTGTTTCTAGTTAAATCTGTATTTATTTTATCCTATATTGTATATATAATCTTATATGTTATTACATTAGATGGTTAAAAGGAAAAACGAAAAAAATTAGAAAAAAAATATAAAAACAAAATATAAAAATATAAAAAAAAACAAAAACAAAAATAATATATATAATTCAAAAAAACTCATAAAACCATAGTTTGTCTAAGTGCTTGAAAAGGCAACTTCTTGAGATTGATTGTTATATTTCTCCTTACTTTATACCTTTGTTTCTTGTGTTCGATCCCTACTTTGTTTCTTATGTTGATTATTGATTGAACACAAATGTTGAGAAGTCATCATAGCTACTGAGTTCTCGCCTTGTGATGCTCATTTTAGACCTCTCGATTTTTGCCTTCGACAAATGACGCCATTAGCAGGAAGCTTCGGTTTGTGGAGTGGTTTATCTTTTTACTTGCTTAACCATTTTTGAATTTACTTCCTCTAATTTGATTGTCAATTTTTGAACTGTCCGACATCTTCTCTTTTTGTCTTCTTACGAGGGATCGCGGACCGGGGATGATAGCCTAGGAGATCCTACGTAGTGTTGGGACGAGGAGCCTACTATTCTCATATAGCCGGTATGAGAGAGCATGAGGCTATAGAATGAGGACAATTACCATATGACTTTCGAGTGGGAGAGAGAGTCATTTATTTGAAGTATTAATTTGTAATAATGCATGCACTTTGGACATTCAGACCCAATTTCTAAGCGTTTGTTCACTTGGAGGCTTACCGGATTTTGTCGCATTTTTAATCACCTTGTATATTTTGTTTCCCGTGTTTTAAGTCTTCTGGTTTATTTTCATTTATTTTGTAGAACGAGCCCTTAGTTTTTAAGCTTGCTTGATCAAGTAATATAAGGCCAAACACCTAACTATCTTTATATGCACCTATAGTCTTCGCATTTGGACTTAGTCTAATTAATTGTCGAACACCTAGTCTTGAAACCACACACCGTGAGAGCAACGCTTGCAGGACCCACTATGGTGGGCACCGAGGAGGCTCCGAGATCGGACTTTAGATTTATTCTTGGTGTTTAGCATTTGGTTCTTAACGTATAGCAATAGCCTGACTAGGACGATTTCTGTGTGCATATTGATGTATAACATAAGTTTAAATATTCATATTTTGCATCCCGTATGAAGAGAGATGGGAAGCACTGTAAGTCTTCTAACTAAGCATTCATCATCTAGGCACTAAGGTGAGCATTCCATCTTATGTCACCTTGCATTGATTTTTTTGGTGTCTCCCTCTGTTGTTTGTTCACATAGGAATTCAAGAAAATAAAAAAACGATAGATGCTTATATTTAATCGACTCAAAGAAAATTATAACAAAAAATAGAAAAAGGGACTGTTAGAAGTACTTGACCTAAATAAAAATGATTATTTGGACTCATTGCATTGGGTGAGCAAAGCCACCATTTTTTCTCATGTATCGTTGGAAGGTCTCCTTCCCAATAAGAGAGCGTAATCGTAAGGAATAGAGCCCAAAACCCAGTCTGCGGCTGCCTTGTGTGTCGCCGGATTTCCAAAGTATTGGCGCTTTTATTGTACACAGACGAGTAGGGTATGGTCAGTGATGATGTTCTCTATTGTGTAGAGCATAGACATTGTCCAAACTATTGAGCTTAGGTCACGCCTTCACGGGGGTGACTGTCACATCGTCACCGAGTAGGTTCTTGCAAGCTCACAAATGATTTTGTTGTGAGCGAGATTCGAAGTAATGGTTTCGCCTATCGGCTTCCGTCTTCTATTTCTTTGGCTAAGTAAGGATCTAAGAAGGGTTACAAGGGCCTTAAAAAGTGTGGACTACGGGTTACAAATGAGGAGGATAAGTACGAGATACCTTCCGGCAGTACTCTAGCTCCTATGGGAGTAGCGCTTCAAGGACTTGTTCAAAGATAGTTACATGAAAATCAAATCTAAAATTTACAAAGATAATTACCGAACCTTCACGATCACAGGTCGAGTCGATGAATCCGTTGCTTTATGTTTGGTTGATTAGCTTTATTAAGATCAGGATAAAAAATATTGCACATCTGCGGCATTTTGCTTTTTTTCCTCTTTGACCCTTGCTCGCCTTGAGCCATTTTACTGTTTTGCACTCTTTTGTTCCTCGTTGACCTCCGTATCCTTCATCCATATCGATCTTCTTCTTATTCTTCCAGATGGCGATGCATGGACGACTTACTTGAGACTCCATCGACACCCACATTAGCTACATACACTCATCTTTTCCAATAATTCAGAGCGATTCCCAAGGGCCCATTTCAAACTCGGCGAACTGATCTCTAGACTACCCATCTTCTCCAATAATCTAATATCACTCTTATTCCAGTCTCTGCTCCTTTTTGGATGGCCATTGATTTCACTCCATGTACATCGACATCCTTAACAAAGTTTCGTGTTGACCTGAACACATAACACTTTTCTACATATGTTGCTACAATTCAGTCTGATCGGGGTATTATTCCATGTGCAGATAAAGAATCTGATCTCGAGCCAGAATCACAAGCAAAATCTGAAATAGTCGGTGGAAAAGGAAAGGGACTGCAGCTCTCGCCAAATGAAGAAGCAGATCGGGGGGTACACCGCACATAATGAAGTCAACAGTCAGCTGCTCGCATCAATATAGGCAATCCAACATCAGCTAATCAATAATCCAACATCAACTAATCAATAAAGCCCTAGCTCAGACAACCCTAATATATGTTGAACGAGTAAAGGAGGAGTCCGATGAGAGAGATGCCATAAGAGAAGACGATATGAATAGGGATGGTGGCTTTCATGAGGGAGATGCAGAGGATGATATGTCAGTAGGTGGACCTCGTGATGACAGAACGTATGGTAGAGTATCGAAGCCAAAGCCTACACTGAAACAAACTTACAACCCTAGAGCGGGCCATATCACTGAGTGGGTCCAAATTCCACAAATTCACACCCACTTCGACTTGAAGTTGCAGTTTCTATACCTGCTCCCTACTTTCCGTGGGAACACTACAGAGAAACCATACATCCACTTGCAGAAATTCAGTCGCATCTGTGCCACAACACTACCCCAATATCCCTCTTGAAGTGATCAAGATGACTGCCTTTCCTTTCAGCCTCCACGATAAGGCCTTATATTGGGTCGATCATTTGTTGTGAGGAGTTGAAGTTTGCATTTCTCCACAAGTTTTACCCTCTTGATCGCCTAAATTAGATGCGCATACGCATCTGCAGTTTCATTTAGCAGCCCTACGAGATGATACAAGAAGCGTGGGAGAGATTTAAAGATCTATAGGAGAAGTGTTCCCACCACGAAATCCCAAAGACTAATCTCATGTAGCATTTCTTCAGTGGGTTGACACTTGAAATCCATAGGCTAGTCGATGTCGCTTGCGGTAGCTCGCATTTCAACAAAGACGAGGATGTTGTCTTGGACATTTTGAGGTGGCCGAAAGGAGAGACCGCTCAATCTTCGTCACACGCATACATGAAGATGCCCACCACTAGCCACAAGCCTGCTAACATGGCTACTCGTGCCGAATATAATGATGAGAGCTCCAACATCAGCATATCGGGAGCCACTTGTCTAAGGTAGACATTATTGAGAAAGGGTCGCATGACCTTAAAAAACTCCCAGTCATTGAGAAGAGGATGCGAGGTTTGGAAAAGCTCGATTGGATTTCTCAACAGTTGTAGCAGCTCGTTCGAACCCTGAATGCTAATGTGTGCAACTTTATCTCTGCTATCACCGAGACATCCGCTGAGACGAAAGAACCAGCATTGACACAGTCCCCTCAACCGAGGCTCTTGCAGCCCCAACCTGTCCAACAAGTATACTGCATGCATGCCCTAGGGCAGCTCCCGTAATCGTAGACACAAATGGTTGTATATCAAGCAGAGTTGCAGCCAGCTTACCCAGAGCAGTTTCATATGCCCCTGCTGCATATTCAAGAGATAAGTAGTGTTTGGGAGCATAAGCAACAACTGACCCGTCCTTAGGAATATTATCAGGCTCAGAACTCTGCCAACAGACCACACCGCAAGCAACAACACGAAGGAAGAAACTCCCCACCCTTCCCACCCCAGAACTAGCAACCTCACAATATGGGAACATTTGGAGGTAAGGTCATCAACAACAACAGCATTTCGACTGCTATAATCAGGGCCTCCCTCCGCAGCAGCCAGCTATACAATATCAAAATTTTTAACTGTCTCAGCATAATTCACAATACTCTCAAACTTCTCACCATTTTCCCAGGGTTACCATCATCAACCTCCTCCGCACTATCAAAACTAGATGCCCCAACTGGGCGACTCTTCTGAGGATGCATCGGTGAACCCAACACTTGCTTGCTTGGAGCAATTACCAAAGAACATGGCTGAGATGACCCAAGATATGGACGACCTGACAACTGCCAAGACCATCATACCAACCCAGGTTGAGTAAAATCCGAATAATCTCTACCACAAGGAGGAGGTAGTTGCAGTGATTTGCCCGATTCAAATAGAGACGATTTATTTGTATATAATGATGTTACTCTCAAGAGTGGTAGAGCATTGCTGCCATCAGCATCCGCAAAGAGAAAGCATCTTACATCTGATGGGGAATTGTCAGTCCAGCCATCATGAGGACCGATCAACATTTTTGGAGCATCACCACCTGCAGAAAAAACACAAAAAAATGAAGAAAATATAAAAAGGCAAAAAGACAACATCATTAACAGTGGATATCAACTAGCATTGGAGACGCCTGCATGTGTCGCAGACACAACATCAGTTTTGAACAATCCTACACATGCAACGGATCCAAAGCCAGCAACACGAATCGAGCCTGCACTTTCTGGTCCACAGTCTGTAGATGATTTTACACATTTTTAACATGTACCTATAAACAATGATAGGGGACAAAATTTTGAATGGTATAGTTGCAGATTCTGTAAATATTCCTTTCCCATAAGCAATGAAAAAACAAAAAATATGAAAAAATTTGAAAAATGCTTTGTCTGTTCTTGCCATTGTGGAAATTATTCAAATTCTGGTCTTGAACACGTCGTTGATAAAAGCTATTGAGTATATGCATGCTGTGAAGAAAGGACTCAAATATGCATGTACGACACGACACCGACCTTATCCTCACAATGAAAGAAGTCAATGTAGCAAGTTTGAAAAGCATATTCTTACAATCAATGCCATGAGTAATCTCCCGGGCAAAAAGCCAACCAAGGGATCACAATTCATTCGTTATTATGTGTTTAGACAAGAGTTTGACGCACTTTGCTCGACAACGGGTCTTATGTCAATTTAATGCCAGCTTCACTGCTCATTGAATTCGGGTTAGGACCGCTTAAACCTATGAAGATTATTCTGCAATTCGTAGATAAATCTATCAAGCAACCCATGGCATGTTGGAGGATATAATAGTCATTGTTTTAGGTGTGCAATTTCCTGTCGATTTCGTTGTACTAGACATGGACATCTCCATGCCCCTGCTCCTCATCCCCATCATCCTTGGTCTGAGCTTTTGTGAACGGCCAACGTTGTGGTGAATTACAACACCGTAGAGATCACATTCATCTCCAGCGACATCAAAGTCATGATAGAGACCTTGTTTGATGCAAAGCCTATAGAGGGAACATTTACAACGGGTGTACATGTGGTTGACCATTCCGAAGATTGCGACTCTCTAGTTGAAATTGAAGATACCAACTTATTTATGGATGGCAATGAAATCTATGATTTCCTCTACCCCAAGGAATGAATAGAGAGAGCAGTCGAATTTCCCATGAGATTTTTGGTGGATTAATTGATGAGTTTGTAATAGAGATCATGTGTCTTCAAGACCACATACACACCATTGAGAAATTCTGCAATGAAGACGACATTATTGAAAACTAATGTGAATTTTTGAATGAAGAAGCTGGACCACGTTGTTCTAATATCTATGGATAATCCGACGATTTATTCTAATATCTTTCAACGTCGTTAAAAATAACAAATCGTGGTTGTTTCTATATGGTTACAAACAATGAATGTAAGGATTACATTTTAAAAACTACCATACAACAACTACAGTCTGTTAGTATATGAGTTAAAGGTAGTATGATTTTCCATCTCGTGCAATGCATGTGTGAACTAGGAAAGTTATCGTGATATTATTCGTTGCAGAAATATTCGTCAGTCCAGCCAGGATGGGGACCGATCAACATTTTTGGAGCAGCACCATCGGCATAAAAAACACAAAAAATGAAGAAAATATAAAAAAGACAAAAATACAACAACATACCTGGTGGAGATCAACTAGCATTGGAGATGTCTGCAAGTGTCACGGACCCAACATCAGTCTTGAAGAATCCTACGATGCAGCGGATCCAAAGCCAGCAGCACGAAACGTAGCCTGCACTTTCTGGTCCACAATCTGTAGATGATTTTACACATTTTTGCCATGTACTTATAAACAACGATAGGGACAAAAATTTGAATGGTATAATTGCAGATTCTGGAAATATTCCCTTCCTATAAGCAATAAAAAAATGAAATTTTTGAAAAATGCTTTGTCTGTTCCTACCATTATGGAAATTATACAAATTCTGATCTTGAACATGCCGTTGATAAAAGCTATTGAGTATATGCATGCTGTGAAGAAAATACTCAAATATGCATGTACGACATGACACTGACCTTATCCTCACAATGAAAGAAGTCAATGCGGCAAGTATGAAAAGCATATTCTTACAAATTTACAATCAATCCCTCAAGCAATCTCCCGGACAAAAAGCTAGACAAGGAATCACCATTCATTCGTTGTTATATGTTTAGCCAAGAGTTTGAATGCACTTTGCTCGATAGCGGGTCTTATGTCAATTTAATGCCAGCTTCACTGCTCATTGAATTCGGGTTAGGACTACTTAAACCTACGAAGATTATTCTGCAATTCGTAGATAAATCCATCAAGCAACCCATGGCATGTTGGAGGACATGATAGATATTGTTTAAGGGGGTGCATTTCCCTGTCGATTTCGTTGTACCAGACATGGACGTCTCCACGCCCTTGCTCCTCATCCCCATCATCCTTGATCGGTCACTTCTGCGAACGGCCAACGATGTGGTGAATTGCGACACTGGTGAGATCACATTCATCTCCAGCGACAACAAGTCAAGATAGAGACCTTGTTTGATGCAAAGCCTATAGAGGGAACATAAACAACGGGCGTGCGGGTGATTGACCATTCCGAAGATTGCGACTTTCTAGTTGAAATTCAGGATACCAACTTATTTATGGATGGCAATGAGATCTATGAATTCCTCTGCCCTGAGGAAGGAATGGAGAGTGCAGTCGAATTTCTCATGTCAATCACGATGAGATTTTTGCTGGATTAATTGATGAGTTTGTAACAGTGATCATGTGTCTTCAAGATAACTGACACACCATTGAGGAATTATGCAATGAAGATGATATTATTGAAAACTTTTGTGAATTTTTGAATGAAGAAGCTGAACCACATTGTTCTAATATCTATGGACAATCCGACGATTTGTTCTAATATCTTTCAACATTGTTAAAAATAACAAGATCGAAGACATGGTTGTTCTATATGATCACAAACAGTGAATGTAAGGATTACATTTTAAAAACAACCATACAATAACTAACAAGTTCGTTAGTATATGTGTTAAAGGTAGTATGATTTTCCATCCCGTGCGATGCATGTGTGAACAAGGAAAGTTATCGCGATATTATTCGTTGCAAAAATATTTTTGACACACACACACATATATATATATATAATATAACAAAAATATAGAATCGATGTGCAATGATGTAAATTGCATTTTGTGCGTACTATCATGAAAGAAGAATCATGCATTGTTTGTATCGGGCTCACATGACACTGATACAAATTCACTTCTCTAAGATAGACGCTGACTTGGTTATATTTTATATCTCCCGAAATATAATCTCCCGAAATATCCACATTATAAAATTACAAATCTACTGTAGGTAGACATAAATACAATCATTAATAGACATTAATTTCAAATATAAAATGACAGTGTTCTGCATGAATGCGGTAGAGCTCTTGGCCCAGCCAGGTCATTCAAGGGGCTAGGCCAAGTAATTGGATGCTTGCAGAATTTGTGGATATGCTAACACTTTGTTGATGCCATCATCAGCGTATCTATAATATACATGAAACACAATTTGCACGGGCTCCCTATTACTTATACCTTATTCCTTTTTTACCATCGAATGAAGAATGCGACATAATTACGAATCATTCCCCCCTATTTATCATAACTCTAGTTGGCACATCCTACCGACGAAAAAGAATAAACCTCTTATTATGTTTACATCATGTCTTTCACATTTTCGAATGGAATTGGATGGACTTTGGAGTCGAGACTAATTTGATAACTGGATTGGATTCGGTTGAAATAACCTCACGTGAATAGTAAATGTTTGTATGTGGATGGTTGGAATAGGAAAGGTAAGGTGATGTCATATAATTTTGTGACAAAATTATAAATCAGGGATGCATGGGTAAACCATGTTATCGTGGGCTAAGGCCGCAACCAAATATCACCAACGGGCTAAGTTCTCCCAAAAAAAAAACACACATTAGGGTTTTGGAACGTCGCGCTTTCCCCATCTTGCCGTCCTCTCCTCATCGTTGCCTTCGTTTCTCTCCCGTCCTCGCCATGGTGATGGAGGTCGTCTCCATGGAGGACATCGAGGCCTCCGCCATCCGCCTCGGCATCGACCTCTCCGCCGTCAACCTCGACTCCGTCCACCTCCCACCCGGGCAGGACTTCGGGATTCCGAGGCAAGTTCGATTCCCCCCCCCCCCCCCCCCCCCCCCTAATTGATTAAACACCTCGAATTTCTCTCAAAGTTTCAATCGTTCTTGTTTTTTCCAAATCGGTTGCGTTCCGCAGCGACAGCGACGATGATCTACCCGTGGACGATGGCCTCGAGTTCGAGGCGGGTCTAGGGAACGTGATCGTAGTGGACAACCTTCCCGTGGTCCCGCCCGAGAAGTTCGAGAAACTCGAGAACGTCGTACGGAAGATCTACAGCCAGATCGGAGTGATAAGGGAAGACGGGTTCCTGATGCCCGTCGATCCCGAGACCCAGAAGACCCGCGGATACTGCTTCATCGAGTACACCACCCCTCAGGTATGCAATTGCCGAAGAGGAAGTATTTTTTAATAAAATTCACACCGTCTCTAAATATCGCATATATAAACGGCCATTGTCCACCAACACATCTAAATCATGTGTGCACAAATTTGGTTGTAAGGTATACAATAGGTTTACATTTTAGGGAGTTGTTTGGATACGTGAAAATTGGGTTTCATAAAAATACGGTTAACTATGTGTATAACCGTTCATTGAAAAATGTGTTTGTCAATGGAATTCGTTTGTCAATGAACCCTTCACTGATAAATGCGTTTAAGAATGCTATTCAAAGATTATCAGCATCAAGCCAAAAAAGGATGGCAAAAGTTATTCGAAGCATTTAGTCACATTCGAGCTATGATCTTTTTTAAAATTATGCGCGGTTCTGTTTAGATGCGTTTTGGAAACCTGTTTTAGATGGAATACCAGAGATAGCCAAGTCAAGGAACAAAACCAGTTATATGCATCATCCCGATTCTCAAATTCATACGTCTTCAAACCAGGTCGTTTAAAACGTGTTTTTTTATCACAATCCGTCATCCCGATACAATATACTTTTTACCTATGTTATGTGCGAACCACATATTAATTCAAGATTCCTATCATTTAAACTCATTTGAATACATCTACACTAAACGAAAAAACGGGACCTGTATACACATGCCCCAAATTCAGTCTATAAATCCATTTTTACTACTTCTTGACCCTATCGGAATTTTGCGAAACCATGTGTTAGATCTGGATCATCTAATAAAGGTGGTAAATGTAAGGGTAATAAAAAAGAAGTCTCTTTTAACCGAAGTTGTTTGGGTACCCATACCCCTAAACAAATTTTATATACGTTTAACATTATAATTTTCCATCTAGCTAAAAATACACCCGTAACTATCTCATGTTTCAACCATATTTAATAGCAAGGGTTAACCATATCTACCAACTTCATTCTGATTATCATTGACCTTAAACAAAGCTAAGGTATGTAGAATTTTGTTTTGAAGCATTTACACAATTTTACTTTCAGAATACCAATTATACATTATTAAACCAGGAATCCATGATTCATAGACACGTGCCTTAAAATTCTGGTTTGATCCAAATCACAGCATATGTACGACTTCCAGTACATGAAACTGAAACTTCAAATGTTTAATAATTAGCTATGAATATGCACGTGCAGGAAGCAGAGCTCGCAAAGGAGAAGACAAATGGGTATAAACTGGATAAATCTCATATCTTCGTGGTTAATCTGTTCGATGACTTCGATAAGTATATGAAGGTTCCAGATGAGTGGACACCGGCCGAGATCAAGCCTTATGTGCCAGTGGTAAGTCTTGTTAATATCCAGCTGCCTAGTGGTGGTTATGCTGAAGCTTTTTGTAATATTGGAATGTCCTGTTTGTCACGGTTCTTATAACTTATATTGCTTTGTAATTATTATTTGTTTATATTATTTAAATGCTTTCAGTTAAATATTGTGTATTCCATTGCTATAAGGGGCCATTAGAATTTTTTGAACCAACTTGTATTATACTTAAACCAAACAGGATGTATACGAGTGCGTCAAATTGTTTTATAAAAGGCCATGCCTATTATGCCGTGCTAGCTGTTTCTCTTTATTTTTTTAAGGTTATCACGAACGAGAAATCGTCGAGGGGAATCTTCGGAGGGTGAGAGGTAGAAGGGGAAACATGTCTGTTGAGCAATGTTTTTGGTGGACAAACCACGGAGATGCACGAGAGAGATGACTCGGGAAGATGAGAGGGTGGAGGAAAGCTCCTATTTGAAATACAACAACATCTGCCTCGAAACAATGCCTATCACTCTCTTTGAGGGTTGGATTTACAAAACAAAATGAAGGAAAAAACAAATAATTCCTAACTAACCATAGTCAGGCTCTTAGAATGACTCATATAAGTAATGAAATTGCCCACCTCAATGCAAGAGATAAAAACAATCTCTATTTTTTGGAATAAACAAAGCAAATAAATTGTGACGGACTCAAATTGGACAAAAATGAAAATCAAAACACTAATTTTTTCCTAATCCAATTCCACAGTGCATTGGTTCTCTGTTGCTTTGAAAAACTCATCTGATGATGAGTTCTGTAATTGTCGGATGCACCACATGACATCCTGATTTTGGCACGATTTCTCAAGTGTTATTGTTATATGAAGTGTCGTTAACGATATAGTGACGAATATGATACTCATCCTTAACTTCAAATTTAAAAATAATTTTAAAACAAGTAATGTGATCATTATATATTTGACAATTGACGATGCAATAATATATTTTAAAAAGTCAATGCAGACCCATTTTGTTGTGTCCAAAAATTTAAAGCATAAATGCACTAAATATAAATTAATATATGAATTCGTTTTTTGCTTTTCCTTGGGCCAAAATCGTTGCATCTTCCTTTTTTTGTCATTTATTAGCCAAACAATATAAATTACAAATAATATTATATGGATTCATTTCAAGCACACTGTAAAATTTTTAAGTACAATTTCATACATCTAGCTTACAAGGTAATTAACATTTAGAGCCCCTCCGTGAGGGGCATGCTGGAAGTCTGAATCTATGAGCTGTCGGAGATGAGGTTTCCAAACATGAACTATCGGCCTCGGCTGCGTTGATCACACCTTTGTAGCCCTTTCATTTGACCATCCCACCGGTGTTAGAATAAGCACCATCGTTTCGTGTACTCAACTGAATGAGTTCTCTCTCTCTCTCTATCTCTTTCGATAAGGTATTAACAACATTCAGAAATGTGGTCCATGCGACCGCATATGCATATGCGGTTACCCTTCCGAACCGCATATGTCATATGCAGTTAAAGCACACATCCGGTCTGAGAAATCTGCATATGCGGTCGCATATTAAATAGGATTAATATCCGACCTCTTTCATCATATCGTATTACGCATCTTAGTTCTTAAGAAACAATATTTTTTCGAAGCTTTATACATAAGGTTTTTGTATTTCTTATCAATAGTATTTTTAGAACCTTGATTTCTGAAATTATAAATACAAATCATTTGGTAATAGGTTTTATCTTTTGATCTACTAATGTTAATAATGTATTTGCATGTCTTATGCATAAATTGAATAATCATCACCAATTTTCAACGGAGCATTTCTTTCTTTTATAATTTACGCATTCACCATTCAATTTATAGAATTGTGTTGCGAACATCTGTCTTTTCCAACAATACTTTTTAATGAAATGAATCATGTAATTTAATATCTTATCAGCTATTTTATTATATTTTAATAATAATTAATAATGAATTATTATAATATATTATTTTAAATTAAAATAACACAAATCGCGTAAGCCGCATATACTTTCGTCTATCCGCTTACTCACTTCAGACTGCCTAACCGAATGAATACCACATACCGACTTTCTGAACCTTGGGTAGTAGGTCGGTTGTGGAGATTAACTTCACGCAAAACTATGTACACATTTTCATGTATTCAGATTTGCTTAAACTGAAAAGTCATCATTGCATTTAACTAGTTCTCTTTCATTTCCATTACCATCCGATAACAACGATCAATGCTTTTAGCCTTCTATTTGGTTAATACCGATTTGCTTAAATTGAAAACTCATCATGCCATTTAATTATTTCAGTTTAAGTGTTATACACATCGGATACCAGTTAGTGTCAACATGAGTTTCTATTAGTTTATCAGGTTAGGTGGAATATTTCCTCCACTTCCTCTCAAGCTGATTAATTATCACTTGAACTGGAATTTCTGTAAAATTTGGGCAAATATCGAATTATTGTGATTCATAATATTCCAGGTTGTATTATGATTACATGTTTTGTATGAAATTGATCTGTTTTGAGTATGTCCTGCGGATGACATACAACACATGCAGTGATTAATACAGAGTTTTCATATCAAGAGGATGTAAGGAGAGCTCTTCACTGACATGCATATATTATAATGATTGAATCACAGCAATATCAGTGCGTGAGAAACTGATACTTTCTCACAACACTTGTAATTACATAAACTCCCTAACCAACCTAAAAGATGTAGTAATATAAGTTGATCTTGATACTGTTTGTGTTGGTAATTCTAAACAAAATTATAGTTCTCACTGATATCAATCTGGTTCTGACTCCCGATGAGCACGGTTTGTCTTTGTTGACGTATACATGTATTGCCTGGCCCCCGCAGTTCAGTTCTATCCCTATAATATATAATGATACAAACAATATTAGTTTATATAGTTTGGAAAAATTGCTCCGGGCCCATGCTTACTTGAACCGAGAAAGATGAGATTAGACCAAATTGAAACAACTTCACAAACATTACAGACTCGAAGCCATCCTTGGTCTGGAAAGGTACATGTTCCCAGAATATCCCGCAAGGAAGATGCCTCATAGCCATCTCAAACACATCGAGCAAGAAGCCCCCATCCGTGGACTCGTTTGTCACTGGATCTCAGTCCATCCCGAGGAAAGCATGGAACCTCGAGTCCATCGGTTTAGGCATTGCTATTCTCATCCTCCCCCGGCTCATCGACATCTTCCACACCTCCGATACCACCACTGTTTCCTTGGACCATATCAACGGTGCCAATACCTCTCGTTTCCCATCACGACCCACTTCCTTCAAACTTCCCATTAGTCACTTTGCCCTCGTCCAGTATCTGATCATTCTCTTCGTCTCATCGATCATGCTCACAATGTCCATGAACATGGGAATTCGTGAAGGTGAGTCGGCTGAGACGACGACAAAGGCATATGCTTTGGCAAATAAGAGAGGATGACATGATTCTGCCAAAAGGGAAGGGTAGAAATGGGACCATTGTCGAGGACATGGGGTAAATTTGGAATGTGGTGGTGAAATATTAATTGATGATCGACGGCTCCGTTGCTTAAAAGATGTTATGGATTTGTTGGCCTCCTTCCACCTCTTTATATTTCTTGTGTAATTTTCTAGGATACGTGGGTTTAATTGAACCTCTTTTACGTCTTAAGTAAAAAAGTCTTACTTTTGATTTCCTTCCAACTTTAACCTGTATATAACATGGTTGTGAGTCGTGGATATCCTTTTAAAGCTTCCATGAGGACAATTTGCCTCTAGCTTTACGGGATACAATTCTAATCGGAGAACTATCCCTAAACCTTCGTAGGGATTTTGTATTGCTACGATTATAGGGGCTCTATTGATTTAGGGTTGGGAAGCGATGCCATTGGGATTGACATTAGGTACGCCGACAATGGAGACTCATCCAATGAGAGTGGAGGCGGAGATCCTAATTGGATGATGTGGCAGCGTCGCTTTGGGGAGGGAGACCACAACAATGACGAGGGGAACTTTGGTCCCAATAACTACACAGGTCTTTGACAATCGATCGACATTGATTCTAGATCACAATGTTTTTAGTGGGGAGAATTGAGCTCTTTTCATAACATCAACCATTGTCGCTCCTCGTTGGGCAATGAACTAACCTATGGTCGGCATGATTTGCCCCCATTTATGGTTTGCTCGAGATCTACATCCTCTGATACATGACTGAAAGGGAGGGGGTATGACGACAGTAAGGGTATTCGATGTCAATCAACGATGATGGTGGACTACCTAGATCGGGCGACGGCTCTGGGGAGTACCAAGTTCGGGCGGCGATGGCATTGGCACTTGGTAGCAAGGTGCTCGTTGGGGAGTCAACGAGTCGAAGCCTAGTAACTCAGAGGAGGCGACTGTGATTCCTCGTAAAATCCTTAAGGCATATTTTTCCATTGTGGTTCAACACTGGATTTGACGTTCGTTCTCACCGCATGTAGTGGTGCCTATGGCGACCATGATGACACCTTCCTTGTTGATCAAGAGGCTGATGGAGGTATTGGAGTTTTCCTCCATCTACTCATCGATATTGTACCCTTCGCTCTTTTTTTCTTCTTATTTTCATTGTTGTACTCCTTTTTTGTTGGGATGCTAAGGAAACCTGAACAATTGAAGATGGATGTTACTTTTTTGGTTTTTCTTTTTTGTCTTCGTCTTTACCTTGGATGGATTTTGCAATGGACAGATGTTTTTCAATGGCATCTGCTTCGATTTTTCTTCTTTTTTGTTGTTGCCTGTGTCGTGTTGTACTGCGATTATCTGTTTTGAGAGATAAATATCTTTTCATTGAACCACGAGTCCATCAAGCATTCTACCTTCATATACAATCTGAAATGAGTCTTCACTTTTGGTTGGTACAAGTCTGAGCATGAGTCATAATTGGTATATCTTGTGATACATTTTGCTTGTTAAAATTCAAAAAGATCATTGAATCGTAGAGAGGCAATCCATACACAAGCTTTGATATCAATTGATGCAAATAAGAAATCTTTGGGGCGGATATTTGGAGCTGAGAGGAAAAAGGGAAGATTCGCAAGTTTCATGCGATTTTTAATGGTGAAAGTACGGAAGTACGGAGATACACAAGAGTGAAGGTGAAAGAAAACTCCAATTTTCAATATAACCAAAATTGCCCCCAAACTATGCCTAATAGCAACAACCCCTTTAAATAAATTGAGCGGGATTCCAAAATAATAAAAAAACCCTAGAAAACCCTAATTAGACTCCTAAAATGACTCGTTTTAATAATCAAGCCTACTCTAATTTAAGAGATTACACATGAACTCTATCTTTGAAATAAGAAATCTCCTGAACTCCCTATCGTGGAGGTTTCCGAGGTCGATTCGCCCTCTCCTTTCCCTCGGTTCGGATCTGCCACAGGTATGCATTTTGGCTATTCGGGTCATTCGGCGGATCTCCCCCTCTCGCGAGGCGGTACTTCGGGTCAATGCGGATCGTGGCCGAGGCCCACGTATAAGAATGTTCACACGTCTATGCCCGACTCTTTTGTGATTCAAATTGAGGCTCTTCGCTTGGATGCTAACCAACCTATGGCCCCTACGACTCCGGCACGATCGTCCCCTATCTTTCTTGAGGCTTTCTCTCCACGTCCTACGGGACCTCTCTTTACAGGTGCAGGGTTGGACTCTTCTTTCAGACGCTTCGGATCTATATACAGCAGGCGCAATCCCTCTAATCATGCGGCACGGATGTTGCAATCTTGCGCTACTTTGCGGGAGGCCGTGGCTGAGGCTGCGGGCGTCCGTGGTCTTGAGGGCTGCGAGGGAGGCCCGGTCGATGAGGCCCAAGGGTCAAATTCAGGCGGTTGCTGACTGTTGGATACTTATTGGCTTTTCTGCGATTTTTTGGGCCAACTTTCTGGTTTCTCTTAATGAAGGTTCTTTCATGGAATGTTCGAGGCCTCGGGGACTTGGTCAAACGTCGGTCCCTGGGCTCGCATCTCTCTGAATGGTGTTGTGACGTCGCTTTTATCCAAGAAACAAAACTGGCTGCTATTGATGACTATACGTGGCGTTCTTTTGGTGCCGGTCCCTTTGATGAATTCCGTGCGATAAACGCGGTTGGATCCGCAGGGTGTCTCCTTGTGACGTGGCGATCTCGGTCGTTCACTTTTAGCTCCATGCTTGCTGGTCGTCACATGATTTCGATCGCTTTGGAAAGAGTCGACTCTTCTGCTCTGATGGTATTCTCATGCATATACGCGCCTACGTGCCATATTTTACGTCGGGAATTATGGGAAGACTTGCGCGAGGTGGCTAATTCTTTCTCCGGGGTTCCTTGGATTCTGGGGGGTGACTTCAATGTCTCCATTCACTCTTCCGATCGGCCTCGCGGGCGGGGAGGCCGCGCCCTGGCACGCAAGATTTTTTGGACGTGATTGATGACCTGGCGCTTGTTAACTTGGTCCCGAACGATATTTCTTATACGTGGCGTAATAGCTCTTCTTGTTCTCGGATAGACCGCTTCCTCGCATATGGCTTGGCTATGGACTCCTTCCCTCTATGCTCCGTTGGCTCGCGCCCTCGATCCTTCTCCGATCATTCGCCTATTATTTGGGACTCTGGCGATGGCATTAACCCTCGGGTGCTTTTCCGCTATGAGAAATGTTGGCTTTTGGAACCGAATTTCAAAGATATCGTCCAGAATTATTGGTCCCACGTCCCTGCCTCGGGCTCGGCGGCTTCTAAACTTAATCAGAAGTTATCTTCTCTTCGGAGGGTCCTTGCTGAGTTCAAGCGGACCACCAGACTTGCGCGGCGTGCTGCTCGCGTCAAGGCGGAGGAATTTATCATGCATTTAGACTCCGCGGAGAACGAGCGCGACCTAACTGTGGACGAGCTTCGGGATCGCACATCTGCCCTTGCTCGGGTGCAGGAGGAGGATAAGAAGAGAACTATTGAGTGGTGTCAACGCTCGAGGGAAAAATGGATCAAAGAAGGCGACACGAACTCGGCTTTTTTTCACCAGGTGGCTAGCAATCGAAGGCATTTTAATTGTATTCGGTCCATCTCCATCAATGATGAGGTATTCACGGGAGATAGGGAGATGGGGATCGCCATCTCTATTCATTTCAGACGTATATCTTCTGCTCTCCCTACGCGGCGGTGGCGTTGGCTTGGGGCGGGTGCTCCCTCTATTTCGGCTGCGGATTCCGACTTCCTTATTCGCCCTATTTCTATGGAGGAGATCAAAGCTGCCGTTTGGGATCTGAATCTTGATTCCTCACCGGGACCTGACGGTTTTTCCGTCGCCTTTTACCGGGACTTCTGGGACACTGTTTCGAGGGACGTCTTCGAGGTCGTCTCGGAGTTCTGTGATGGTAACCTCGGTTTCGACCGTATCAACCAGGCAAATATTGTGCTTATTCCTAAAAAGAATCCAGCGCTACGCTTTGATGACTTTAGGCCTATCTCCGTATCGAATGGTATTTATCTTATTGTGGCCAAAACTTTGGCCAACCGCCTTTCTCGGATCTTGGATGACCTTATCTCGCCAGTTCAAGGGGCCTTCATTAAGGGACGACATGTCGCGGATTGCATCCTCGTTGCGTCGGAAATGGTGGCTGATTGGAAGAAGGAGAAAAGGAAGGGGTTCCTTTGGATAATTGACTTTGCGAAGGCCTATGATTCCATTGATTGGCGCTTTCTCTGGTCCGCCTTGCGTAGGCGGGGTTTCCCTAATCTGTGGATTGCTTGGATGCGCAGATGTGTCTCCACGGTCTCGCTCTCGGTGTTAATCAATGGCCGGCTGGTTGGAGGATCGTTTCAGCCTCGCAGGGGGGTGCGTCAGGGATGCCCCCTGGCGCCCCTCCTCTTCGTCCTTGCCTCTGACGTATTGGCGCATATGGTTGACCGCGTCATCGATGCGGGCCTGACTAATGGTTTCTGCAAGGGGGAGTTTTGCGTGCCTTTAATCCAATTCGCGGACGACACGATTTGCTTCATTGAGGGAGGTTCGGATGAGGTGGCGGGGATGGCTTATACTTTTGATATTTTCTGTGAGCTTTCTGGGATGTCGATTAACGCCGCCAAATGCATCGTCGTGCCATTCGGCATGTCGCCTTCGGAGGCGGAGGAGTGCGGCCGTTTGCTTGGCTCTGGCCTTGGGGACCTTCCTATCACTTATCTTGGTGTTCCTCTTTCGGTTGTGCGGGCCCGTTCTACGGATTGGCGGGCTATCACGGAGAGGATGGAGGCGCGCCTGGCGGGTTGGAAGGCCGCCTTGCTTTCTCGGGGCGGTCGTCTTGTCCTTCTTAAATCCGTCCTTTCTTCTATCCCGGTTTATTCCCTATCGGTTCGTAGATTGCCTGTGGGAATTCGCTTACGTCTGGAAAGGTGTATGCGGCGATTCTTATGGGGTCGCTCGGACGGCAGCGGTCGTGGGATGCATCTGGTCGCTTGGGATGTGGTGACCATGCCCAAGCGGTCTGGTGGGCTTGGCGTCCGGAGTTTGGATCGCGTCAACGACGCCCTACTTCTCAAATGAGTGAGTAAAATTTGGGGCAAGGATGATTCTTTTCTTTGCAACGTCCTGCGGGCTCTTTTGGGCAGCAATTGGTTCGGCCTTATGCGGGGGGACTACAATTTCATTCCTCTCATTTCTGGCGCTGTCTTTGATACGTTGAGAAGGAATCGTGCGCTCTTCACCCCGGTGCTTGGGACGGGTGTCGATTTCAAGTTTTGGTTGGACGACTGGTCGGGGGGAGGCCCCTTTCAGACGCGCTTCCCGAGGTTGTTTGCTCTGGCTTCGAATAGGCTCACCACTGTCGCAGATTGTTGGACCAATGGCTCTTGGTGCCCTACGTTCTCGGGGACTCTCTCTGATCAGCGTGTGGTGGAGTTTGCCTCGTTGATGGCGGCTCTTACCTCTTTGGCATCCCCCTCTGCTCAGCGGGATCATTGGACTTGGTCGGACGGGGCTTTCTCCCCTCGCAAGGCATTCAGGGCCTTGCTCTCTCCCACCCCTGCTTTGTCTGCACCCCTGGTGCGTGATTGTGCCTTCGTCTGGGGGTTACGCTTACCGAAACGCATCGCCTTCTTCTTATGGGTGCTTCGTCATCGGCGTTTGCTGACCCGGGATCGGTGCGCCAAATTCCTTCCCCACACTAGCGTCACTTGTCAGCTTTGCGGCGATGTCGATGAAACTGTCGACCACTTGTTCTTTCAATGTATCACGGTTGCGGGGGTCTGGGACGACGTGGCTTGGGCTCGCGCAGACAATATTGAAGACTTCTGCGGCATCCTTTGGTCTAACAGGATGAGGGTTAGATCTGATGTTTTGGGCCCCATCGCGCGACTTTGGTCCATTTGGCGCGCAAGGAACGAGGCTACCTTCTCGGGCATGCGATTCTATAGGGAGAACGTGAGCATTCTCGCTAGTAGATTAATAACCGACTGGTGTTGTTAATTGGGTCACGGCATTTGCTTGCCATTTGTCTACTTTGTATTATTATTCTCCTTTCGCGTATTTCTCCCCCTTTACCCCCTGTAAGTATCCCTCGCTTTCTCCTTTTTAGTTAATATAATTTTGGGGCGAGCACCAACGAGTGCATCCCCCTTTTTTTGAGTAAAAAAAACTCTATCTTTGAAATAAATAAAGCAAATAGAGGGAAGAGATCATTGATCACATACGAAGCCTATTATAGTTTAATTGATCACAAAGGAAACCTACTCTAATGTATCTATCTTTATCTAAGGACATATTTCACATGATAGCTCGGGTGGGTGGGCGAAAGTGGAGGGAAGAGGGCGTCACGACCGACACTCATCGAGAGTCAGTGCGAGGTCAGAGGGCGGCATGATGCGAAGCTTCCGAGGAGTTGCCTATGTTGTGGGGGTCGGGGTCACTGCATGACAGATTGCTGTGACCCAGTCAGATGCTTCGAATGCGAAGTGAATGAACATCGCAACTTCCGATGCCCAAGGAAGCCTGCTCGTGATACTATGAAGATCGATGGCGCCGTGAGTGAAGAGGAGGGTGGTTGGATTTTGGTGGGTGTTTGTCGAAAGAAGGTAGGTGTTTAGCCGATGCGATGGCGGATATCAATGGTGTTGTGGGAAATGACTTTGGAGGAGATGTTGTTAGGCTTGAGGGCTCTTTGGTGTCTGCACGATATCTCTTGATGGAGGATGTCGAGAAGCTATTGGACTTCTCACGCAATACTTTGGGATGGGTGCATTGGAGAACCTCGTTGTTGCGGGATGGGTAGTGCGATTGTCGGTGGAAGGATAGAGTGATATCAATCAAAGGCCTCACTCTCCCGGGGTGGGACCTTGAGGCGGTTCGAGGGATGATGGCACCAACGCCAAGGGTGAGCGACATTATCTCTGACAATCTTTAATGCGGTCAACAGTTCTGAGTGGTGGTGAAGGGGTTTGGGTTCGAGCGTCTTGTGCCTGCGTTTCTTGAGGCGAAGTTCATGGGTAGCGTCTTCTGCTTGGAGGTGCAGGACGAGGGGTCGATGGATGTTGCATGCTGGAGATGGAGGGCTCATTGTCTAGAAGGAAGATACCAGAAGGGAAAAAGTCTAATTTTGTGATTTTGAAATGAGATTGCCTTTTACGGAAATGGGTGAAACTTGTGATGCAAGGTAGGGCTCGAGGATATAGGGGAACAATCTTGGGGGTTGGGCCTCTTTTGCTGAAGTGGTTGTCGAGTTGGTGGATCGAGGTGAAGGTTGTGTTGGATCCCGGATCTGGTGGTCTTATCCAAGTCGCTGGGGTCCGTTTTCTCAAGCGCAAGGTTGGCAAATCATCGCTCGGATCCGGGTGGCAACTCTATAACTTTCAGAGCTTTGGATCTGAAGGTTGCTGGTTGTTGCGGTGCTTCGGACACACAGACAACCTCTACGATTATTGAGGCATCGATTCACGTGGCGATTGTGTCCTGATTTTGGAAGCAGGCGAGAGCTCTTGGTTGATGCTTTGCATGGATGCGAGTCACCATTTAGGTCCAACAAACCTTGAGGCGACATTGGGGGGCACCTTTCAGGTCTTTACGAGGTGCGGTTCGAGAGCCAAGGCCCTAAATGTCGGTTTCGGTCACCATTTCGGTATTGACCAAAACATAATTTCAATGGAATTTCGACCAGAATTTCGGTCATTTTGATCATTTTTTGTACTAGGACCCCCATATTTCGGTCATTTCGGTCGAATTTCCATTTCGATTGGATATCGATATTCGACAGAAATTCGATCGAATTTCGCTGAAATTTGAGGCCATGTCGAGAGTAGAAGGTGCGGTGTTCTGACGGCTTGGGAGTGCTCGGAGGGTCCGATCGAGCACTCTTCTCCGGATGTGGAGGACGGGAGTCGGGAAGATATGGGCGGCGTTACTCGAGGTGTAGCTTGAAGGGGAGGAGGCAACATCGGTTTGTGATCTAGCTGGAAGGGCTCAATGAAGTTGGGTTGGCGGATGGGGGTTTGGTGGTGTCTGAAAATCATCAAGAAGCAGCAGCTATGCGTGTGTGGTGAGGGGCGACGGGTAGGGGGAACATGCTACAAGAGGAGGGGGAGTGAAATGGGGGAAGGGGAGCCCCTTTGGGCCTAGAGAAGGATATTCTGAAGTGTCTTGTTTTGGTGTAGCCTAAGGGGTTTTCTTATGTCCATAAATGAATATAATCAGCTGGAACATAGGAGCCTGGGGTAGACGGAAAATAGGATTGTTGTGAGACAACTGTTGATGGAGAAGAGGGCGGGCGTGGCGATGTTGCAAGAAACGAAAATCACACATGATATAGATGGGGCGTGGAAAGTGGTCGGCTGAAACAAGCTGGGGGAATTCAAGGCGATAGCTTCAGAAGGGGTCGCTGGAGGTTTAATGATGTGTTAGGATAAAGATAAATTTGTAATGGAGAGGATGAGGTGCGGGGCGACGCTTTCTTTCGATTTTGTTACAATGCAAGGCATATGGAACAAGGGTTTTGACTCTAATGTGCATGGCCCTTGTAATGGTGCCAACATTACTGGCTTGGTGTAGTAGCTGTACTTGTCTAGGATGTGGTTCTTGGATGCGACTTGGATCATAGCTGTGGACTTCAATGTGACTCTGTACCTGGAGGATCTGTCCAGAGGCTATGACGGGAGAGATGGTGGCTCTGCGGTTTTTGCCGTGATAGTGGATGAGCTCGAACTTCAGGTCATCGAAACTGTGGGATGTCTTTATGCTTGGAGGAACTCGAGAGCTAGAACCTGTCTTGATAGATTTTTGTTGTCCACTAAGACACTTGTTGCGTTTCCTTTGGTTGGGGCCCGGATCCTGCCCAGGGCGTACTCGGATCACACATCGTTGCTTTGGTGCTCAAGCCTCGAGGGAATGGGAACACCCTTACACTTTTTTCGGGTTCGAGAGAACGCTGTTGTTGGAGGATGGTTTTTGTGAAGCGGTTGAAGAGTTTTGGGAAGGATGTAGACCGAGGGGTTCGTCAACTTGTAGTCTTGCTAGCAAGCTAAATGTGCTTAGGAGATATTTAATGGCTTTCAACAAAGCGAATCGGGTACAACATCGAGAGAAAATGATCAACGCACAGGAGGCTGTCTGCAGGTTGGACATGCTTTTTCTTTTTCTTTTTCTTTTTTGCGAAGGAACTCAGCAACTCTAATGATGAATCACAACACTGAGGTACTTGGTGATGTGGTTGTTAAGTATCTTATGATCGAGAAAACAAGGAAAGACAAAGGTTCATTTTCGGCTGTGACTCTGTCATATGGTTGCATTCTATTGGAACTCCTGCTTTCCCCATTCATCAATGTTTGGTACAAGTGAATCAGTTTTTACCCGACCTATTAGTAAACATTAATAAGGATTAGAATTAGTGAACTGTATAAATTGAGGTTAAGGACAGAGCTTGTAAACTGCAATAATCATACAAAAGGTTAAGGGTGACAGGGTGGGAGGAGAGAACAGAGCTGTCCTTGCAACTTTTGATTCTTACATGCTTTTGTTTCTTTATTTGTTTATATTTTTGCACTATTTATTTAACTGTTGAAAAATTATGGCCTTAACATTTATTGATCTTCCTTTATATCCCTGTCAAAGTACTTGTAATTTATTTTCTTTGATTAAATGGAGCAATTGGGCAATTGCCTACTGAGGTCGAACACCTTTTTTAAAAAAAACTCCTCTGTTTTTCATTGCTGAGATTTTTTCCTTCTTTTATGCAACTTCAGTAGGTGACACTGCAGAAAAGGTCTTTCAATTTGTTAACAGCAACCCATTGAATAATCATTTGCCTACATTTTAGCAGTTTTCTTCAGTGATCTTTAAGCACGGAGATTGTTTCATGATGAATTTGCAATGGTCTTAGCTTTAAATAATCTGCTACATTCTTGTTAAATACCATGTGTATATATATAATCTGCTACATTCTTGTTAAGTAGGTGACACTGCAGAAAAGGTCTTTCAATTTGTTAACAGCAACCCATTGAATAATCATTTGCCTACATTTGGTTGTTGCCCTTGACGAACTTCCCAGTAACACTAATCACATTGAAACGGACTTAAAAGTTGTTTTGCCATTTTAGCAGTTTTCTTCAGTGATCTTTAAGCACGGAGATTGTTTCATGATGAATTTGCAATGGTCTTAGCTTTAAATAATCTGCTACATTCTTGTTAAATACTATGTGTATATATATTCACCTTAATCCTTTTGTTAAACAGGAAAATCTACAGAAATGGTTAACTGATCCAAAGGCAAGGGACCAATTTGTGATTCGTGCCCACACTGAAACAGAAGTGTTTTGGAATGATCCACGGCAAGGAAAACCGGAGCTTGTCTACAGTCGAACTGTAAGTGACTAACCCAAGTAAAACTGTGCTGTATCTTTTGTTTAATTTGTGGCAATCCGCAATAATCACTTTGACAACTAGTGTATCACTTGCCTATGTGGACAAACATTGTCATCCTATTTAGATTTCTGAATGCATCTAATGCATTGCTTTATAGTTGCATATGTGCATACTTTTGGGGTTTTGTAGCATGCCTAATCCGTGTGCCTTTACTCGGTACTTGCCAACTTCTTACACTCTGTCTTGCAAATTAATTAAAGTTTCTCTTCACTAATACCTGTCTATTTGGTCTTGGATGTCTATTTTTATTTTTCAGTTCTTGCAGGTTATTTCTACTTTCATGATCTGCCATCCAATCCTTTACTACTGTGATTCACAAAAATTCCTGCTGAAACTGCTTTTCATTTTGCTTTGGTTCACCTGGGGTGTGGTTCACCAATTGTGGGGCTCCTGACCTGAGTGACATCCTCAAAAAAGCCACGTGAGAAATTTGCTTGAAAAATATGAGAGAAGTGACCTGTAAAAGTAGAGAATTCAAGAATGGTGGAATACAGATTAATATAGAGTTCTCATTATAGACCCTGTAGAGTTGACATTCCTAGGATGTTTACAGGTACATAGACATTGGCATCTCCTTGCCAGAAATTGGTATCCTGAATAGGATAATTGAGAGGAGTAAATGCCGTTTTGACTAATTATTAGCATCGGACAGTGCCTCCTGCTCTAATATTAAACCCATCTATAAATAAATCCGAGCATTTGTTTAACCTTCTTGGCTAATCATGACCAAGATTCTACCTATGACGCCATGAGCATATTTAATTTGTGGGAGTAGATGGTGTTTATGTGTGGAAGGTGCTGTTGAACAAAATGAAGAAATGTATGGGCTGTTAGCTCTCGTTTGATATGCTTTCCTTGTGTTGTATTTCCACGAGCAATGTGATTTGGTTGGTAGCTAAGTGTTTGTTTTTTCTTGTCTTTAGACTTTAGTGGATGCATCTTTCCTCTTGAGGAATTGGGTGCCATGTTTACTTTGTTCGGAGTTGGTAAAAGGGTCGGGTTAGCAATTTTTTTCAGAGTTGATAATGGTGTGTTGCATAAATTATTATGTTAAAATAAAATGAAGTGATGTATGGGCTCTTTGATTGGCAAAAGTGGTTGCAAAGGAAGTTGAGGATAGGTAGCTGGAATATCGATACTTCAATCGTCAAATCGATGGAGCTAGTGGATACGATGGAAAGAAGGAAGATTCAGATACTATGTCTTCAAGAGAGAAAAAGGAGTGGAGGGAAAACAAGGGAGATCAAAAAGACATGCTTTAAACTTTGATATTCATGTAAAGATAAGGGCAATAATGGTGTTGGAGAAGTTGTTCAAAAGGATTTAAAGGATTGTATAGTTGAGGTGCAAAGATTTGAAGATCGGATTATTTTGCTGAAATTGGTGCTTGAAGAAGTTTTGAATATCATCTCAGTTTATGCACCATAAATTTGTTTAGAAGAAAGGATTAAACAAGCTTTTTTGGATGGATTTGGATAAGATTATGTAAGGAAATGCCATAAAGAGAGATGATTTGTCTCGGTGGAGATCTTAATGGACATGTGGGAAAGAATGCTTCAGAGTATGCTAGTGCTCATGAAAGTCATGCTTCAGGGATGGAAACGGAGAGGGAAAATTCATTTTAGATTTTGTAACTATTTGTAATCTTTTGATAGCAAACACTCTATTCAAGAAGAGGGAGGAATATTTAAAATTTTAATTACTTATAAGAGTGGCTCGACTAGAACATAGGTAGATTACTTTACATTGAGGAAAAAAGATTAATTATGTTGCTAAGACTACAAAGTAATCGCAGGAAAGAGTTTGACAACCCAACATCACATGTTAGTCATGGGCGTGCAAATAAAATAGCTTGTAAAGAAAAGGAGGGTTTCGAAGATCACTATAACTAGATGCTGCCTCTGAAATTTTCAATTGAATCAATCAAGCTTCAAGGATAATGTTTTTGAAGACTTTTCTTGGGATTGTAACGGAAGTGCAATCGAGACGTGGGAGGCGGTAGAATCTTGTATCCGAAGGGTAGCCAAAGAGATCTTAGGCAAGTCAAATGGAGAAGCTCCATGCCAAAAGGAGGCTTGGTGGTGGACTTGAGGGGATTAAGCGTAGCCCACAATTAAAAGAGCATGCTTTAAAGTTATGTCTAAGAATAGAACAGAGGAAACTATTACAAACTATAAAATAGCGAAAAATGATGCAAAGAAAGTTGTAAGCGAGGTTAAGTCAAAATGCGTTTGAAATTTTGTACAAAAATCTCGACTCTAAGGAGGGTTTGAAGGATATATTTAGGTTGACCAAAGCATGGGCTTAAATTTCGCCGAAATTCGGCCGAATTTCGGTCGAATTTCGGTTTCGGTAGGTGACCGAAATTCGGCCGAAATGAATATATCGATCGAAATTTGGGGGGGTCTAGTTCAAAAAGCCACCGAAATGACCGAAATTTCGGTCGAATTTCGACCGAAATTCGGCCGAAATTTCGTTTCGGTCCCTCACCGAAACGAAACCGAAATCCGACTTTTAAGGCCTTGGACCAAAGCAAGATAAAGAAAGATCGAAGACCTTTCTCAAGTGAGATGCATTATGGATGAAGGTCACGTGCTTGTTACTCATAAGGATTTATAGACTAAATGGAAGCAATATTTCCATAAGCTTTTCGTTGGAGAAGGAAATAGAGAGATCATTTTATGAAATCTTGCTAGTAGTGAAAGTTTAGGAAATCTTGCTAGTAGAGATCATTTTAGGCAAGCTATAGATGAATACAAAGGAAGTAGAGGATGTTTTGAAGGTTATGAGATATAGAAAAGGTGTAGGACCTAATGACATTCCTATAGAAGTATGGAGAATTTTAGGTGAGCGTGGTTTGACTTGGCTTACAAATTTTTTCAATGTTATTTGACGAAGCAAGAAAATGCCTGAAGATTGGAGGAGAAGCATCGCAATGCCTCTTTATAACAACGAATGGGACATTCAAAATTGTTCAAATTACAGAGGTATTAAGCTGATGAGTCACACTGTGAAATTTAAGAACATGTGATAGAAAGAACGTTGAGGCAAGTTTCCAAAGTAAAAGAAAACCAACTCAGATTCATGGCATGTCACTCAACTATTGAAGCCATCCATTTGCTGAGAACAATGGTGATTTATAGAGCTAAAAAGAAGAATCTCCATATGATTTTTATCAACTTGGAGAATGCTTATGGTTATGTCCCACGAGAGATATTGTGGAGAGTTTTAGAGAAGAGAAAAGTACTTGTCATATACATTAACCTCATAAAGGATATGCATGATGTGGTTTCATCTTGTGCAAGGATTCAGTATGGGAAGTCTGATTATTTTGACATCAACATTGATTATGAACGAGTTGATTCATCAACATTAATGCACATTCCTTTTTTACATTGATGCATCAACTTTTGAGTCCATTCCTTTTTTACTTTGATTATAGACGAGTTGACAGGCCACATTCAGGATGAAATACCTTAGTGTATGTTATTCGTTGATGATATTGTTTGGTTAATGAGACTAGAGATGGAGTAAATTAGAAGCTTGAGATTTGGAGACTTTCTTTGGAGACTAAATGATTTCATATAAGTATGGCTAATATTGAATATATGTAGTGCACTTTTGGTGGAAACAAAGGGTGAAGAAAACAAGCTGAAGATTGGTGACGATAACATTCTGAAGAGAGATTCTTTTAGATAGTTGAGATTTTTTGCAACATGACGAGAAAATTTATGGAGATGTTACTAATAAAATAAATTGCATGTTGGCTTAAGTGGAGAGGAGTCTCTATTGTTCTCTGTAACAAGAAAATTCCTTTGAAATCAAAGGAAAGTTTTACAAAGCAGTCGTGAGACCTGCTATGCTCTATGGATCTGAATGTTGGTTTGTGAACCATAGACAAGTGTAGAGAATGGCAGTAGTAGAACTGAAAATGCTAAGGTGGATGTGTGGACACACACACATACACGTAAAGATCGGATTCAGAATGATGCAATCTGAAGGAAAGTTGGTGTAGCTCCGATCAAGGATAAGATGCGGGAAAATCTTTTAAGGTGGTTTGACCATTTGCAAAGGTGGTCAGCTGATGCACCAGTTAGGAGATGTGAGTTTTGGGATGTTGAGCTGGCTAACAGAGGGCGAGGAAGGTCCAAAAACTGCTGGAATGAGACTATAAGAAGGCATATTATCTTTTTTGGATCTAAGTCCGAGTAGATTTGAATGGAGGTGAAGAATCCATGTAGTCGACCCTAAAAGGCTTTGTTGTTGTTGATGTACGGGCTCTCATATCATGTTTGATATCCTAACGGTATGTTGTATTTCCATGAGTCGGGTGATTTAGTTGGTAGGGAAAAAGATTGGGTTTGCAATGATTTTTTTCCGATTTGGTATTGGTTTTTATGCGCAAATGGTGCCGTTAAAATTAAACGGAGAAGTGCTCTGGGCTCTCTACTCTTGTTTTATATTTATATTGCATTTCCATGAATCTGGTGATTTGGCTTGATATGTTTTTTTCCTTTTCAAATTTGTATTTGGTTACAAACGCATCACACCTTTTAAGAAATCGGCTGGGAGCCATGTCAACTTTTTCATGGGTTGGGAATAGGATTGGGGTTGCCGTAACTTTGTTTTGGATGTGGTAGATGGTGTTTATGTGTGAATAGTGCTGTTAAACCAAATTGATGAACTGACGTCCGAGTTCTCACCTCAAGTTTGATATGCTTTTCTTACGTTGTAATTCCACGAGTCTGTTAGTATGGTAGATAATTGCAACGTTTTTAAAATGTTGGCTTTGGATTTGGTAGATGTTCCTATCATATTGAGAAATTGTGAGCCATGTTTATTTGTTTTGGAGTTTGGAAAAGAATTGAGTTTGCAGAAATGATTCATATGGTAAGCGTGATACTTTGTAAGAGAGCTATAATGTTGTCTTTGTTTGTGTTCTCAATCTCAGTTGAAGCATAAAGTGCTTCTATTCTTGCATATATTGGTAATTCAATTACATTTCTAGCACAATTATTAGACAAGATTGTCTTCTGTTTTTCTTCTGTAATATGAAATGTTCATTTTTTGTGTACTATATTTCCACTTACTTTGTTAAGGTTCATTGGTATCTTTTCGGTTCTATACATATTTGCTTCAATTTCAGTTAGACCACCTATTTAAGTATATTTTTGCAAGTAATCTTACAATTTTTTTCTGCATCATTTGTTTGTATTTCACCGAAGTTATTACTGATCCCCTTCCTTTACGTTGCGCTCCAGTACTGGACTGAGAGTTTTGTGCAGTGGTCTTCCCTTGGAACATATCTAGCCACAGTTCACAGACAAGGTGCAGCAATTTGGGGTGGTGCCACTACATTCAGCACCCGTTTAATGCGTTATAGCCATCCCATGGTACCCTCTCTTTTATAGCTGAGTGCTATTTTTCCTTGCCTTTTAGTCATCTTTAGTTAATTTGTGTGTTTCCTGTTGCAGGTCAAGTTCATTGACTTCTCTCCTGGGGAAAAATACCTTGTTACTTATAGTAGCCATGAACCTAACGGTCCGCGCGATACACATGTAAGAGTTCTAATCATCCATTACAGACGATAGGCATTTTGTCGATCCTTACATGGCTCCTTTTTTGTAGAGAGTTGTGCTTAACATTTTTGATGTGAGAAGTGGCAAACTTATGCGGGATTTTAAAGGAAGTGCTGATGAGTTTGCAACTGGAGGAAGTGGAGGTGTCTCTGGCGTGTCTTGGCCTGTGTTTAGGTGATAATCTTTTTTCCCTACGTATGCTGCCGTCTACTATCATTTCTTATCGTATATTTTCCACCCATCTATCTCATTCTGAGCCAGTTAATAATGCAGGTGGGGTGGTGGGAGGGAGGACAAATATTTTGCCAGAATCGGGAAGAATATGATATCTGTCTATGAAACAGACACCTTTTCTCTCATCGATAAGAAGTCTCTTAAAATTGATAACGTGACAGATTTCAGTTGGTCCCCTACTGATCCTATCTTAGCAGCTTTTGTACCCGAACTTGGTGGTGGAAATCAACCTGCTAAGGTGAAATCTCTGTTATCCATTGGCGCATTACATGCGATTTTTTCATTAGTCTGCTAATTTTTCAAAAATATTCCCTGCAGGTAAGTTTATACCAAATTCCGGGGAAAAATGAAATAAGGCAGAAAAATTTGTTCAGCGTTAGCGATTGCAAAATGTATTGGCAAAACAATGGGGAGTACCTTGCAGTTCAGGTTGACAAGTATACAAAAACAAAGAAGAGTACTTACACTGGCTTTGAACTTTTCCGCCTGAAAGAGAGGGATATCCCAATCGAGGTCTTGGAGCTTGATAACAAGAATGACAAGATAATCGCTTTTGCTTGGGAACCTAAAGGCCATCGCTTTGCAGTTATCCATGGAGACAGTCCTCGGCCTGACATAAGCTTCTACTCTATGAAAACTGGCCGTGTTTCCAAGCTTACCACTCTCAAGGGCAAGACAGCCAATGCACTTTTCTGGTCACCAGCAGGGCATTATATAATTCTTGCCGGATTGAGGGGTTTCAATGGTCAGTTAGAGTTCTTCAATGTTGATGAGCTCGAGACCATGGCTACTGGGGAGCACTTCATGGCTACTGACGTTGATTGGGATCCAACTGGAAGGTGAACTTAGGCAGTTGTTTGTTTGAATCATTACTTCTTTATGTGGCGGCATACACGTGTCTAAACAGCGATCTTCTGTAGGTATGTCACCACATCTGTGACATCGGTTCATGAGATGGAGAATGGCTTCAACGTTTGGTCCTTCAATGGCAGGCTACTTTACAGGATTCCTAGAGATCACTTTTACCAGGTAAAGTTTTTCATAGAGGTTGATTATTGTTACGGCTAATTTCCTTTTGGCATCAGGTTTTAGTTTGTGATGTTTGCTTTGATCACGATCTTTTATTTCATTGGAAATAGTTCCTTTGGCGCCCGAGACCACCCTCCTTGTTGACACCTGAGAAGGAGGAAGAGATCACTAAAAATCTGAAGAAGTATAGCAAGAAATACGAGGCCGAAGATCAAGATGTGTCGTTGCTGCTTAACGAGCAGGATCGTGAGAAACGACGGAAGTTGCAGGAAGATTGGGCCAGGTGGGTGCAAAAATGGAAGCAATATCACGAGGAAGAGAAAGACTTGCGGCAGGATCTTAGGGACGGGGAGGCAAGTGATGCCGAGGAAGAGTACGAGGCTAAGGAAGTAGAGGTGGAGGAAGTTATTGACGTCGTAGAGGAGAAGGTTTCGTAGACGCACAGCTGACTGTCGAAACTGCTTTCTGTGGAGTTTCTGAACCTAAGTTTTCCCCAGTAATATTTATTGCTGGTTTTGTTGTTTAGATGTATTATTTCGAGTCATACAGCAGAACATGCAGAACATTAAAGCTCATTGTTTTTTTTAATGTTACGATCAGTATTTGTTAGAAATGAGATCTTTTCTCAGAGTTATATGCGGGAATTTGAAAAGCTTGTCACTCTCAAAGAAACATCTTGCAAAACTATTTCAATGCAGTTAAAAGATATTAAGATACATTTGCAGTATGGCTGTTCTATGGTCCATATTTTTGTGTATCACCCGTGGGCTGGATGATGCATGATTCTTGGGCATGTTTGGTTACTGGGATGTGGTAAGTTGGGGTATTTGCTTGTGAATAGTAGTCGTTTGGATAGTTACAAGGGATGGGAGAGAGTTGAAATAACGAATTTGATGTGATCACTTTGATTTGCGATGGATTTCGCGGGGTACCTCGGGATATCCTGGTAACCAATCGGGATGAGTAAGAAAGCGGTCTAAGTGTGAGTTTCATCCCAAACAAGCAATTGATCACAAATGCTCTAGGACTTAATCTAACATGGCTATTTGAGAAATTTTGAATTGATGATTGTTTTTATAATCAAGGCTTCCTTGTGAATGAATGCAGGCTGCGCAACAAAGTTGGCGTGTTAGACAGGTATTTTGAAAGTTCGCTATGCAGCAATACTACAGGAGTGACAAATTTTGCATTACATGTGTTGTTGGGGAATGAGAGAAGTTAGTCCCATGTTTGAATTAGTTTGTCAACAAACCCTGATATTGGAATTAAGGTTGAAAAACTCGTATAACCATATTCTATATTCTAGATGGATACTCATATCCTGTGTACGTATATAAATATAAACAGAAAAAAACAAGAATAAGGATAACAATGGATTATTCTTCATCTTCCATCTCTCGAGAGTCGAGAGCAATCTGAACATGCAGAACCTTCGTTTTCTTTTTATTTTCCTGCACAAAACACAAATGGCCATAAAAGAAAATGCATTTTGTTGATTTCAATCACTTTCTGAACCACAATCACTTTTAATCAACATGTATAAAAGGTCAATACATCCATGACCATGCAGATTGGCAAATCCCTTCAACTAATCCGAACGTCACAAACTATACATGCAGAGAACCATTTCATGAACACCAAGTGGTCACTATTTCACATCTCCAACCTGTTCTTCCCTCCACAGGTATACTTGCAGCCATGGCGTCCATCAGATCCCTCCTCCAAGAACATAGCTCTCAAACACCTCCTCCTCACATTGGGTTCCACTCTCTTCACCACGTCCACCTGCCCCTTCTCCTCCTCCACCGGCATTGTCGCCAGAACAACACGAACACCGGCATCCCTCCCACCGCAGCAGCTCCTCTCCAGGATCGAGTTGTTGACGCCCTGTGCATTGCTGTTCACAGTGGAGTTGCAACGAACCGGCTTCTTAGCTCCTCCACTTGCTTTTCCTATGTGTGCTTCATCACCATTCCCATCCAGCAGTAGATCGCTGCCACCACCCTGTTCAATAATCATGGATGCTCCCCTGTTCTCTCCTGCCAACGTGATGATGCATATGTTGCTGTTGGTCTCCTCTTGGACGTGATTTTGATGTGGTGGATTGGATGTACAGGCCGACCCGGGCTTGACCCAGTTGGGTTCCGACGAGTGTGGTCCAATCTGGCTCGTTGAATCGGATTCGCGTGCATCCAATTTGTGCTTTTGGGATTCCACAGCTTGATCCGGTGAATCCAGTTCGTCTAGTATGACCCCATTTGTCGATTTGACTGATCTGGTCTCGTCGACATTGGCTTCAATTGGAAATTTGGGCAAATTATCTGACCTGGACCCCGTCCTTGCTAAATCTTTTGATGAGGGGGTTTCTTCTTCCGGCGGTGGTTCAGGTCTCGACGAGTTTGGTATAATTGGGTTCGCTGAAATGGGTTCTGGATGACTCGATTTGGCTTTGTCATGCAACTCAACTGGTTTAGGTTCGTCCGGAAATTTAGCCGGTTCGGGTGCATCCAATTTGGGCTCCTCGGCTGATTTGCCAGCCCGATCCGGTGAACCCGGCTCGTCGAGTATGGCTCCGGTGGTCGATTTTACTGATCCAGGTTCATCGGAATGGGCTTTGATTGGAAATGTGGGCAAATTACCTATTCCGGGCTCCAACTTTTCTAAACCTTCTGTTGATTCACGAGGCTCTTCTACTTGCTTATTGGTTGCATCATTACCATTGCCCACACCTCCACGCTCGCCATTATTCTCAGTTTCTTGATTCTCGGATGTTCTTGGTGCTGCCATTACTCCTGGTTGCTTGGACGTTTGCGGCGTCACAGGCGGTTGAGCTGCTGGTTTCTGATCGTGCGGTCTGCGCCGCGTAGAGCTCGGAGATGGTGACGGTGCTGTCGGCTGACGCGCCGCGGTGGGCGCGGGGGAATCAGCGTTGGACCAGAAGTTGAACCATTGGCTCGGTGGTTTAGACAGCTTCCGTGTTGGTTCTGCCATGGTTGCACGTTTTCGATCTACCGATGCTTGATCGTATATATACGTACATGCCAACTTAGGGCAATATCAGAGGATTCCAACTTGCCATGAAAGCAAAGCAAGACGAAGATAATAGAGTCGAACTAAGGATTACAACTCGCGAAATCCAGAGAATTCCTTCCCCGTGCACTGGAACAACCTGCAACGTGCATACCTAGTCTTCTGGCGACTGTTGATGGTAAATTATTCATGTCTTTGTGACACAATCTGGTCCAGTGACTAGTCGCTTCGAGCCTACGATCTCTATTTAAAAAATAAATAATAAAATTATAGGGTTTTTTTTTTCGAACTTCTAATATCAGTTATACCTAATGTTTAAAAAAAATAAAAAACGGAACGAGGCGGTTTTTTTATTCGATGTGAGCATGGCCACGCGAGGCATACGTAATGCTCATTTTATAAGGATAAGTACCTATAAAAATACAATAAAATATATACTATAGATATATCACTATAACATATGATGAAATTATAAAGATAAGAACATAAAAAAGAAAAGGTGTACAATTGCATATGCCGTTTTACTAAATTTCCATCCAATCAAAGAATGGGTGTGTTTGATATACTCATGAATTCTAACGATCTAACCCATATCGAAGAACCTTCGTATGTACCCCCTCCCGTCGTACCATACCCCAAGAAGACGAGGGTCTCGCTGCTCGATCAGTGATCCTGGGGGAAGGGGTATAGGAGGGAGCATGTGGGCTCCCCCTGTGGCGGTGTGGGCACAACATCCCCGACGAAAAATTTTATTGAGGGTTTTTGCTTATATTATTGTACATAGATCTGTTTGTTCTTCTCAATATATTACATAGCTTATTATATAACACCACTCCTTAAAAATAAGCTTATGGGTAACGATTTCTACGATATTTGCATATTCGTATGTTTAAGGGTATAATGGTAAGAGATTCTTGACATAATTGTATTTGCCTTTTTACTAAAATTATGAGTATATGCCTTTTTACATATGATGAAATTATAAAGATAATAACATCGAAAGCTACAGTTGTATATGCCTTTTTACTAAATTTGCATCCAATCAGAGAATGGGTCTGTTTGATATCATCCTGAATTCTAATCATCTAACCCATGTTGAATAATCTTCGTATGTACCCCATCATGTCATACCATACCCTAAGAAGACGGAGGTCTCGTTGCCTGATCAGCGAGCCTGGAGAATGAGGTATATAGGAGGGAGCATGTGGGCTCCCCCTTGTGGAATGTGGGGGCAACGCCCTCGACGAATTTTTTTATTAAGGGTTTTATTTCTATTATGTGGTACATGAATCTGTTTGTTCTTCTCGATATATTACATAGCTTATTATATAACACCACTCCTTAAAAATAAGCTTATGGGTAATCTTTTCTATGGTATCTGCAGATTTGTATGTTTAAGGGTATAATGGTAAGATATTATTGACATAATTGGACATGTTTAATGATAAATATAAACATGAAAGCGGTCAAATTTAAGTATTCATCTTATATAATTATATCTAAACAACCTTTATAAACATCTAAAATTTGCCAATATGACAAATGATTTACATAAACAAATACTTTGAAAATAAAAAATGTCTCGAAAACCGCTTCGTCTACACCTCGACCACCTGAGATGGTCGCCATTCAGAGCTCCACTGAAGCGACCGTTCAGGGGCAATTTCGGGCCGCCTCACCTCAAGATGTTCCCCTCGTGCGCCTTGAGATGCGTTTTTTCGAACCATGATTATATCCTCTCCTTTTTGTTATTTCATTGGACCTAATACTTCTTTTTTGTTGAGAGTATTCTTAAAATAGGCATGCCATTTATTGCCTTTACTTTTAATTTTTATTAAAAGAACTCCGCGATATCTGAAAAACAAAACATTACAACTAAATTATTATATATTTCTAACGAGGAAAAATGTTGAACGAATTTCCTATTTTTGTATTTGTGCGTGATCAGTTAAGTTAGAATTTCCTATTTTTGTATTGGCCGTTATAAAGTTACCTATTAAGAAAATGATAGCTTTCCTCTTTTTTTCTGTATAGATTTTCATTTAATATTAAATATACCTTAATTTCTTTCATTTTCTATCGAAAGTATTATTACATAGGTTTTATTTTCCCACACTTTCGATGTGTGCAGGAAAGGAAAAAAATGTTTTTCCTTTCCTTTCATTTGCGTCAACTTTGGGATTAAACAGGTCGTGATGTCCTATGGATGCAAATGTATATTAATATGGGATATTTACATCCATAACTCTGAGTATTTTCGTAATTACCTCAGGAACCTTCGATAATTACGAATTATATCAAGTACTCCAAATAATGCTTAACCTTTACATGACATATCCCCGTGTCAAGTTCCGTCTTAATTCTCCGTTATGTCTGACGAAAAAGTTATTTGTTGATCATTTTGCCCTTCGAAACACATCATATTTATAAAATAAAGCCATTCTGTACATCAAATAAAATGATGCCCCCATCCCCTCGGCAAGCCCCAAGCCCTCCGGCTCGCCCCCGGCAAGCTGCCCCCTTCGCCCAGCGCCTTCGACCTCTGCTCCCCCGAATGCGAGCTCCAGCCCTCCCCCCATCCTCGTGCCTTCGTCCACTGCATGCGAGATGCAACCTTCCCCCCTCCCCGCGCCTCCGCCACCAGCATACAAGCCCTAGCCCCCCTCCCTCGGTCGCGTGCCAATGTAAGCTCGTAACCTCCGCCCTCGCCCACAAGCTTCAGCCTCACACCTCCACCAGAACCCCCCCCCCCTATTGCGCCTTCGTCCCCCCCGCAAGCTTCAGCCCACCTCCACCCCTTCGCTTGGCCGCAAGCTCCAGCCTGCGCCTCCAGAGCCCATTCCCTGTACACTCCAGGCCCCCTCCACACCCCATTGCCCGCCCCCTTCCAGCCCCCGCAAGTTCCGACCTCGTGCCTCCGCCCCCCGCTCGCCCGCAAGCCCTCCCCCCTACCCCCTTCCCGGGCCTCCACCGCCTGCAGCAAGCTCCACCATCGAACCTATCTCCTTCTCTCCTTTCTTTCTTTTATTAATCTCAATTGTTAGATCACAGAGTGGTTAGATTAACTCAGCCATCTGGTTGAGTTAACGAACTGAACTAACGAAGGGTTATGGATGTAAAACAGAGCAATTATTAATGGTCTTGGGTGTAATTCGTGATTATCGAAGATTCCAGGAGTAATTACGAAATTATTCGAAGTTATGGGTGTAAATATCCGAGATTTTTTTTAAATAATTATTAAAAAAAATCATAATTAATTAAATAAACATGAAGAAAAAAATTAAAAAATAGGCATCGATCGGTACCTGAGGTGCCGATTTGGGGCGCCCCCTCCAAATCGGCACCTGAGGTGCCGATTTGGGCAGAGGCGCCAAATCGGCACCTCAGGTGCCGATTTGGGATGGGCATTTTACAAAACACAACCCCTTATCACTGTAATTCAATTTCAGAATACTACAAATTATTATTATGTTCATTACATGTGAATAATTTAAAAATATTTTGAGGAATTATGTAAATAATTTTACAAAATAATATTCTAGAATTATATTTATGTTCCTTTGAGGACATTTGAGGAACTATGTAAATAATTATAAAAAAGAAAGTAAATTTAATTGGCTTCCTTCATCACAATATTTTTGATCTATCAGAAGAGCTTCGTGGTCTCATCTTCTTCCCGATAACGTTATTGTAAAATATTAAGTATATCTCTATTTTTTATTATATTCTTCTTTATTGATACATACTTAGAATATTTATGATTGACATATCAACAATATTATAGTAAATATGAAAAAATTGAGAGTTTGAACAACATCATTTACCATTGATATAGATGAACTCAACAAGGTACAACTTGACATGAATTAATTTAAAAAAATTACAAGTATTTTATTAAAATATAAGAGAGGAAATATGAGTTTACAAATAATAAGAAAAAATTTTACAAAAACTTAAAGTTTTCATATCTTCATAAACCCCTTCAGACCTCCTCCTCCACCTCCTGCTCCACCTCCCTTGTCGTTTCCTTTCCCTCCATCTCCCAATTTTTTGTGAGTCTCCTCATGTGTTGTCTTCTTCTTCTTCTGCTTGGACATTTGTTCTGAATGCGTTGGAACTTGCCCTGGAGGATGCGGTCTAGCTGATGACTTCCGTGGCGGTTCGATTGTTTGTGATTCCGTGGCAGTTCGTACGCTTGTTGAATGGCGAGGTGGCTCTCATGGAGGAGGCTCAATGATCCTTACTCCGGGAGAAGGTCTTCGAGGCAGCTCCGGACGTTGTTGTGGTATCGTGGATATACCAAACAACTGTCTATCAAAATCAGTTACCTCCATTTGCCGAACACTATCAAATATCTGCGACTGCAAATCTCCTGAACTATATTGGGTAGACGGTATGAGCTGAGAGGATCCAGAGTCAAATTGACTCGAAGGTCCCACAAGCGATGGTCCTACAAGATTGAGACATTTTCATTATTATAAGTATCACAAAATTTAAACGTAAGTATTGAAATGAGTTCATATATTCTATAATATATTTATACCTGAACCGCTAAATCCGGTTTCACCGATTTGAGACCCTCTAAAGCCATACTCGATATAGGTCATACCTGAAAGATGTTAATTATATTATATGTCACATAAATTACTTCATAAATAAGAGGATAATGCAATATAATAAATTAAGTACAATTTACCTGTAGATACGAATCCAGGTTGAATTGGTGGAACTTCCTGCCTGCTGTATCCCTGACTCGAAGGACCAGCAAATGATGATCCTGCAAATTGCGATTGACTGAAAGCTTCTCCATATCCTGCAAGAATGAGATATTCATCTTTTAGAAAATAATACATAAGATAAAAATTAGTTATTTTATTTAGTCATTTTATTACCTGAAGCTCCAAATCCGGTTTGGTCATATTGAGATGCGAGTCCTTGATGACTTGATGAGTACCCTTGCCCGTCATATCCCGCAGACGTCATTCCTGAGGTGCCAAATATTGACTCCTCCATTGTCTGACCTTGAGAAAATGCCCGCTCACCAAGTCCTGCCATATTTTATGAGGAGCTGTATTTATATGTCTAAAAATCGATATATAAATAAGAGTTTACTATACATAAATAAATAACTAAAACCTGAAGTAGCAAACGTCGGTGGTGGTTGCGTCCCCTCCCCACCATATTCCGCGTACGACCTCCATCCAAACATGGTCGATTTAAAAAATCTTGCGACCGTTAAAAAAATGATGTCTGGATGAAGGGCTTAGGAGTCTCTGTTTCTGACGAAATTTTAATAGAATGTGAGAGGGATATAATGATGAATATACAAATTTTTATTTTCAAAAAAAATAAAAAAATGAGGGGAAAATAAGGGTGGGAGTAGCCAAGTTGGCTTCTCCCTGGGGCAGCCCCATTTTACCCATATATATATATAGGAAAATTATCCAATGAGCCCTATATATAAAGGGGGCTTATCCAATGGGCCCTGTGCCCATTGGATAACCCCCCCCCCCCATATATATATATATATATATATATATATATATATATATATATATATATATGATCTTGTCAGGGATGCCCTTTATGATGTACTCAGACAGGCTGGTGTTGCTTCAAAGAAAGAAGCAAGTGAATTTTTTACATTTCCACAAGAGAGGAGATCCACACTTAGACCAACAAATACTTTAATTTTTGGATGGGTTGGAGGAAAACATGCATGTGCTGATTTGACTGTAATTTCTCCATTGGTTTGTCCAATAAAAGGTGATTTTATTGCTGGATGCGCTGCACAGAAAGCTGTCTCAGCTAAAGTTGCTAAACATGAGAAGGCTTGTATTGACAATCAACATGTTTTCATCACTTTAGATTTTAATATATTTGAGTTCTTGGCAGCTGAAGCAGTAGAGCTCCTTAAGAAGTCCAAAAAATTATGTATAACAATGTTATTGTTTACAGGTCTATGGATGTTGTGTTTCGAAGAATTGTATTTGTCATACAAAATGGATTGGTAACGCAGCTTGTTACATGTCTTCCAACAGTCTCTCTATAAAAGCGTGTTTTGATTTAGGAAAAACAATACTATATGATTAAATTTCTTATATATATATATATATCCTTCATTTCCGCATATACCTTTCAGGTATGATGTATCTTCCGTATATACATGTCGAATTTTCATACCTATGCTTTACTTATAATTAAGGGTAAAACATGTTGCACGTCCCCAATTAATCCGACTTCTTCAATTCCAATGAAAATATACGGAATCTAGATAGGTCTGTCGGTATTGCAGACGATGGATAGGCTCGAGGGGAGACGATGTTTATCCAAAACAAGAGAATTCTAGATAAGCATCAGAGCCATAAATTTTTACGTGGGGGTCAAATTATTGAGACTACACACAAACATACATACATACATACGTACGTACGTACGTACGTACATACATGTAGATACATTATATATATAAAGTTTATCTATGTTAATATTTATCATTTAAACTATTAATATTTATTTACAAAGAGTTTTTACAAAGATGCCCCTATAACTTACGATTTCACATAAATATCAAAATAAACATTATATGGACAAAAAGGTCCTTACAAAAATTTTGAAATCATACAAGCTTTTATTAATATGATATTAAGTAGTACCACTGAATATAATATTTTTAAAGATTAAAATTATATCACACTTAATGTAGGGATGCAAAGCGATATAAATATTTATACGTACCTATTCCTTTCCTTATAATATATTTTGACAGACGTATATATATTTGTATTAAAATAAACACATATATAAATGTCACTTTGGTCTCCACAAACATTTTTTTCTATTTTTTATTTTTTTAAATATATAGTTGTATATTTGTTTTTAATTACATATAATAATTTTTAGTCTATTAATATTTTATATGTTGCTAAATATATAATTATGGGTATTATTTGTTAGAAAATACTTTTTATGTAAAAATCAGAGATAAATTTTATATCTTTTACTATATCATTAACGAAGGTCAATATAGCAACGCTTATTCGTCATAATTTTCAGAATCTTAACTAATCATTGATATGAAAATTTTGACGGTTAAGCTTTACTTTATGGACCAACTGTATTGATATAACAAGGGATACTACATTCTTTCCTAATTTCAAATATAAAAAATCTCATTAAATATTATTCATCGTTATATATTAAACAATATATGATATAATGAAGAATTAAAAAATCTCTAGATAATTATTTTGTTCTTGTAGTTATGTATAGAGGGATGCAAATTGACGGATACATATAAGTATTACCAAATCCTTATCTGTTTTTTAATACGAACACAGATACGGATATTAATGGATATTATAAATTATCTCACCATATCCTTAAAAACGGATGCATATGTAAAATAGATACTGATACATACGAGTAATGTTGGAAATACTTAAAGAATTGATTTACGTATATTCGAATTGGATGGAAAATACATGATATAAATTTACTAAATGTATTTGTATCATAAAAATTATATAAAGATGATAAAAGAAGATATAGAATTATGTTATATGTGGTAAAAAATAAATTTATGACTATATTTATATACGAAAATGAATATGCGGATACGAATACGGATGTTTGCGGATATCAAATGATATCAATATCCGTATCCATTTTAAAACGGATGTGGATACATATGTGAAAAAATCTGCAAACGGATACGGTGGCGAATCGGATATGGATATATCCATAACTGTTCGCATCCCTATATGTATAACATGTAGTTCCTTTAAAACATATAAGTGTTAATAATTAAATTATTGTATTCAGATCATATTATTGATTTTTTATTCATAAATGAGAGTGGAAGAATTATATACAACTTATAAATAGGAGATGGGAGGGATCATTTTATATAATTTATTAACATTAATATTTAACTAGTATATTTAAATCATGTAACATTACTATTATATAATAAAAATAAGCACCTATTTGAAGAACGGGGGGCCAAGCTCCCTCTCGCCTTGTCTCCGTCACTCATCAGCCCTCTTCCTTGGACATCAGTCCCTCTCCCCCGCGCCATTAATGCCCTCATCGACATCTCCCACCAATGGTGGTATGTCCCCAACCTCCCCTCTTTATCTCCGTGAGATCATCGACACAACTTCATTGACCACTAATGACGATCATTTCCCCTTCCACCCGGCAAGGTTCCCTCAATCGTGCTTCTTCGCAGCCCGCATCGTATTGCATCACCATAGTCGGATGCCTCCTCCCATCCCGTCGTGATATGTTATTGGTAAGAAATAGCTCACCACACACACTCAATAACATCTTTTATGGCCCTCATTGGTTCCTGTCGTCTCTGGTTTTGAATGACAAAGAGAGTCCACCGGAACTCAGTAAAGCTATATCAGAGCATTTAGTAGAGACTGTGATGGTGGACTTTAGCAAGGCTACTTTGGTTGTGGCATCATCATTGTTCTTTGTCGACCATGCGGCTTCCTTCAGGATATTAGATCAGTTATGTTCGATTTTTGTTAGTTTCACCTCGATGATGAACGATTTGATTTAAGAGTTAATATTGGTATGTGTTTGTATCAAATAAACACTAAAACCCTCAATAAATAAACAAATATATATTGTCTCTTGCGAGAAAATATATCAGATGATTGTCTTCACACTACTGTTGGACCCTGCATTGATCTTCCCAGGGTGTCAGCAAACCAACTTCTATATACTCGAGTTACATGTAAAGCTTCTATTATTTTCTTCATTCCTCGTTTGTAATAAGTTTTTCTTACATGGGCAAGGATTTTGCTTTCGTACTTTTTGCATCTTAATGTGCATTAACTGTTTGTGCCATTAATTCAATGCTTTCGAGTCAGGGCGGAACCATGAATTTCATCAAGGAGGGGTCGAGTGTAAAAATAGAAAAATCTATGTATTTTCTAATGATATTTTTAAATAGAATTAATATTTTTAAAATGAACCTCTTTCAATCTTGATAAATGTAGAATTTAAGTCTATTATTAATGTTAGAATTTCAAATAGATTGGGTATTTTCAGTAGATATTTTTAAAATTGGAAAAATATAATAATGTAAGCATACCTAAATCCATCCTAAAAAGGTTAAATTATCAAGTGAAATTTTGAAACAAAAATTCATGGTTAAAAGAAAATAATAAAAAATATTTTATTTACAAGGAGTAATAAAAGCAATGAGAGAGATAAATAAAGTTGAATATAATTGTATATCAAATTATTTTGATACTTTGGAAGTGATCATGTAAATCATATAAAAGAAAGTAAAATTGATGGAGATAAGATTCGAACTCTGATCTCAAAAAAACAAGCATGCCACTCTACTACTTGACCATTTAATGACTCTACAATCTTCCTCTAACAATATTTATTATAATACAGTTAAGGCGGGGCCGTATTAAAAACTTAATACATTATACAAGTGACATATAATAATCATGAGGGGTCATGCCCCCCCATAATATATACTAGTTCCGCCCCTGTTTCGAGTGGTATCACGGAATAGGGTTTTAATATGATTTTTAGGTATCACAATAATGTTGTTGAATAGTCCGAGTAGTTTTTTTCTCAGGTATCAACTTTAAATACGGGAATAATACTTGTCAAAAATTCCATATATTTTCAAGCAAATAACCTTCCATCATATGACAATATATCATGTTTGAAAAAGTAAAAATAATGTTTTGTTATCATCTAGGATGGATAGATTCTTTAAAGTGCATAACTTAACAAAATTTTTTGATTTTTTTTATCAGTTGTGCCCCTGAGATTCTTGCAATTTTAGTTATGTCTCTCCCTTTTTGGAATATCAATTGTGCCTCCAACTTCTTGTCGTTCTATCATTTGTGCCCCTCGTTAGTTTAACCATCAATAAGTTGACTTAACCATGGTTTTTTTCAACCATGGTGCAGTTTCAAAGGGGTATAATTGTCCCGACTCTTTCTTCATCTTCGTCCTCCTCCATTTGTTCTTCTTCCTTTCTCTTCATATTTCCTCTCTCTTGGTTACACCTTCACACATCCATCAAATCTCTAAAATTTTGTATTTTCACGATATATCACTTACTACGGATCAAACCGGTGAATTTTATAGATTTTTTGGTGAATTTTCATGAATCAATTGGTTAAAAATTTATCCTAGCTTAACAAATACTGAAAGTCCTCTAGTTTCAGCCTCCTTGCTCCTTCTCCTGCATCGCATCTCTCCTTCATCCCCTTTCTCTCCAGGTACGGGGGGTGAACTGGGGGCGGCAGGAGCAGGGGAGGGGCAAGCACGAGGGCGTGGGGGCAGTGGGTGACCTAGGAGCGAGGGGAGGAGGTAGGGCAGGGGGTGACGGGGAGCAGGGGGAGGCGCATGGGCGCGTGGGCAGAGGGAGGCACAGGGGGTGGCGGAAGCAGGGGAAGGGGAAGGTGCGGAGGCGACAAGGGGGCAAGGGAGGAGGCAGGGCAGGAGGAGGCGCATGGGGAGGGGGAGGCGCGGGGGCGGCAGGAGGAGGGATAGGGGGAGGCGTGGGGCGCGATGGTGGCAGGGGCAGGGGAGAAGCTTGGCGCAGGGGTTCCGACCTGGGGCGGAGGGTGGAGGCTGGGGCAGGGGGAGGCGCTCGGGCAGAGGGGAGGCGACCGGGGGGAGGGGGAAGGAGCTTGGAGCGAAGGGCGCACCTGGGGGCGAGGGAGGAGACGTATAGGAGCAAGAGGCAGGGGAGGAGGAAGAGGCGGGGAAGAAGAGGAAGAGGATGGGGAAGGAGGAAGAAAGGATGATAAATGACCTTTTCAGCCTTTATTTAACTTAATTCCGATTATGTCCCAAAGTTAACGTCTGTTTGCATTGAGAATGACGACAACTAACCTGAAGGGCACATGGTGTTACACCGACAAAAATTTCAGGGGCACAACTGATATTCCTAAAAAGGGAGGGGCATAACTGAAATTGCAAGATCTCATAGGGCGCAACTGATAAAAACTCAAAATGTTATAAGGAGGAATTAACTTAACACCCATATTTTAGTTATCTTTGAACAAGATAACATGTGAATAATAATAAATTCAAAAAAAGGACTCATTCTTAAAAATGCCATAACTTTGAAAAATAATATATGGAGGAATTAGTTAACATGAATATTTGTTTTCCATTGAAAAAGGGAGTATAATAGATCGACACTAAATATTCTTATGGTTGTGTGAAAATAATAATGCATGTTTTTTCTCATTAAAAATTTTAAAAATTATTATGCAGACTAATGACTTCATCCATTGACGATTTAGAGAAGTTCCCATCGTATCGGTGATAAGGAGATTTGTTAATTCAATAACTCAGTTGTGGAAATTTGACCTCTGATGAACTGATGTTGGTTCATCTTACCGCAAATCTAAAAAATAAAACTTATTTTTTATACGAATAAAAGTATGCATACCTGGCATTTGCAGTAAAACCTAACAGTTATTTCTAAAGATACGTGAAAATTACTGCCATGATAGAAGTTATTTTATCCTTATATATATTCATCTTTATATAATTGTTTTTGTTGTTTGCTTCATTCTTTATATAATTGTTTCAATAGTGCCTAGCTATAATGTGTCAATTCATTGTGCTATGATTATGCAAAGATGTCATAAATGATACTCTATATACATTAGAAAATCATTTGTCGTTAATGGATTTGTTAGATTTTCCTATAAAATTAAACTAGATATTTCTAAGCTTCGTTTGGTTGCAGGGTTGGGTTGGGGTACATCGGTGTATACCTTCTTCCAACCCTCCCAACCCTCTTCACAGTTTACAATTCATAGAGGTACCCTAATCCGACACAACCCAACAACCAAACAGACCCTTTTAGAGTCCTTGCTTGAGGTTCTTAACTATATACGATGGATGTATTACTCGAACAAGCTATTATAATGGATGATGCAAATGAGTGTGATTTTATAAATTCTTTCACAATTTAGAGAAGGGACTTTTACCCGGCAGACCCTATAATCTTTGTCAATTACCTCCACGATCTTTGAAACATCCTAATTCCTCTCTCGACCCTGTAAACTTGCTAACTCTTATCCTATAAACCATGTGGTTAACTCCCATCCATTTACGCGTTAAAAGTAACCAGATTCTGTTACATTCTTTTAAGTTACGCCGAATTTATTTATCGAATTTACATTAGTTGCCACTCCCTTTTAACCCTCCTCCTTTTTCCACCTCCTCAACTTCATCGTCCCCTCCCCTCACCCCTCGCGGCTCTCCTTCTTCCCCGCCGATCGAAGACCTGTGCCTGCTCTCCCCCCCCTCCCCCCCGGCTCCCCTGCCGCATGAGCACGACGCCCCCCTGCTCCCTACTTGTTTAGCTGTATTAAATGATTTATTAATCGATTTAAGGATTCATCTCTACAATTTATTTAGAAATCATTTCTATGATCAGAAGATAGGATTTATCCGTGAAAACAAAAAAATTATGATTTGATGAACGGATGAAGATATGGTGAAGAGAGAGAAAATAAAGAGAATGGAGAGGAAGATGAATGAAGGAAGAAGAAGAGGAAGAGGAAGAAGGGGATGAATAGGTAGAGGATCCACCGTCCAATCCTCCTCTCGTTAGATTAACACAATGCATTGACTCAAGTAAAAGTAAATTTAACGGCATGGTTTCTGGAGTAAGACGGAACAAGTTTACGGAATCGAGAGAGGAATTATGATGTTTCAAAGGTCATCGGGGTAATTGACAAAGATTACAGAGTCTGCCGGGTAAAAATCCCTTTAGAGAAATTGATTATGAAGTACATGACCTCAAGTGTTCTTTTCGAATTGATTTTTGAAACATTTTCCCTCTGCAAATGGTCCTTCCTTAAATAAAGATAGATTGGTTGGAATAAAGCTGGCAAAGATCCCGTGGGAGGCGAGCGGATCCTGCAGCAGGGATGTGGTAAGCCGGGAGTGTGCCCAGACACGCACTGTTCCTGCGCAGAGGATCCGCTCCCCTGTGGGAAACGTTGCAGCATCAAATGAGACTGAAGTGTCCCAAGTTCGAAGTATGAATTAAAACTTCGTCATTTCAACATCCCATTACCCGTCAGAAAAAAACATCCCATCGCTTTCACTTTAACAGAACCGTAAAGGAAACGTTTTCATCTCTGACACGTAAAGCACAATAGGGCCAAAACACCTTTTGTACTTCTTCTGTATTTTGAATTTTTTCACCCGTTTTGGTCGAGTCTCATCTCTTTCCCTCCGTACCACTCTTTCCCAGAAGAACACGCTTCCAAGGCTCAGGCGCCTGGACTGCTCCCTCGCCTGCAAACAAAAGAATCTTCGGCCTGCAAACAAAAGATGTAATCCTGCCGGGATGGGGACCCTAAGGCCCTCTTTGGTACATGGGTTATCGGCGGGTTGTCAAGTTTACTCCCTTTAACCCACATCCCCTTCTATCTACGTGGGTTCCACTTTATTTTTTTAAAAAAATTAAATAAATCAATTTTACATCATCAATCCTATCAAAAAATAATATACTATACCATCATATCATATAAAAATTATAAATTACTCCACTTCTACCTACTTTTCCAAACTTCAATACAATCACATCACAATAACTACTCACTTTTTCAAATTCCAATACAATCATATCACAACAAACCCACTTCTAACTCACCCCTAGTTTAACCCTCTATCCAAACACCAAAACTCAAAAATGGGTTACCCTCTACCAGTTTAACCCGCCTTAACCCGCGTACCAAACACACCCTAAGGCCTTGCTTCGTTGGAGAATAGATCCTAAAATAAGGAGTCAATTCTTCTCCCGACATGATTCTCCCGACATGATTCCCGGTGGTACAACTATTCTCCATTATTCCATCTTATTTCACTCTTATTCCTATCTTTATCCAACCTTATCTACCTTTATTTCACCTTATTCTCCTTATTCTTATCCTCCAGCCGAACGAAGAATAAATCCTTATTCTTGTTTATTCTTCTACCGAACGGGTCCTAAGGGTTCGTTTGGTTGCAGGGTTGGACAAAATTGGGTTAGGTTGGGTTGGGCTAGATAAATAGTAAACTGTGAGAGAGGGGGTACCACTGTGAATAGTACCCAAACCCAACCCTGCCCAACCCTGCAACCAACCGAACAGAGATGGATTCTCTGAACGGTTACTCTGCAGGTTCCGTGGACCTACTTCGGCCTAGAACAAGAAACTTGGCTTGAGCCCTTTATGTCTGGGCGAAAGGTATCCCGCCGAAATACTCCTTCACTCTCTACAGGCCGACAGGCTCTCCAGACTTGGGATCTGTGCCCCGGCAAACTGTTTTCATTGCCACCAAAATTTGGAATCCCCCAGGCACTTATTCCTTAGCTGTAGCTTCTCATACAACATTTGGATTGGAGGGGGGCTCCTGGCTTGCTCTCGGTCTTTGCTCTCGATCTGCCAATGGCACATCCGATGCCGCTGCTTGATCTTCTGGACTGGATTGGTAGCTTCCTGAACATGTTGTTGCGTAATAGGATCAACACTCACCTCGCTACAATGATTTGGAGTATTTGGGATGAGTGGAAACGTCGTGGACCTCTGGTATTCCAGCTAAACATCGAAGATCGTTGAGTGCTTGGATCGAACCTCTCGATTACTGAGATGAAGCACTCACGTGCGAGACTATACATTTTCCTTTTTGGAATGAGATTTTTCCCGGACAGGGCATGGCCCTGTCCGTAATTCCTGGTCAGGGTATCGTTGCAAAGTTTTTCCCATTTAGGGCATGATTCGGCGAACGATTCGCCGATCGGCGAACCGTTTGTCGACCCTAAAGTAAAAATAATATATAATATTATTCCGGAAAACTTTTCAATTTTATATTATAAAAAATAATATATAAAAATATTTGGAAATGCCAACAGGCAAACCATACGTCGATTGACAATTCCAAATTTTTTTATATATTATTTTTTATAATATAAAATCGAAAATTTTCCGGAATAGCGTTTGATCGTCAAACAATTCGTTGAATCATGCCCTGACTGGGAAAATATTTTCTACGATGCTCTGACCAGGAATTACGGACAAGGTGATGTCCTGTTCGGGAAAAAACCCTTTTGGAATATACTGATTACTTACTGGTGACTCCTCACATGTAGCCTTTGGGAATTCCATGGCCTTAGGAAATTCCATGGTTGGCCAAATGCCCTCCAGACTCGGGTTGATCAACAATTCTCATCAAGACCCTCCCGCAATCCTAGCAGCGGAAAACCAAGAATGGGCGTATGTCCTCAATGGTAAAAAGAAAAAGCCGGCCTCCGGGGTGCTCAAAAGAAATATCCCGGGCAGCCCTGCCCACCCTCAACCTCTTTAATGTCGATCGCGACTTGTAATGTCAGGGGGCTCAATAAGCCATCCAAGATGAAAAGTTTCCTACGGAACATGGAGAAAGATTGTTTCGATCTTGTTGGGCTTGTAGAGACTAAAATCAAGCCTGAGAGGATCTCTAATTTCCTTGCAGTTGTCCCTAATGGGTGGTGCTCTGTCCATAACAATACCCCCCTGGGGAGGATTTGGTTTCTATGGAAAGAAGAAACTTGGAGTTGTTCTCCTTTACAAATTACCCCTCAAGTAATTACGCTTATTTGCTCCAATCGCGGGGGTCTCCGGATCTGCTTATCCATCATCTATGGCTACAACTCGCCTTCGGAGAGGAGGGTCCTTTGGAATGACCTACTCTCTCTGCTCCCTTCGGTATCTCTACCTTGGATTCTCCTCGGGGATTTTAACGTCGTAAGATTTGCGGCTGAAAAAGTTGGGGGAAGGCTCCCGGGCCCGTCTTCGGTCCTTGACTTCAACAATTTCATCGATGAAGCTGGCCTGATCGACCTTGAGCCGTGGGGTAACTCACTATCCTGGACCAACTCCTCTGTCGGTCCAAATCGTATTGCCGCAAGGCTCGATAGAGCCCTTTGTAACACAGCGTGGCTGAATTCCTTCCCCTGCCCTAAGGTCAGGTACTCTTCGGTGCCGTCTTCCGACCACCTCCTTATCTCCGTTGCCCTCGGGGCCAGGGCTGTTCCCAAGAAACCGTTCCGCTACCTTGACTTTTGGGCTGCTAGAGAGGGCTACACCTCCCTTGTCGAATCTGCCTGGGGTACCTCTGTGCAGGGAAACCCCCTCTTCATCTTGGCCCAAAAATTACGTTGTGTGAAAAGAGCCCTTAGATCATGGGCTGCCAACCTTGGTAAGGTGGAGGATGAATCCAAACGCGCAAGTGCCGCCTTAGCTTGCATCAACGAGGCCCTTGGTGCGTCTCCCCTGGATCCCACTCTCGCCCAACTGGAACAAGATCTGAAGATTTACTTGCTTGGACTCGAGGATGACCAGGAGTCCATCTGGAAGCAAAGGAGCCGTGTCCAATGGCTCAGACTTGGTGACCGCTCCACAAAGTTCTTTCACATCTCTGCTAAGACCAGGGAGGCTAGAAATAGAATCCCTTGCCTCATTGGCGAGGATGGTTCTATTATTGATGACCACTCGAGGATCGCTTCTCAAGCCGCCACCTACTTCGAATCCTTACTCTCAGCCCCCCCTTCTTCTTTTCCCACAGCTGCTGTTCTTCCCCCGAAGAGAGTTCTCTCTGCTGATGCTAAATTGTGGCTGGAACGACCTTTCAGTGAAGACGAAGTTTGGGCTGCTCTCAGCTCGATCAAATCCAATAAATCCCCCGGTCCAGATGGGTTTAACGCGGGCTTTTTTAAGCATCATTGGCCACTTATGAAAGAAGATTTCATCTCTGCAATGTGTTTCCTGCACTCTGGGGGTCCCATGCTCAGACAGATTAACCACACTTTCATCACCTTGATTCCCACGTTGTCATCCCCGGAAGGAATGGGGGACTTTCGACCCATCTCATGTTGTAACGTCATTTACAAGGTATTCGCTAAGCTCCTGTCCTCCAGACTCGCGTTTGTGCTACCTCACCTCATTTCGGTGAATCAAATGGCCTTCATTAAAGGCAGGCGCATCAACGATAGCGTAAAACTAGCCCAAGAGCTTCTTCTGGGTTTTGAAAGGAAACATGGACCTAAAAGGGTTTGCTTCAAAGTGGACTTATCTAAGGCTTTTGACACGGTCAATCACGCCTTCCTGCTGGACAGGCTTGTGGCCATGGGTTTCGGCCATCAATGGTGCTCGTGGATCCAAAATTGTATTGAGACTACATCCTTCTCGGTGCTCGTCAATGGCTCTCCCTCCGGCTTCTTTAAGGGCTCTCGTGGCCTCCGCCAGGGCGATCCGCTTAGCCCTCTCCTATTTGTTATAGTCATGGAATCACTTTCCTGCTTGGTGGATATTGCGGTAATGGAAGGGTCCATCAAACCCGTGGGGCACGGTAGATCCTTGGCCCCCACTCATCTTATTTATGCAGATGATCTACTGTTTTTCTCTAAATCCAATGACAACTCCCTCTCCGCGCTCTTGGAAATTTTGAACAATTTCGGTAGCATGTCTGGGCTTAAAATGAACATTGCCAAAAGTCATTTTTTCTCCTCTCGTAGTGCTAGGGAACTCTGTAATTGGAACCTCATCCCTGGTCTCCTAAGTGACTTGCTGCCTACTAAATACCTTGGTATCCCACTTGAGCGTAAATTTGGTGGCAACCACACTGCTCGGGCAATCCAGGACAAAATACGTGCCCAGCTCACTGGTTGGAAGGCCAAAAACCTCTCTTTTGCGGGGAGACTCCAGCTGCTTCAATCCGTTATTGGTGGAATTCTCCTGTACTGGGCTGACTGCACAACCCTTAGCAATTTTACAATCAATAAGGTTTCTTCCTTGTGCGCAGATTTTCTCTGGGACTTTAAGCGACATGAAATGGCTTGGGAGAAAGTCTGCCTACCGAAAGATGCGGGGGGTTTGGGAATCCGCTCCCTAAAGGACTTGGTCTCGGCCTCCACTGTTTCTTGGATCTGGAGATTTCTTTGGGCGGATGGTTCGATCTGGGCTGATTATCTAAGATCTAAGTACTCGGCCAATGTTGACTTCTGGGATGTGCACGCGTCCCCGGGTGATTCTAGAGTCTGGAAGACTATGCTCAAGGCCCGATCCCTGCTGTGTTCCTCCTCTGGCAGAACTCCCACCCTTCAATCGGGGGCCTCCTCACCTTGTAACTCTTCGTTCCAATCCGCATACAACCTTGTCCGCCTCAGGGCACCGGTCGTTGCTTGGTGGAAGGAGGTTTGGAAATCCAAGGCCGCTCCAAAACACGTGTTGCCTCTACAGGGTAATTAAAGGCAAAATCCCCACGAAGGATTTGCATCCCTAGCACCACGTGTTGCACCACGTGTTGGCTGGTGGATCATGACGCGAGCGTTGGGGAGAGCGCGGCGCTCGCCAGGGGCACCGGCGGCGAGGAGGAGGGAGGCCATGGAGGCGGCCTGGCCGACGCAGAGGGTGGAGACTGGAGAGCGTATGTACTGGATGGTGTCATAGATGGCGAGGCCAGAGGTGACGACGCCTCCGGGGGAGTTAAGGTAGAGGTGGATGGGCTTGGAGGGGTTCTCTGACTCGAGGAAGAGGAGCTGCGCGACGACGGAGGAGGCCGGGTCGTCAGAGATGGGGCCGTTCACGCACACGATCCTCTCCTTCAGGAGGCGGGAGAAGATGTCGTACGCGCGCTCGCCGCGAGAGGTGTGCTCGATCACCATTGGTATCAGGCCGTAGGATCGGGATTGGACGGCGAAGGGGTGGGAAGGGATGGCCGTTCGGGGGAGGAGAGCCGCCGCGAGCGCGGCGGAAGGACGCCGCCACATGCTGCCGACGGCGGAGGAGGGGAGGGGGAGAGAGTTCGGAGGGGAGGGGGAGAGAGTTCATTATAAGTATTCATCTTGATTAAAATGAACTCCGTATCAAATGAGTTAAACTCATTATCAAATATACGCAACAATCACCAAATCCATAAATCCACAAAAGAAGCAAAAAACCTTAAATTAAAGCATAAAAGAGTAAAGATACATAATATGAATATCCATGTTGATAATAAAACAAAACCAAGAGTAATTTATATTTTATGACATAAAGCTAATCAAATAAGTTATAATAACTTATTTCATGAAAAAATAAAAGAAAATAAACATCCAAAAGAAATCAGCTTAACTTGAAAACCCCGTTTTTTCTACTTGTAAATAGCATGATTTTTATCACTTGTACCCTCTTAGATATTACAGTATCAATTATGCCCCTCTTATTTTGAATATCGGTTGTACTCCTCCCTTCTTCTAATTTTTTAGGGATATTTACACTTATATCCTTGAGTAATTTCGTAATTACCTCAGGAACCCTCAATAATCACGAATTACACATAAGACCTTGAGTATTGCTTAACTCTTACACCCATAATCCCATGTTAACTTCCATCCAACTTTTCGTTAACTATGACAGTATTTGTCAAGAATTTTATATTTTATACCCTTTAATTTCTCATTATTACAAATAAGACTCATATCCCCTTCTTCCTCCTCCCATTCATCCTCCTCCTCCAACCAACTTCTCCTTCCCTTCCTCCTCCCGCTGACCACCTCCTCCTACAAAATCAAACCATCGGAGTCCCTCCACTCCCCCAGCTGCAAGCCCTCGTCACACCCTCCTGCCTGCAAGCCGTCGATCAAAGCCTCCCCTCCTAACCGGCAAGCTCCCGCTGAACTCCTGCCTCCCCCCATAAGCCCCAGGTCAGAGCGCGGTCGCTCGCGCACCTCTGCCTTAGTGCCTCCATGGCTCGTGTTGCACCACGTGTTGTCAAAATCTAGCACCAAACATATCCATCCCATTGATGTAGACATTTGCATCCCTAGCACCAAGCATATCCATCCCATTGATGCAGATAGAATAATCCCCATTATTTTTAGAATCTTATGCATTTAACCAAATTTAAAATTGACAGTTTAATCTGTCACTTACGAACACTTGTAATCCGCATCGAAAACCAACCTGATATTCACAATATACTGAGGCTCATGTACAAACTCTCAAAGTTGCACCTATCTCTACACGACGAAGCAAAAGTTTGGATTAAAGTCTCTATAAGGCAGATGCCAAGCATCCTTCGTCAAGGCACATGCCAACATCACTTTTGGATTTCCACATGCATTTCACACATATTATGTGGCACCTTCTTGTCATATGAGTCAGACCCTCTTGACACACCTCTAGATCCACATATGGAAGGGAAGAATTTCATTACACAATATATACATATGGAGTTGAGAAGTACAGGGTACAATTGTACATAAAGGAAACTATGTGAAGATGATTGGACAGTACAGGGTACAACATATGATATAAATGGTAAAAAAGACAGTCAAGATTACAACATATGTCTCTACTCCAAAATTTAAGCTTACAAAATGTCTTCTATTTCTTATGGAAAAACTACCATAAACAGATTGTTTGCACAACGATTGTAATTGACAATTGCAACCTTGATTTCTTCTCTTATGCAACCCTTCTGCAATCAAAAGTCTCAAGGACAATATTCTGTGTAAATTACTGTCTATTGACCTTGCCTTTGGATGAAGCTCTTCATTTTGAAAATTGAATGATGTTAACCTGGGAATCATTAGAAGCATTTAGTAAGTTTATTATTTCAAAAAAAAAATCATAGTATGTTTAGAAGTCAAAGAAGGAACCTAAAAAAATTGGAATATGAATACCTCTCTGTCATATTAGCTTGGAAATATCGCTTCCTAGTATAGGAAGCACGTTAACGATCTACAAAATCTGGGGAATAACATTACCCTATCTATGCCACACATTAGAAAATCAAATACATGCAAAGTATGTAAGAAATGGCAGCTTTAGTATTCTAGAGAAATTGACATGTAAATAAGGGAGATTCGTAGAGGGTTCCAGTTAGAGATCATAGGAAAATGGCGAGGTTGCAGTAAAAATCAGAGGAGGCAAAATCGGAGGTTGAACAAGATGGCAACTAATGGAGTAACCAATGGTAAAACCAGATGTTGAATAGGAGGTCCCTCCTTACCCTCACATCTCCCGCTTGTCGCCATGACCACTACAGGTCCTCTCCTTTGCGTACATCGTCTGCGCAACCCAAGCAGCGGAATCCTCCCTTCGATGAAAGGGAGAGGGGCATCAGTGATCCTCACGGCGGGGTACGAGAGAGCGCTGGTGAGATGGGGAGGGTTAAAGGGGGTTTTACGTCGGCGAAGAGGATGGAGTTAGGGCTAACGGGGAGTGTGGAGAGTGGATATGCACGACAAACGGGGTTTGTCTCGGGAAAGTACCAGTCAGCAGAGCCCTTGGATGAACCAAGATCCAACAGCCGTAGAAGCCGGTGCATGCAACTTCTATGCACCATGGTGCAAGATCCCCAATCCCATATATATATATATATATATATATATATATATATATATATATATATATATATATGTTATTTTTTGCAGGTCGGCCTGGGCTTACCCAATGCCCAAATCTCCTAGCCCAAGCCCGACCGGTGAGCAGGTTGGGTGGGCGGGCCCCAATCCATTGGCTAGGTCTACTCCACACTAATATGGCATATGCTCCTGTTACCCTCATGCACGTCTGGTTCCGGTCCTCTCGTGTCAAACTCTTTGATCGAGCGGAAATATAACATGTTTGATTTACACTTCAGACAACTTGGTTGTCGGTTAAGCAGGGATGTCAGATAGCCACAAGATTTTAGTATTTGTTCATGACGGACGTAAGCGTTTTTCGATGGCTAGGGAGTATATGCAATGGCAGGCGTGATTGCGCAGATGATGGGTGACTGGGCAAAACTAGTATATATCAGAGAGGGTTATGGCCCACTATAATATGTCACTTGTGCAAGTTACTAAGTTTCTAATATGATCCCTCTTTAAACGCATACTCGATATATTTGCTGGAAAAGGGTTGTGAAATTGTTTTAACTGTCAAGTGATGTAGTTACATGCTTATTATTTTGGTGACCAAGGTTCGATTCTCATCTCCCACAATTTTATTTTCTTTTATATAGTTTATCCAATGACATCCAAAGTATCAAAATTATAAGGATAATTAAATATGTATCCGAGTTCATTTATCTCTCCCATTATTTTTAGTACTCCCTGTAAATAAAATAAATTATATTATTTCCTTTTAACTATGAACTCTTTTTTTCTTTAAAATTTCACTTGATAATTTAGCCTTTCGGGGGCAGATTTCGAGAGTCTTAAATACTTAGAGTTATCAAATTTTAAAAATTAGCATTGAAATTAATAATCTATTTGAAAATCCGGCTTTAACACTACATTTAAATTGTATGTTTTATCAAAATTGAAAGATGATCATTTTAAAATTATTAAATGTATTTGAAAATATCATTTGAAAATACAATTTTCTTTCCAATTTTCTAGCATACATAATAGTTGTATACTTGACTCATTCTTGACAAAAAATCGTGATCGCCCATGCGGTGATGGCAAGGTTCGAAATATCGATATTGATTTCATTTCGATCCACCCGGAAATGGAATTTTCAACGATTTCGATGGAAATCTCAGAATTGGCTCAAAAAAATCATTTTGCATGTTTTTTTTGCAAATTAAAATCATCTAAATTATTAGAAAATAACAAATACCCACATATATCACACATGTAGCTCATATATACCCTTTGTATTGTACATATCATTCACAATGATGTTAATTCTGATTACTGACTGATAGATATTGAAAATAGAGTTCACCAAAGTTCTTGAAAGAGTAAGTAACTCACAAATATACATCTATCATAGCGATTTCGTGTGTTAAAGTATTGTGCCTCAATGACATTTATTATTTACATCCCACTTATATCACATTACACACATATATTTATATACACTCATATCACACAAAATATTAGAAAAAGGTTCTAACACTTTATACGAATGAAGTCATGTATATTTAATTTTTAAATTAGTATATAAATTTTATGCTTCGATTTGTAGGTAAAAAAAATCTTGGATCTAAATGTTGAGATGAACAATTTCGATAACAAAATGTAAGAGACACAAAATATGAAAAATCATACGCATTTCTATTATTTATTTTTCAGAATTTTAACCAAGTATTAAATTAAATAATAAAATAATTTCAAAATCGTTTTCTAAGTATTAAACATGACATTCAAGATTCTCATTTGAAAAACATCTTATTTCCAGGTAAAACATGAAACTTCAAATTCATCTTTCATATATCTTACAAAATAGTCCAAATCTCGCAAAAAACCTCCACAAAATGCAATATCAATATGAGAGGATTAAAAGCTAAATTTCCCTTACATATCAACAAAATTGATAAGATTTGAAGTAGCATACCTCAAGCTCATGAAGGAAGAACCCCAAGGAAAGAAACAAAGCAGAGGGATTGATCATTTCGTTGATATTTCAATATTTCGTTGATATTTTGATCATTTACTGATATTTCAATTATTTCATAAATATTTCATAAAAAACCGAGAAGCACGAATATAGAGTAGTTCATGTACATCAATATCTTTCGAAATCGAAACTTCACTAAAAATTAAGATCATGGACGACAAGGAAAGATGATAATATTGAAAGTGATGACGGAGAACAAGTCATTGTTTGACGTGAAAACATGGTTTCCAAAAGTGTCAGGGCATACAAGTGGAAGTTGAATCATGTAAAGGGAAAGAAGCAAAGAAAAATGATTGTTTTGTAAAGGGTTTTTATCGATTGTGTCTCTTTAAGATATTGCTATATCAGTTATGTCCCTCTATTTTTTGGAGTAACATTTATGCCCCCGAGTTCTTGTCTTCTATCACTTGTGCCACTTCATTACTTTAACCGTCAATAAGTTGAACCAAACCATGATTTTTTCAAATCATGGTGAGTATAGAGAGATGTAATTGTCCAAAAATTCCCCCACCTTTCCTCCTCCGGCCCATCATCTTCCGTCATATGCAGCCTTTGACCACCTCCTTCATCGTCCTCGTTGATGCACATTACTTCATCGACTTCAACTGTAGACGAGCATCGAGTTTTCATTGGTGGGTAGGCTGTGTGCGATGAACTACGAGAGCGCAACATCGTGGAGTGGTGGTTGCGGTGGATGAGTAGGGGGCAGAGGAGGAGGAGGAGTGGCTGAGATGGAGGAGGTTGCAGAGGAGGAGGAGGGGAAGCTGGTGGCAGGGGTCGGCAAAGGAGGAGCAGGGGGGTGGAGGAGGAAAGGGAAGGGGAGGAGGAGGGGAGGGGTGTATCGGAAGAGGGGACATGGAAGCTAAAGGAGGAGGCAAAGGAGGATGTAGGGGAGGATGAGAAGGATGAGGGCAGATTGTTGGGGGTGGGGGGAGGGGAGGATGAGATTTTGGGTGGAGGGGGATGCTATGGGCATATGGCAGAGGATGGGGTGGGGGGTGCAGACTAAGGCGGAGGAGGGCGGCAACGGTAGATGAGGAGGTTGTGAGCAGATGAGAGGGAGGCTGGGGGTGGAGGAGTAGGATGAGGGACGAGGAGGAGGCTGTGGGAGGAGGAGGTTATGGCCGATAGAAGAGGAGGAGGCTTGTGGGCAGAGGATGTCGCGACGACGGAGGAGGTTGTGAGCGGAGGAGAGGAGTAGGAGGAAAGATCTTTCAACCCTTTATTTTAAAATTAATTCCTATTGTATTCTCAAAGTCGATGTCCGTTTGTAATGAGATAGATGACAACTAATCCGAGAAATACAAGCGATAAAAAGGTAAAAAATCCAGTATACAGTTGATATTAAAAAAAGAGAGGAACATAATATCTCATAATGGCACAAATGATAAAAAGCCATCGGTAAATGTAACATTTCACGGGGACCCGATTGCAAGTCGTGCCGTACGTGTACGAACCGCGCGCCTATATAGCGTCCACCACTTTTGGCTGCATCCACCGACCCTTCCCTCCCTCGTCCCAAAATCCAAAAAGCAAAAACATGAGTACTATCCCCGCCGCCCCTCCGCTTCCCCTCCGCATACACGGGAGGCGGAGGAAGATCACGCCCAACGCTGCCGACAACCACATGCATTTCGTCGAACACCCTCAACCACACCTCATCGATCTCACTCTCGAAGAAGAAGGAGAAGACGGTGAAGATGAACGGCGTCGAGCTCACCCCATGTTCTTCAAAGTCTTCTTCTCCGATCAATGCTCCCGGCATCTGGTAATAAATCCATTTCCCTCCCCTCGCACGATTGCCGATCTCCAGCTTTTCCCTTTTCCGTCGCAGGACGTGCCCCGGGGGTTCCACAAGCATCTGGAAGGCAGAGGAGCCGGGACGTGCACGATGGAGGGGCCGAGTGGGAACCAGTGGTGCGTTGAGTTGTCAAGAGGGGATGGTAATGGCGGATTCTTCTTTGGAGTAGGTTGGGAGGATTTAGTCAAGGACCATGATCTCCAAACTGGGGAGTTCTTGGTGTTTGAGTATCGTGGGGAGTCGAGATTCGGTGTGAAAATATTTGACAGGAGCACGTGCGAGAAGGAAAGCGCGTTAACGGCAAGGCCTTCACGGACGGGAGGTTGTGTTGATGCGGGGAAGAAGAGAGAGAGGCGGAGGAGGAGGACGAGGGAAGAGTGTGACGGAGGTGCTGTTAGGAAGAAGAGGAAGTTGAATGTTGCTCCTGTTGAAATTAGGAGGCCGAGGACTAGGTTGAGCGGTGTGAACAGGCCGTCAGTGGTTGGCGGCGTTCTTCCTCGGATTTCTGGAGGTATAATATTGAGTCTGCTTCTGTTTTTGAATTTAGAATCATGATATTGTTCTCGACGAACTTTACTTAAATTAGAAAACGTAATTTTGATATTAAAGGATTAGCTAAGTTTGGGGTCAAGGATGAGACCTGTGTGTTTGCTTTCGGTTGATTTGTGCTTTAAGTTGGTCACTACCTCGAGCTATAACCGAATCACTGCATTATGATCTTCCTAGTCACATTTGAAAGGTAGTTTCTGTTCTAGATTAGATTATGTAAATGCGTACATAAAACCAAGTGAATGTAGCTGCTGAAATTAAATGCAAACAACAACAGAAACAATACAAGCATGACAGATTCAGGAGCATGGTTTACTTATATTATGTTCATCCATTGGTAGATACTGTAAAAATCATAAAACCAGAGTTAAACGACGTGAAATATAAAAGAGAGGATTTTATTTGCACTACATTGAGCACTGTGTCTTGTGGAGGATTTTGATTTCAAAGGGTGCTGTAGGAATCCTGTGCTGGAAAAATTCCAAGACTCTTGTGACAGGATTGCTAGAGATGGTCTGAACAAGGTGGTTTTGAGGTCTTTCTCTTGCTCAGGGTTGGAGCCGAGCCATGAAGGCAATTTGGTGGTGTGTAGGGGAGGGGGTGTATGAGGCATTATAATAGAAGTTCTTTTCATACTGTTAATAGTGGACGTATTCATTGAATTTCTCAATTGCAGTCAACTTACATGCCAGTTCTGCAAGAAATTGTTATGGCTTATCTTGTAGACTTGTTAATAATCTGGAATTAATGTTAGATATAATGGAATGCGTTTCGTCAATAAATCGAGATACTACTGGTTTAAAGATTAATTTAGATCAATAAGAAAACTGATTTTATATAATTTGTTTTTAAGAACCTATGATGTCGCTTTGAACCTTATGGAAAGAAAAATGAGTCGGAAATATTGACACCTAATGCTATACATAAGAAAAATGTTACAAGAAACCAATGAGCATCTATTTATTGTTCAACTATTGAACACTGTCTTTTGTAATAGCGTGCTACACATGCAAATATTTTTAAGATAATTATGGTTGTACTTTTAGAAAAAAAAGATAAGATAATGCCATTTTTCATGTATTTTTTAGACTTGAGAACTGTTGGAGTATAAGTTGTATGCATCATGAGTTGTAGCAGGGTAAATGGATCCTGGAGAAGATCCATTTACCCCCATCCAGTGTTTAGTCCCACATCGTCCAGTGGTGGGACTTGGAGGTTCTGGAGAGGCTATATAAGGAGCCCCAGACCTCCTGTACTCATTGAGAAAGTGAATAGAAAAACACGCCCCTTTGAGGGCTTCTCCCGTGGTTTCATCTCGCTCCTCACGGAGTAGGGTTCCACGTAAAATCGTGGTCTTCCATGTTTATCTTTTCTTGTTCTTAGCTCTATTTTATCATTCTGCTTCCGCATTCTTCATATTTTATAACATGGTATCAGAGTGGTTTGTTTCTCGAGGATTTCATGCTCTTTATTTTTCGAGATTCAAGTTGTATTTCTGAAGATCAGTGTACTGTTCATATTCATATTTTGTTCGAGAGATTTTATTTTAGGGTTCTATAAAACCCTAGATGATGTTCCTGTTTGCAAAATCTGGATCTATACCTGTGACTCTACATATATATTGCAACAATAAGGCGGCGCCGCCCTCTTGCAGCAATCTCCCCATGCGCGTCCTCCTCCGATTCCCGTGTCAACAAGCCCAAGCGACATGTGCGCCGCCCTCCAGGCCGCCGCCTTCCCATGTGCGATACAGTCGAGGCGCGCATCACCCTGGCGCGCGATGCTCCCCTCAGGCCCTTCTCCCTTAGCGACGGAGTTTCCCCAGGCGCGGAGGACTCCTGGTGACGGCCCCCTTCCTCCTGGATGCAAACCCATGCAGGGTCCTCGATCCCCAGCCGCGGCCTCCAGTAGCAGCGCAAGCAGGTCCTTTGAAGCTCTAGAGGCGATGTTATTTGAAACGAGGGGTTCCCCGATGGAACCCTAGGGGGAGACACACGATATATTGCAGGTTCGTACGGGCCAGAGGTTTTTTTTTAAAAAAATTTATTGTAAGGGGGAGCCGTGAGATGGTTTAGGCCCATTATGGCCGAGAATTGTTACAAAAAGGGGGGGGGGGGAGAATAAGTTGGGTCCAAGTGGGCCACGTAAAAAAAAGAAAAAAAAAGACGCGTACAAGATGAAGAGCCGTACGCAAGTAAACAAAAAGAAAAAAGGGGAGCATACAATAAAAAGCCGTACGCAAATGTTAAAAAAAATAGAGAGAGAAAAGCCGAAAAAAATTGAACGGCTTAAAAAAATTGCAAAAAAAGGGAGAGCTGTAAAAAAAAGAATGAAACGGCCAACGTTATTCATGTTTTGAAAAGTCGAAAAAAGTTGTGATCGGCTAAGTGGTTTGTTTTGTCCCCATCATTGTTGTCTTCTCCCAACTTTGTCGATGTTCATTTTCCGACAAGTATGGGAGAAAGGGGGAGTATATATGTAGAGTCACAGGTATAGATCCAGATTCCAGATTCAAATATCAGTCTCCAGACCAGCCAGATGATCAGACTCTACAGTTCGGTTTCAGACTCGACAATTGATGTTCCGAGTCTCTAGTTTCAGACACGCACGAGAGTGCAGTCATATCATATGAGCATATGTTGCCATCATTCTTCTAGTTGTCAGGTCAGAGTTTTCATGTGAGCCATAGGGACTCCAGAGTAGAGGACCATTCCCTATGCCATATGTTGGCAAGGGTTTTCATGTGGTATCATAGGTACACCAGAGCAGTGCATCATTCTCTGAGCCAGATGAGAGAGACCCAGTTCTCCGACGAGGAGACTTTTCAGACTCCATTCTCCAGCGACCGCGGACTCCGACGAGGATTGCACAGCCATGGCTCTTGTTCAGTTCGACCCTTTTCAGAGATGGAGCAGTTGTCCACATGTTGTGGCGGGCCAGAGTACTCCGACGAGGAGACTCATTTTCAGTTGCAGTGACTCTGACAGGCGCAGTTCAGAGCACATGCTCTCCGACGAGGATATTCAACAGACTCACACTCCAGCCCGTTCGTCCTCCTCAGCTGCACGACATGAGAAGCAACGTCCTCGACTGCAGCAATGTGCGCGTTGGGTTGATATTGTCCGTAGTGTCCTGTAGCGTTGAGTTTCTTTCTGTTTGTCCAAGCTGAGCATTGCATGCTCCAGCTTGAGGGGGAGTGTTGGAGTATAAGTTGTATGCATCATGAGTTGTAGTAGGGTAAATGGATCCTGGAGAAGATCCATTTACCCCCATCCAGTGTTTAGTCCCACATCGTCCAGTGGTGGGACTTGGAGGCTCTGGAGAGGCTATATAAGGAGCCCCAGACCTCCTGTACTCATTGAGAAAGTGAATAGAAAAACACGCCCCTTTGAGGGCTTCACCCGTGGTTTCATCCCGCTCCTCACGGAGTAGGGTTCCACGTAAAATCATGGTCTTCCATGTTTATCTTTTCTTGTTCTTAGCTCTGTTTTATCATTCCGCTTCCGCATTCTTCATATTTTATAACAAGAACTATTTATATTTGATGGCATAATGAAATCACTATATAGATGCCAAATCCAATATTTAGTCCCATATCGACCGATGGTGGGACTTGGAGGGTTTGTAGAGGATATATAAGAAGCCCTAGACCTGCTGTATCATATGAGAGAGAAATTTTAATCGAAGAATCAATCCTTTGAAGCGTTCTCTCGTAGTTTCATTTCCTCCTCACAGAGTAGGATTCCATGCAAAGATCCTGATATTCGGTGTTCTTCCTTGTTTATAATTTTTCTCTAATTAAGCTTCCGCATTCCAATATTCTAACATGGTAACAGAGAGGGTTCGATTCTCGAGAGTATATTCTTGAAGATTTATTTTGTTCATATTTTTTTCGAGATCTGAGTATCAGAACAAGTTCTGTTCTTGGTTGATTTGTGGAGATTTGTTTTGATTTTTATGTCCAAGTTCTGGTCGAAGTTCTTCTCCAGTTTCAGGCATCTAGGGTTTTCTGAAACCCTAGTTGTTCTTGAAGGGTTTCTTTAGAAACCCTAAGTTGGCCATTAATTCTTTCTCAAGAACTATAAACTTCCAGCCGCAACACCTCTCCAATTCAATGGAGACATGCATCCATCATCTTCAACAGGCGAAGGCCCCCTCCTGGCGGCAAGGTTGCATCCCCTTCTGATGCAGCATGATGCTATGTGATAATTTTCTTTTTTTAGTCGAACATTTGCTTTTCTTATTTTATTTATTTATGTAAAGGGCTCGTTATATAAGACCTTATCATCTTTTCTTTTTATTTCTATTTATGGTAAAATAGTTGCTTGTTTAGTGGGATTTAGCCTCTATAAAGGCTCCCCTCCTATGGGAAGGGATAATTAATTTTTGGAATGAAAGTTATTTTTCCCATCACTTATTCTCTCTCTCCCTCTCTTTCTCTCTCTCGTTTCTCCACCGCCGAACCCTAACTCTCTCCCTACCGCCGCCCTCCCAACTCCCTATCCCTAACCCTCCCCCACGCCGCCTCCCTCTCAACCCTCGTTCCCCTTCTTCCTCCGCCATCCTCCCCTCGCCTTCTTCCCCTCTCGCAGAGCCGCATCCCCTCTTGCGCGCCAACCCTCGTTTCATCCCCTCTCGCGTGCCCACCCTCGTTTCATCCCCTCTCGCGTGCCAACCCCTGTTTTTTCGCCCTCCTCTCCTCACCGCCTCTCACCGCAACCCACCTTCCCCTTCTCAGCCCTCCTCTCCCTCTCGCATACCTCCCCTGTACCGCCGCCTTCCTCCCCTCTAATCCCTATCCCTCCATACAACGGTCGACCACCTGCGACCAGGTCGCCGCCAACTTCTCCAATCAACACCACTGTGGACCGACCGTTACCCGCGGCCCCTAGACCCCTCCAGATTCACCGTTGTGGATGTTTCGCAACCCCGCCGTACCGACCAGGTCTGAAGCGTGCTGAAACTCCCCGCCGGTTGTGGTATGAGCGCCTCTTGCATATGATTCTATCTGAATGACCTTAGTAGTGTTAGCTGCTATATTGCTGCTTGGTTTGGCGAAGTATTGATATCTCTATTTGTAGCAATATCGTTACATCTTTCCAGAAACCTTTTAACTACTAGGATTGCCTTGAATTTGTGATGAGGTTGTGTTGGACGTGGAATATCTCGTGAACAATTGTTGCTGAAATTTGTAGACATCATTTTTTTGTCAACGCCAAAGTCTTCGAGTGTCAACTTTGTTTCATCCGCAAGAATCCAACCCCTGCTACGTCAATTTCTGGTCCCATCGACCCTTTTTTATTTGTTCTACTATTTGTTTTTTTCTTTGTCGTATCATTTCCGTTGAGTTTCATTTCCTAGTTAGGAAATTCGCCTGCATCCGTCGTATTGTCGCTTCGAATTGCATAGCGTTGCATCATCTTCAGGCTATCCTCCGATCTATCTCCAGACAGAGATCTTCAAGTCCACAGGTGGCGCCACCCACAACCGCGAAGGGGATACACCCCATCCTCTTACGGCACAGATCCAACATCGATGGGAAGTCACCTCCAGTCGCATCGATCCAAGTGATGGTGGTGACAACTCTTTCGAGGCAACCTTGACTCCCATTGAGAATCCCATGCAACTTCCATGGCAACTACAGATCCCCATTGCAACCCCCTATAACAAGAAAAAAGGAGAGGCCCCTTCTTTGCCTGAAGGCTCGGGTCTCTGCTGAGGAGCGCATCGACTGAGGCAGCACTTCACGTGCAGCTCCAGGCAGCGAGACCTCTCCTTTGCACCTCCAGGCAGAGCTCCATGGTGAAGTCACCCTTCTCCATTGCCCCTTTGTTCCTGCTCCAGGCAAAGCTCGAAACTCCATATGGAGCCTCCTCTCCAGCATCTCCAGGCGGAGCTCCCAAGCCTCGCGAGATCGAAGTGGCAGGGTGATGGCGGCTCTGAACTCCATGGGCGACATTTGGGTCCCATCGTGGAAACCCTAACATTGGCTCCCCCTTATCTCTATCGACGTCCTTTGAGAAATGGGTTCCCATGTGGGAACCCCAAAATAAGGGCCCAAGTGGGCCGATAATTTATAAAAAAGGAAAATTTTCTTTGGGCCCAAAGAGGCCAGCTATTACCGAAAAAAGAAGAGGTCTAGTGTGCCTCATGTTGCAGTGTATTAAAAAAAAGGAGAAGAGAGGTTAGAAAAAAAGTGGTCTCATTTGCAAAAAAAGGGAAGATATTTATTTTGGAAAAGGTACGTACAAAAAACCGTATGCAAAGAAAAAAATGATGAATGAGGCACTATAAAAAAGGAAGGAGGAAATGACCGGTAAAAGGTATCATACAAAAAGAATCCTTACGAAAAATGATTTAAAAACTTGTGAAGAAAGTTGAAGTTTTTTTAACGGCTTATTTACAAAAAGGGTGGCTATAAAAAGAGAATACTCGTGGAAAAAATAATTTGAGAATGTTATTCTTTCTCCTCATTTTCTTGTCTTCTCCCAACTTTGTCAACGTCATTATTTTCTAACAAGTATGGGAGAAAGGTGGAGTATTGTGTAGAGTTACATGTCAGGTTTAGATTCTTCATATTCTAGACCTGGCAGATGTCAGACTCTACAGTTTTTCAGATTTCAGACTTGATGTTCATGTTTTGAGTCTTCAATTCATCTCGCACAGGTTTGTGATCATCATTTGTGTGGTCCCTATCTTTGTTTTTGGTTTCAGAGTTTTCATGTGATCTATAGGGACTCCAGAGTAGAGATCTCATTCTCTATGCCATGCGTGCTAGGTTTTCATGTGGTTTCATAGAGACTTCAAAGTAGAGATACCATGCTTTGAGTCAGTATGGGAGAGACCCAATTCTCTGACAAGGAGAGTTTTCATACTCCATTCTCCAGCTATCGTGGACTCTGATGAGGATGTCTCGATGGCTTTTTCAGTTCAACCATTCAACGATGGAGCGGTTGTCCACATGATGCAATCGTCTACATGTGGAGGACCAAAGTACTCTGATGGGGAGACTCTTTTCAGTTTTAATGACTCTGACAGGCGCAGTACAGAGCACACACGTTCTTCGACGAGGAGACCCAGTTCGACTCATACTCCAGTGTGTTTGTTCATCCTCACTTGCATGGCTTGAGAAGCAATGTCTTCGACAAGAACTGACAGTTGTGTATGCATTGAGTTGATATTGTCTATAGTGTTTTGTATTATGAGTTTGCGATTTCGTTATGTTTGTCTAAGCTAAGCATTACATGCTCCATCTTGAGGGGGAGTGTTGGAGTATCTGCGTCATTGTATATCCATTAACTAAATCCAGTGTTTAGTCCCACTTCTATCAGTGATGGGACTTGGAGGGTCTGTGGAGGCTATATAAGAAGTCCTAGACCTCCTGTATCAGATGAAAGAGAAACTTCAAGAAGAATCAATACTTTGAGGCGTTCTCCCGTGGTTTCATTCCCCTCCTCACGGAGTAGGGTCCACGTAAAAATCCGGATATTTTTCCTTGTTTAATTCTTTTTTTTTCTGATTAAGCTTCCACATTTCAATATTTCTAACAGGGGTTATTAGTCTCGATGTCTCTACAGTTGGATTGCTTAGGTGGTCTTTTGAGGCCAAGCTTCTGAGGGAAGGAGGGGTGAGGGTTTTGCCTAGGAGTTGATGCATATGGGGATATTGCCTGGAATTTTGTGGTTTTGGATTAGTAATACGAGTTACATGCTCCGAGATAACTTCCTCGTCACAGATCCTACTCAATATATTATGATAGATATAGTTATATGCAACTAACTGTTTCAGGGTTTTGTTTTAGAACATGTTCTGTTCATGGTCCACTAGTTTTGTTGGATATCTGTCTTGAATTCACATTTTCCATTATATGAAAACTTGGTCCAGTAGACTATAAGATGTCTTTGCGTGCACTTTGTGCCTATTTAACATTATATTTGCTACTGATGTTAATAATCTGGCTTTAGATTCTGGATAGTACTATTTGTCCAAGATGCTTCAAATTTATCAATGTTAACATGATATTAAATACAGATATCCCATCCTTTACCAGCATGATTTTTTTCTTGTGTCTCCGCAACACATATTTCTGATGAAGATGCTAGAAACCCATTTTGAGTTTATTGTCACTAATTGTTTCTGAACAGTTAGTTCTTAGACATATAATGTACCTGGCCAGTTTTTGTCGTCATGTTAATAACCAAATTACGTCAAAATTTATTTTTGTTAGATATGGTAATATTAATAGTTCTTGCGTTGATAAGTTTTGTTTGTTGGTGCAGAACATATGCCAATGCCACGCCAACAAGAAGAAAAGAAGGAAATCCATTCAACCAACCATGGAACAATTTCTTTTAGATCCAGATATCCCTTCTTCCTACACATGATTACCAAATCTGATATTTCAAGACACAAGTTGGTAATGCATTTTGCTTTAATATTTGGCTTTTGTTGGCATGCTATCCATTTACTATTTGGCAGTGGCCACATTATTGCCACTTCAAAAAATGGACGGTAAAAGAATATCCGCTGTCTAATTTAAATATATAAGAGTACACTCGAAGACTCTCCTGTGTAGGTCATATCAGGGTAAACATGAAAGTCTTCTCAAGTACAGTGTAAAGTTGATGCATGACTGGACTACGATCGTGTTCATTGAAAAAGTATCTTAAGAATATCAAAAGCGCCTCATGGTTGGTAAGGTGAAAAGTGTAATTTTAAAGGTCAAATCATTTAAAATTTAATGCGATGCTATATATAATAGTTCCATTATTGTCAGACCCTTCCTTAGATGCTGCTTAATAGGAGCTGCTGCTTTGGGCTTCCTTGTTGCTTTGGCTCTCCACCTAAGGGTTCTTTTGTAATCTGCTAAGATAATCCTAAACTCCTCTCATATACAAGCAGGGTCCAGGTTCACGCAATAAATCAAGTTACTTAACCCTACCACACCCTTGACATTTGATAAAATGTTGCATTAGTTTGATTTTTTGTTAACTAGTAATGATTCTGATCACTTCAAACCAACATTTTAATAGTCCTGGAATGATTGGGATATTTGTTAAAAACCTAGCTTTGCCTTGGTGGTCAAAATAAGAAATATGAAATTTCACATTATAGAAACATCAAACAAGAATGGAATCTTTACCATGGCTTGACTAACAAGTAGTTGAGAAATATGTAGGTAAAATAAAGAAACATTGATGCTGTTATGCCAATCGTCCCTTAAGCTTGATCGTAAATATCATGCATACTCAGCTTGGACACACATTCATTAAATAGATTCCATGGTAGAGGCTTAGTGAAGATATATGTAATTTGTTTGATAAATGGCTTATGTAAGTTATGAAGAATACCTGTTTGATCGTAAATATCTCGCATACTCAGCTTGGACAAACACTCATTAAATAGATTCCATGTTAGAGGCTTAATGAAGATATATGTAAGTTGTTCGATAAATGGCTTATGTAAGTTATGAAGAATACCTGTTTGGATTAGTTCCATGAGAAAATGCACATATTGGGGGTAAGTTGGGTCATATTGAGGACACTTGTTGGTACAAGTATGGTTGTTTGACCTTTACATCTAGGATGCATGTGTCCCTTACTCATATTATGTGTAGTTAATTGCTGGTTCAATCATTTAAATCCTTCTTTTGGCGTGATCATTTTCTACATAAGCATGTGTGTGTAATACTGCATATGATGAGGCTTCGCATATTTTTATGAAAAACCTACAAGAACAACAATAAAGCCTTCTCTCACATTAAGGTCTGCTCCATGGATTTTTGCCTCCTTCATATCTATTTTGGGTCATTCTTGGATTTATATCTAAATAAATAATGAAATTGGGTTTTTATGGTTGGATTACCGAAAGGGTCAGCAATCAAACAAATGTCGTGCAAGTTGCAGAGGTTAAAGATGATTTTCTAACTCTTCAAGTTTGAATTCGATAAGAAAGGGGCCAAAGAAAGAGAGAGGCACAACATGGGAGGCAAACAAACTAGATCCTTTGTAGGACTCCAACACATTATCGACAGGGAGGCTTCCCACAAGGATGGCCCAAGAGGCGATTGCGGAGGATGGGGATATGAAGATGGTAATAGATTGGAGGCATATGTTATGAGCTACATGACTTCCGGAGGGGGATGCAAATACATCTTTCTTTCATGCCTTGGTCAGTGGTAGGAGGCAAGATTCTAAATCTCGATTTCAATTTCGTTTCGAGATGTTGAAAAAACGAAACAATTTCGAAATTTTGACGAAATTTCACCAATTTCGGCCAAAATTGACCTAGATTTGTGAAGGAAAGGTATATATCGATATTTTGATTTCGGTTTCGATAGGGTGTCGAAACGGAAATTTTGGCGAAATTTCACAAAATTTGAAACAATGGTCGGAGAAGGAACTTACTCAGGGTATTGACAGCATGGAAGGAATATGTTTGTTTTCGATCTTTCGTTAGGCTAGTAGGAAGTGCAAGTCTCTATCGTTGAGATGACCAGGGAGGGGTGCTTCAGAGATTTCATCAATCTAGGTGGAAGATCTTACAATGGATGTATTGGATCGAGATGTTAGGAAAGCAAACTCTAATTTAAATGAGGATGGTTCACCATGCCCAAATGGATTCCTGTCTTCTCCTATAAGGTATTTTGGTAGGTTGTGAAGGTAGACACGCTGAAAGCAATCCGGGAAATCTTGGTGGGGAACACATGCTTTGAGCTTATTAACAAAGCTTTGCTTGTGTTAATTCCCAAGGGAAAGTCGACAAGGAATGTGGATGAATTTGGACCTCTCTCTCTGGAATGGGGTTTATCTTATAGTGGTGAAGTTGTTGGCTAATAGGCCCACTACAAGAGGCCTTTGTGCCGAGCATGTTTATGGTGGATGCTTAGGACGTAACGAGTCTAACGACTGAGATCCTAATGGGATGGAAGCGAAGGAAGACATTTGGTTTTTTGTGGAAAGCCGACTTCACATAGGCCCATTATAACATTGATTGCAATTTCCTTTGGAAGATGACAGGTTAGAGTGGATTTCTAGAACGTTTGGCCAGCTGGCTGAAAAGATGCATTACCACCTTCTCCTCGGTGGTCGTTAATGATAAGCCATAAGTGAGGTTTTCTCCAGCCCGAGAGAGGTTCATTGATTCATTCAATAGTCAGAAGTCCTTTATTGGCTAAACAATAATTTGGGTATGCAATTTTGGGCTTTGCTCCAACTGAAGCCATTGCATTGTTTGCGTCAATGATGGCACTTTTTTACTCTCATTTGTTTTCTAATTTTAGGAATTCCATATTAGTAAAAAATTAGACTATAGGGTCCTCTCTCATTGCTTTTGTTCTTGATTGCAGTGGATGCATTGAATATTATCTCTTGACGGCAGGCCAGAATGGTTTCTTCCAGGTCTTCACTAAAAGTGGTATCTCCATTCCCATTCTACTTAAAGCAATTTATACCATCCTGTTTACTGAGGGTTCGTTTGGTTGCAGGGTTGGGCAGGTTGGGTTGGGGTACTCCTGTGAATAGTAAACCGTGAGGAGGAGTGGGAGGTTTGGAAGGAGGGGTACCCCAGGTTGGGCCAACCCAACCCTGCAACCAAATGAACCCTGAGGGTGTTGTTAGAGAAGCAAGGGCAATAGCGACGCTGTTGGATCTTTTTGGAGGCTTCTCGGGGTTAAGGCTGAATGCGATTAAATCAACATATGTACCAATAGAACCCAATATAATTGTTGCAACAAAACTGTGCTTTGCATGCATTCTAGTCCCCACTCAATGGGCCCTCCGAGTAAAAATATGACATTCTGTTGGTAACAGGGAAACTTAGATGGAACATTGGATCCCCTCAATCGAGAAACTGGAGAATAAGCTGGCTGGATGGAAGTTGAGATGATGCTTATCACGAGGAGGGAGACTTATTATTTTGAAGAATGTTCTTTCGGCGTTATTGTTGTTTTGTATGCCGATCTTTAAGCTCCCCAACATGTATGATATCATCTGGAAAGTATTTTGAGATGGTTTTTTTTGGACTCCTTTTGATCATGATATGAGAGTGGTGACGTCGGTGCAGTAGGATGTGGTGACCAGGTCAAGAAAAGTGGCCAGTTTGGGGGTGTTGAGGTTGTATGAGATGAACAAGTCACTCTTATCGAAATGGGTGATGCATATTTTGAGGTTGGGTGAAGATCGGGTTTGTACGCTTCTGAGAGCTATCTGCAGGGAGCACGGAGTAGGGAGGATTGGAGATCGGGGGCCCATCAGGATTCTAGAGGAACATTTGTAGTGTGAGGAGTGAGTGAGGTCTACAATTTCGCTTGATTTCAGGAGTTGACAATGGCACCAGATTCAGGTTTTGAAAGGACTGTTGGTCGGTGTGAGAAGTACTCGAGGTTGTTTGCATTGCCAACAGATAAGTAGGGGTCTGTGGTTGCATGTTGGACTCGCTCTGCAGGGGAAAATTGGGGTTGGCTTCCAAGTTCTCAATCTCCATTGTCGAAGGTGCGATTAACAGAGCTTGGAGCCTTTCTCGGGGACTTGTAAAAGGTAGGGAGACCATATTGTGGTCGGGATCACTGTGAGTGGTGCGGTTCGTACATGTGGGGCTCCAACGTATCATTTGAAGCGGAACATACTAGAATCTTAGCGCGATGTTATTCCTTATGACTAGCCAAGAATGTAATGACGTTCAAAGGCTTTGAGGTATTACATTGAATATATTATTGTGCATGCGCATCGGTTATCTAATCTATGGAATGTATATTTGTAACTATTTTTTATCAATAAAAGGAGATATGTTGGGTCGTTACCATCTAAAGGTGGTATATCCTTTTACATTTTAAAAGAAGGATCTAAATAATTAAGATCCATTCAGATACTCTTCTTCCAATACTTCTTGGATCTTCCTCTCCCTTAGTCTGTTCAACATCCCAAATCTATCATCTTCTAACCGGTGCATCAGTAATCTTTTGCAAATGACCAACCGCCTAAAGCGATTCTGTCTGATCTTATCCTCTTCACGCCAACTTTCCTTCTAATCACAACATACCAAATCTGATCTTTTCGTGTAGAATATTGATGAACGTAAAATTCGCCTCTATAATAATGTGGAATTATGCTGTAGTACAGGAGGCGAATTTGGTTCAGCAAAAACCACAGGCTTTGAATGCTGTGGAATATTTATGCTTGGCAAGTCTACCAAGGTTGATCACATGGACACGGCTGCCTAATTCAGCTATTGAATTTCGATTCTTGAAGCTCAATGTGATTTAATCTCAATTTCAGGTCCACATGCAAATTATGCAAAATACAAAGCAATGCTATGTTTGCAATTTTTTTATTTTGTTTTTATGCAAGTTAAAATGATGCATGGGCAAACAATGTAAGAGAATATGCGTGATGAATAAAATGTCAGAAATACCTACAATTATACCCTAAAATGAGAGCAACGTAATATAGAATGAAATTAGAGCCAATTTGAACACATCATTAAAAATCGGTCATCAAATCAATCAAGACAAATAGAGCATGGTCCCATTTTTCACATAAAAAAATCACTTAAATTAAAAACAGCGTCAAATGGAACAAGTAAGCATGCTAAAATGTAGAGGACAAAATAAGGATCAAAATGACACTAAAATCATGCAATTTGGACCTACTATGCTCAAGTTATGCTAAAAACAGTGCAAGTGCATAATTGTAATAAAAATGCAATAAAATAAAGGGATAAATATTGCATTTAGGTCCCTGGAGGGACCTAAATGCAAATAGCAAAAACCGCATGGGCCCAGTTGCAATTTGTCCATTTGCGCGCATGGGCATATTTGTTATTTTAGAAAGCTTCAAGGGCCTCCCTGTAAGTAACCCCAGGAGCGCACGTTAGGCACGCGCCTGGAGGACCAGAATGCAAATACTTGAAACTTCAGGGTCTTCTGTGCAAACTACCCAGTCCTCACGTGCGGTGCACATGAGGGCCCAGGCTCGGACGGCGGCTCAGGCTCGGGGCTACGTGGCGTGGTCTGGAGGTTTGGCTCTAGGTTCGGTTGTCCCGAGCCTGCTGGTCTGGAGAGGAGGCTCGGGACGCTACGTGTCTTCATCCTGGCCGTCCGATCACGTAGATCGGACGACACCTGTAGCGTCTCCTCCGCCGCGAGTCACCGGAGGAGGCGGGGCTCCGGCGACACGCGAAGAGCTCCGTCGAGCTCCTGAGGGTTCCCTGAGGGTCGGCGAAGATAGCGGAAAGTCTGGCGGAGGTCCTGGATGCACGGCAAAGCTCCATGGCTGATCGGCGGTGGCGCTTGGTGGAGTTTCGCCGGTAGGGAGGAGCTCGAAGGTGCTCCGATGCAAACTCCGGCGAATCAAAGTCCCTGCAGTGGTTAGTTTAGCCGAAGCGAGTGCATCGTGTGTGCGAGTGAGGTGAGGTGAATGGGGGCCAGGAAGGTGACGGGAGCGGTGGCCCTGGGCTCCATCTCCGGCGAAGCAGAGGAGGAGGTGGCGCTTGGTGGTTAGGGACGTGGAGAAGGGAAGGTGCTGTCGGAGGGGGTTGGCGATGATCAGAGTGGTCTGGCGGAACTTAAGGAATGAACGGATGAGGGTGACGATGGTTGTAGGTGGGGGTAATAATTCGGGGAAAAATGAAAGAAAAAGGAGGAGGAAGAAGACCTCATCGGGGAGGGGGACCTGGTGGCGGAGAGGCTTGTGCTGGACCTCGAGGAGGTCCGGGGATCATCGCCCAGTCTGGTCAGCCGTACCAGAGAGCTTGGAGGTGGTTGGAGGCACACCGATACGCGGCGGAAGCAACGCGGGTCGACACCGGGCTAGACCCATTTTAGCCTCAACATTCAGCCCCCCCGCTGTCACCGGAGGGGCGGAGGAGACTAGGGCATAGCCTAAAATGGTGGACGAGGGCTGACGGAGGCGGAGGAATGGGTTTTATAGGCGGAGGACCTCTGGCGGTTATGATGCGCGGGGGCGTTTTGAAATGGAGTGTTAATGGCGAGGGAGTGATGGCAGGGCTTGATGGTGGTTGCGCGAGGGAGGCGAAAGATGAGGGAAGGGATCGGTGACGTTACATCAAGGAGGTGGTGGTTGGAGTGTTGGCTAGAAATGGAAAGGTGGGGGGTCGTCGCGAGTCGTAACGTCTGGAGAGGGATACGGCCGGAGGAAGACGATGAGTGAGGACCGTTGGATCTTGCGATCCAACGGCTGGGATGATGGCGCGGACGGAAGGTGGAGATCAGATCATACGATCTGATCCTACGGAGGGGGGAAGGGCGCTAGGGGACGGTCTTGATGAAGAGGTAGGGAGATCCAATGGCCTGTGGAAAAAGGGTGATGTGGCTTGCGCATGGCCTTGGGATGGAGAGTGGATCAGAGGGCTGAAAAGAGTGGGCAACGTGGAGGGCTGGCAGTCGTCGGATCACAAGGAGATCGAACGGATGAGATTAAGGCGCTAATGAATGGATGTGACGCGATCTGGAGAAAATCCAACGGCTGAGGGCAGGCGAGGCGTGTGCGGTGATGATGAGCTGGTGGGATTGATCGTGCGGTGGAACAGAATGAGGTGACGTGGAGGCTTGAGGAGCGTAGGATGAGAGATCGATCCAACGGCTGGAGAAGAAGCGCTAGGTAGCGGTGAGGATCTGAACTGGGGACGGATCCGAGGGCTGGTGTTGAGGCGGGATGGAGGGCTCAGATGCAGGCGGAAGGAGAGGATCCGACGGTCAGGCGAGTGCCGGGTGGCGAGAAGAGAAGCGGGCCACGTGGGCGGCCCAGAGGGCGCCATGTGGCCCAATGAGAAAATTCAGAGCAATAATACAAAGATAAATAGAAAAGAAATAGTTAGAGACCGAATTTGGAAAAAGTCAAAACATGAAAGTTGCTCGTCTCGACGAGATCTACAACTTTCATGTTGGACACAAAGCCAAAAGAGGTCATTTGTACAAAAAGTATTTTTGATGGTATTTTTACGGGGATAAAAATACCGATTTTGTGGTTTTGAGATGTTTTTGCATTTTTTGTGTTTTTAAGGGTCAGTGAACTATGGACAACTATGCTATCTAATTCTTAAGGGTTTTTGAGGCTAAATTAATTTCAAGAAAAATAGAGGAAATTAAATACAAATAATTATAGGTTAATTATACACAATATAGTACAAGATAAAATCAAAGAATTAAAGGTGATTTTATTGGATTAATTAAGACATGGGTTTTAATAGAGTTTTTAGCATGATGAATACGAGATTCATCAAATATACATCCACCATAGTATTTCATTTAAGCTATTGTCATTCTCAGCACACGTTTATGGTTCACAGGCCAACATTCAGATCAATAGAGCATACTTTCCAGGTAATACTTCAGAGGAACTTTCTTATCACATAAAACAATAGATGCTCGTCTTCTTTTTAGCCAACATGCATTTATTCTACGAGTAATATCTCCTATTTCTCTAACATGTTGCAAAATAAGTACCTAGTATCTAAAATAATCTTTCTTCTTAATGTTATATTCTCAATTCTTTACCTTGATATCTTGACCACTGCTTCCACAAATGTGCGCTCTATGTATTCAATCTTCACCTTGACTCCTTTGCCACAACTTCCATCAAATGAAAACCTATTTATGATAAACCTATTTATGCTCTGATACCATGTAGAAAAACATAATGCGGAAGCGGAATCGGAAATAAAGATAGAACAATAAGAACAAAGATTTTAACGTGGAACCCTACTCCAGAAGGAGCGGGATGAAACCACGGGAGAAGCCCCTGATTGGGCGTTTCTTCTATTGAAGTTCTCAATGAGTACAGGGGGTGTGGGGCTCATTATATAGCCCCACAGACAGACCCAATAGTGACCGCTCCCCCATGTGGTACTAAACACATGGGTGTGCTCTTTTCTTTTCCAACATTCTTTACTTGAACACGATTTTGACTAAATAAGTGGTTATTAATGCTCTTCTTTACTTCTTTGGGCTAGTCGGGTTCCTATGCGGATCAAGGTCTTCATGTGGTTGGCGAGATGCGGGTGATTGCTCTCAAATGCACAAGGGCAAGGCTTCTTAGTACCGGGGAGATCCTGTGCGATAGATGCGGTCTTAAACAGGAGGACTACGAGCATTTCTCTCTTGGTTGCAGAACATCGACCACGGTGTTGGATCAGGCAGCGGTGCCATGGCTTCGCTCGGCGGACAATGCGATGTACTAGTGCTCGGTTAGGGTGACATGTGGTAGTTCTCAGGAGGACGCGACTAATCCTTTTGCCATTCTTTAGGCCATTTGGTGTGCTAGAAATGAGAAAATCTTTCAGAAGCGTCTGTTTATCTGTGAGAGGGTGTTGGGGCACTATAGGGCACTGAAGTCGTTGCTTCTTAGCATGTAGTTTTGTTTTTTGGTGCTGTTTGGTTTTATATATTAAAGGATTTCCTTGATCAGTAGTTTATAACCAAGGACCTAGGCAGTCTACGTTAGTTTTTTGGACTAGAGTTCGTCAGGAATCAACAAGGTGTTGTGATGACCCAGATGAAGTACCTTACAAATCTTCTCTCTAAGACGTGCATGACAGATTGCATGCATGCTGCTACTTTCATGGACATGAGCATGAAGCTATAAGATGCTGACACTGAGGAGGTAGACAAGATGGACTTTCATTGGGAAGCTCCTATACGTGGTCATCACCATGCCAGATATATCCTTTACAGTGAGCATAGTGAGTTATTTCATGGAGCAGTCTAGACAGACATATATGGATGCAATCCATATGATTCTAAAGTATCTGAAGTCTTCACATGGCACCGATCTCTTATTTAAGATAGACACATACCTTGTTAATACAACATGCGCAAATGCAGATTATGCGAGATGTCCCAAGTATACGAAGTCTACGTCTGACTTTGCAGTGTTCATAGGGAGTTCTTTGGTATCATGGAAGAGCAAGAAGTAGATTGTGGTCGCTAGATCCAGTGCTGGATTAGTGTACACTGTACAGAGCCATGGCGTAGGGGAGTACAGAGATGATGCGGGTTAGATCTGTTCTTATTGGCCTAGCGGTTGATGTGCCTCTTCTCATGCATCTCCTCTGCGACAACCGGGTTGCTATTTTCATTGCCAACAACCCGGCCTTTCATGAGAGGACCAAACATATCGAAGTAGACTGTCACTACACTTGAGATATGATTCAGAAGGGTTTTATCTTCGGCTCTCATATCAGCTTAAGAGATTAGACAACAGACGTGTTCAATAAGTCTCTAGAGTACCATTCCAGAGATGATGTTCCAAGCTGAGCATGATAGATATCTAGCTCCAGCCTTCAGCTTGAGGGAGAGTGTTGAGATATTAGTTATCTTTTATCACTTTTATATATTATCTTTTCTTTCTATCTATATTATGTAAACTTGCCTAACATCTTTCTCTATATAAGAGAAACCTAGGGCCCGTGAATAAAAAAACTCATTATTTTCTCTTCACAATAACATTTAACGTGATCCCTTATTTAGTTATTTTTTAACTTGACTATTTCAACTCACTAACAAGATTAACACAAATATGAAAGCAATCTTCTAATTAGTTGATGTATGCTCTGCTACGAGTAAGGGGATTGCGTGGTTGTATTTTTTAGTAATCAAGACCAGGGTTATTAATAGATAGTATGCTGCCGGTGCTGCTGGCTTCTGTTTTTTCTCTGTTGTCTGCCTGTTCCTTGGTAAATTTTGTATGGTACAATTAAATTTGTTTCTACAAAATTGGTTAATTCAATAGGAATGGGGATAAACTCCCCCTTTAGTAAGGCAGTTTTAGTCAAGAAAATACATGAGCAACAGCTTCGAAAATTCAATAGCGCTGCTGGATTAAAGTGAAAAATCATTTCTTTCTTCCCACATTTTTCCCTAAAAGGGTTTATTTTCTATTTCAACTCTCATTTTCCACATGCCTTGATGTACAAGTATTCATTTAACTTTGTCGATGTTCTGAAAATTCTATTATCAAGCCTGCCTTCTCAGTTTCTTTTCTGTTTCAAGTATACTAAATTTTGTGGCCCTTCTTATCACGTGAGCAGCATGTTCCCAAAAGTGTCGCTCACTATCTACCAGAAGAAGCTACAGACATTGTTATGTGGATGTTGAATGGGAGGCAGTTTGTGGTTAGAGGTATCGGCACTCATGAAGCTTATAACTTGTCTAGCGGTTGGAGGATATTCTGCAAGGAAACAGACTTAGATGTCGGTGATGTATGTATTTTCGAGCTGGTAAAGAAGTATGTATTCCGGGTGTACATACAAAGATTAGGAAGGATACCGACATTAGTAGTTCCATGGCTACGGAAATCTGGTAAAACTTGGTAAGTTGTTTTGCGGTTCTTGAGTTCTGTGCATTACTTTGAAGTACCCGTCCGACTTATAATGCATTTTCTCTTTAAATAGCTCTGTTGTAATGAAGAAAAGAGGGAGGAAGAAAAAATGTGGAAATGACTTACAGATACCTGCTGTGTCTTCTGAAGATCTTGATGCACCTATACGGAATGTGAGTAAGAGAACCAGTCTAAATGATTCCTGTGTTGAGCGCTCGCCAAAAAGAATGTTGAGTAGTGCTCATAAAGCCATCATTCCACCTAGTATAGTCCGGCGAAATTCTCGAGGTACTCGGTAATAAGTATTTAGCTTTTACTTCAATTAAGCTTCACCTGCTAGTGTGTTTGTATTAGTATCTTGATCTCATCCTGAAGTTTGATATCGCAGTCGTGGACCCCTTGAAGAGTACCGTGATAGATAGCTATATGACTGCTATTTGTTAAATCATTGAAATGTCACCAAATACTTTTTGTTGCAGTTTCTAAGTTTACTGAATTGAATTCCTTATACTTTTTATTTTTATTTAATTTGGTTTCTGGTTTTGAAGGTGAAAAGAAGGATATCGGGCCTGCCTACCGCGAAGCCAATTCGTTTTGTTCGGATAACCCATTCTTTATGAGCATTATGAAAAGAACTTTACTTCTTGGACGGAAGTTGGTAAATATTTTCTGACTCGTTGCATATCTACATTTTGGTCAAACTAACCTCTAGTTGTAAAAATCATGTTATGCCAAGACATTCATTTGAATCTACTTAACCTGTAATTTTTTCTTGCCTAGCAATTCGTGAAATGATAATATGCTGTGTTGTTTTATAAGTTGGGTTTGTGTTTGAGAGTCGGCATGAACGTCCAGGGCATGTGTACTATAAAGTAATCTAACAAAACCTGTGCTATATCTGCTCGAGTTGCCCATATGTTTTAGGAACTTGCGAAGTGCATAGAAGCTATAATTTCTCAGATGCGCCTTCATGTATTTATGAGTTGGGTTGGGCATAAGTCGGGTGCATGTTTCTGATCTTTTGCTCAAAGTAAGAGGGAGAGCTCATACACTTGCAATTAAAAATTAATTTCAGCTCTTTGAATATATAGCTTGCGGTGATTTTTTTGGATATTGCATGTAGTCTTTCGAGGCACTGCTGCATTTTTCATTACAGTATTGTATCAAGGCCTGTTCATGTTGTGCTATGTATTTAAGGGTTGTTATCAGTTGCGTCCCTCTGAGATATTGCGATATAAGTTATGCCCCTCCTTTTTTGGGAATATTACTTCTTACTGTTCTATCACTTGTACTCCTTGGATTCGTTGCCGTCCAACCCTAACGCTAACAGGCGTTAACTTTGGGAACACAAACGGATATAAATTAGAGAAAAGGGTACAAGAGGCCTTTCTTGACCATCCTCACCCTCTCCCTCCTCCTCCCTCTCCAAGTCGGCCTTCTCCTCCCAGCCGACTTCCTCCTCCCTAGGCCGACATCCTCCTCTCGACCGAGATCCTCCTCCTCCCCAGGCCGTCATCCTTCCCCCTCCCATCCTCCTCCCCAGACCGACCCCCACCTCCCTCCCTCATCCTCCTCCCCAAACCGACCTCCTCCTTCCCCCTCTCCTCCGCTCCCAGCCTCTCGCCTCCTTCACCCCCTCCTCTCCTCCGCCCCTAGCCTCCCCCCTCTACCTCCCCCTCTCCTCCACCCCTCTGCCCATCCTCTCCTTTGCCCCCAACATCCCCCCTCTGCCCTCCCCCCTCTCCTCCGCCTCCAGCCCCACCACCCAACACAACACCATCGTTGTGGTCGTAACCGTTGCGCAGGCCTCCAACGCCTTCCTTGACGTGCCCCTCCATGCTCACAGGCCGATGTCCGGCAAGATGATCTCACGCACACGACTGTGTCATTAATGAGCGTCATCAACATGGTCGTCTACTTCGTGGATGTGTGGAGGAGCTTGCGTTGCACGAGGATACGAATGAGCACGGCGTGGTTGTGATGTAGATGGAAGCGACGAGGCAGAGGATGGTTGGAAGTCGGTGAGGGCCTCTGGTATGTAGCATCCGAAGGTGACAAAGGCAACCGTGAGAATGTTGAGGGGGAGGAAGAGGCCAGCTAGGGCGAGGGTCCACACATGGCCTTCGACGGTGACATCAAGTACTTGCTAGCACGTACTTGAGCTCCGTCGTCGTTGAAGGACCACACATAGAAGGCATCAAGGTCGGAGGGTCGAAGGGGCATAAGAGGAAGTGGGGGCTTTTCTTTCAGATATGCCCCTCTTAACTACGCCATAATTTGATCAAATCATGGTTTAGTTCAACTTATTGACGCCCAAAGCAGTGCTCTCCTCTATCCCGGTGTTCTTCTTGTCGAATCGTCGTATGCCGGTGGGGATCCGCAGGAGACTTGATAGATGTATGCGTAGGTTTCTGTGGGGAAGAAATGGTGAGTCGGGGGTTGGGATTCATCTCGTGGCGTGGGATGAGGTGTCCAGGGGGAAGCAGGAAGGGGGTTTGGGCATGAGGCGTTTGGAGCTTGTTAATGATGCTTTCTTTCTCAAGTGGGCGAGTAGGGTCTGGGGCCAGGGTGGAAATTTCTTTACTGGCGTCTTGCGAGAGATACATGGGGAGGGAAGGGCGAGGGAGGAGCGGGTTGGGGTGATTGGGGCTCAAACACCGTTTTGGCGTGGTGTGCAGGTCTTCGAAAGGCATAGATCGTTGTTTAAGCTTGTGCTGGGGAATGGAGAATCGTTTAAATTCTGGAAAGACAATTGGTTGGGAGGGGGTCCCTTGAATGTACGTTTCCCGCGTCTGTTTGCGCTGGCGGCTGACAAGGATGCCTCAGTCGCCTCTTACTGGGCGGATGGGTGTTGGTGTCCGCGCTTCATGGCCAACTTTTCGGATCAAAGGCTTGATGACTTTCTTTCCCTTCTCGACACCCTCGGTGTTGCTGGTAGGCCGTCCGATGGGCGGGATCACTGGGCCTGGAGGGACGGCGCCTTCTCGATGCACAAGGCCTATGGGACGTTGGCTCAACCACTGCTGGTGCGATCGGACATCTTGGTGCGGGATTGTTGCTTTTTCTGGGGGCTAAGGTTGCATGTGCGCCTTGGCTTCTTCTTATGGCTTTTCCGCAGGAGAAGACTGTTGACAAGAGATCTCGCTGCACTAGGTTCTTGGCCAATATCTCCAACCTCTGTGTGCTTTGCGAGTCGGCGGTGGAAACCTTAGTGCATTTATTCTTCTAGTGTCCCACGGTAAGAGGGGTTTGGGAGGAACCAGAAGTGGATTGGATGAGAACGGATGGCATGGTGGACTTCTGCGGATCGTTGGTTCTTAACAGAAACAGAGATAGAAGGGAAATATTGATTCCGGTGGCGAGGCTTTGGTCGATTTGGCTTGTGAGAAATGAGGCCATCTTCTCAGGCCAACGCTTTTACAAGGAGAACGGGCTTATTCACAGTGCGAGATTGGTGGAGGAGTGGGGTGCGGTTTAGGACTCAGCTCGTTTTTTTTTTGGTTTGAAGGAGGTTGTGTTGCCTCTATATACAGTTTTTTTTGTTTTTGTACACCCGTTTTCCTTTCCTTTTTATCTAATATATTGGGGTGAACACCGCTGAGTGTCTCCCCCTTGTTTTGACTTCAAAAAAAACTTATTGACGCCCAAATTTACGGAGGGGCAGAAGTGATAGAACCCCAGAAGTCGGGGGCACAACTGGTATTTTCAAAAAGTGAGGGGCATAACTAATATTGTAATATCTTGGAGGGGCACAACTGACTAAAACTCTTTATTTATATTGAATTTAGTAAAATCAGTTTATTGTATTTAACTATGGTTCTAGTGGTAGTACAGTGTGTCTATCACACAAAAGCCCATGGTTCTCTGATCTAGTGATAGTACAGTGTGTCTATCACACAAAAACCATTCCAACTGCTTCTCAATTTGCTAATTCACGTCATTCATGGAAAACTTTCATTCTTTTCTATTCCTCTGGCACGTATGCAGTATATTCAGATGTCATTTGCGAGCCTCCATTTGCCGAACAAACCTACCAAAGCTGTTCTCAGAATATCTGATGGGAGGCGCTTCCCAGTCCAGTGCAGCTGTTACAAAAACGCGCATCACTTCCAAGGCGGTTGGTCCATGTTCGTCAACGGAAACGATCTGAAACCAGGTGACGTTTGTGTTTTTGAGATGGTCAGGAAGTTCGTATTCGATGTTCATATCTACAGGGTTGGGAGGAGAGAGCTCGGGTAAGGCCTGCTAAGCTGATTCCACGTCTCAGGTTTACTAATCTATAGAGTTTTAACTTTGTTAATGATAGGAATGTGAAAAGTATTGTGTGAGTATCAGGAATATGTTTCTCTAACTATTGCTACTTCTCTAAAATGGTTTGCTCTGCTTTATTATCTCATTTAGTTAATACATGATTAGGATTTCTTGCAAAGAAGAAATGTATGTATTTGTGTTTTATCCATTTCATCCTTTCGTGATCCTTTTTTATTTGGATTGATGATGAATGGCATGGATATTCTAAGCTTGAATTTAATTACCTTATTTTCTATTTTTTTATAATTCAATGTAGAATGGATTGTAGCTTCTCAGATCCAATCAGCTAGGAATTTGAAGGTAATTTCAAGTATAGCATGTGATAATTAAGATAAATGAAATTTCTGTCCATCATGCTTGTTTTAGATTTTGAAACACCTGCATCTAAAATATGTTGGGAAGGGTTCTTGACTTGGTTTCTCGCGAAGATTTTTTCACAATGTGGAGGGGTATTCTGATGAAGGTTTACAATTCTCGATGGTCATATAGGCCTTTTCCTCAAGAAGGAAATCAGTTATTTTGGAGTTGTATTGATTGAAGTATGTATTTTAATGTGTATATCAATCCGATACATATAATACACTAGTTTGAATATCCAAATCAATTGGATGTTTTCAAAACCACTATTGGAGTCAAAACTAAATTACATGGATTGTCATGGAACGGTTCTGAAAAATTGCAGATCCATGTGTGTATTGTATATATGCACTTATTTTATGTGTGGATAGCGGTGATCCTTCAGAGGAAGTGGACGTGCCCACACAACTTACAATTATATTCGGTAACAACATATGCAGCCCATCCTTTTTATTAAAACGTGATTGTAGGACATGTAATTTGCAGAGAGACTCCTGAATTTTTGATTTAATTTTCAAAAATTCCCTGGACTTCTCGAAATATAATCGCGTGGTTTTGATTACATATAGGTCTGAAGTTCGACGATTTCCATCTCTCGTGTCTCACTTGCATGTGAGGTTGCCTGTGAGAATGAGTTTCAAATTGGATTCGAGCAAGGATTTTCCCCATCACCCTTCAATACGAAACGAGCACGGTCGAAAAGGATCTTTTAGTCGCAAAAAGGATCGACGGAATCGAATTGAAATCCAACTGGATGTTTGCTTCTGTAAGAGGCGACCCTGTAACGACCCACTCTCCATTATTAAGATGAACTAAAAATGGAGTAAAATAATAAGAAAATGGAGAGAATGGCAATTACTATGTGGGAAAAATCAACCCTTCCTCTATCCTATTTTTGGATCGTACCTATTTCGACAGAGGGGGGAGAATTATGGCGAGAGAGAAGAGAGGGGAGGGAAGAGAGAAGAGAGTGAGAAAGAGTACTTGAGAGAGAGAAGGGAAGAGAATGGGAAAGGATGATCGAGAGAGAGAAGGGAAGAGAATGAGAAAGAGTGATGGAGAGAGAAGGGAAGAGAATGAGAAAGAGTGATGGAGAGAGAAGGGAAGAGAATGAGAAAGGGTGATCGAGACACAGAGGAAGAAATATTAGAGAAAAAGAGAGAAGAGAGAAGAGGGCGAGAGAGAGAATGAGAGGTGGGAAGAGAGAGAGAGGAAGAAGTAGAGATTTGTGTGCGTCATCTTTGAATCCGACACGGTAACCTTTTCATCGATGACGAGTTTGATCCAGCAAAATCGAGGAGCTTTATTGTAGCCTACGACGACTTGAATGGCAGAACCGAGGTGTCTTCGTGGGCGGACTGCTCACGTAGTCGAGGTATGTGTCGAACACATGATTGTTACGATATTTTGTTCTATTGATTGTAGATGAACATATTCCATATTGCGTTCGCTAGTAAAATTATTTGACAAAATCATTTCTTTGCAATTATGTCTTAACAAATAGGATTCAACTCTGTCTTGGATTCTTTAAGATACTTTGCCATTTGGATAAAATGTTGAGTCTATCTTTGCACGTGTAAGTATGTACATTCATTTGCATCTATTTACACGAATCTACCTCTTAGAAAATGTCATTGATCAAATCTATTTCCAAATCGTCCATATCTTGATTCGTTACATATTTATATCATATTTAGGGTTTGTTTGGTTGCAGGGTTGATGGTATATGTGTGATATTGTTTGTTATGTTATATGAATACCTTTATTTAGGATAATAATTATGAGTAAGTTCTTTGCCGATTACCAACTGCATTTCCCTAATTATGAGAGAAGGGTATAATTGTGAGTCTTGCTAATGATGGTATGTATATGTGAAACATTTATTTATACGAGATTTGTATTTTATTCTATGATACATTTACATGAAAATGGGTATGAAAAATCATGAACTCCCTTTCTTTGATCAATTGCAATTGTTACTACTGGTACATGGATAGTTTAGGTGAATATTATTCATAATTGAAAAAGAGGATAAATAATATGTTTTCTTCTTGTGATTATTTATGTTAAGAATGAAGTATTTAAAGTAGAGCAGTGAAGACTTGATTTCTACGGTAGTCGATTTGACCTTATCTTGACACGTACTGAATGTTAAGCTCAAAATCATATATTATTGTATTTTTATTGCCGGTCTTTGTAAGGACAAATTTAGTGGTAGTTCGAGATTCGTTGCGAGGTCTGAAGGAAGGATATCATTGTGTCCACTGGAACAAAGGATCTTGATGTTGTATTAGACATGTGTATTTTTTTTATAGACAAATATTAAATGATTTCTTATTGTGAATGTGATACTATTGATGTTCAAGAGTAACACTCGGATCCGACATAACACTTGATATGTTTCCGCTGATCACAGAATATCCGGCTGTTACAGACCAAGTTACCATTCACAATATCTTCGGTTAACAAACCGAAGCGAACCGAGATATGGATTTTTTTTAGAATTTTAGAGCATAATTAGTCACATAGAAAGACTAAAGATCACAGTTTCATCACTGAGGAAATCAGGAACATGTAAATGGATAGTATCGATTCTCATCGAAACAAGTCGATTTCAAAACCTTAACAGTTCACATCTCCGTTTCTAAGTTTCGGGAAGATCTAATTTCCAGTTCGCTGCAAGAACTCGTGGAAACAGGATTGAGCCGAATTTGCACACTCCTAGATGTTATAACTTACATCACCAGGGTGAAGGTCGTGCTTGATCAAATCCTAAACAAACATAAAGTTAAAGACCATCAATGCAATTGATGAAAGAAAAAGGGGATTTTTACCCGGCAGACCTATAATCTTTGTTAATTAGCTGTACGACCTTCGAAACATCCTAATTCCTCCCCCACCCCCATAAACTTGTTAACATTTACCCTACGGATCATGTAGTTAACCCGCCATCCATTTAACCGTTAAGACTAACCGGATTCTGTTATCTTCTTTTACATTATACTCATTTTATTTATCAATTTCCTCCCACCCATGTCAGATTTGTCCTCTAGAACCTCCTCTCCACCCCGAGCCCTCCGGCCAGAGCATCACCGGCCATGCCCTGAGCACTACGAGGACATACAACGATGACGACGGCCCCTGCTCGAAGCCCCCTCCACATCCAGCGACGTCCCCTACAAATCGAGAAATAGGATTCATTTGCAGCAAGCAACTCTGCCCCAATTGGATCGTTGCATCCTCGTCATTGTCAGAAAGCATACCCCCAAGCTTTCAGTAGCAGCTGTGCAGCCCTCGTTTCCATATTGAAGCAGAAGTTGAGCACTTCACAAGTAGCAACGAGAAAAGAAACAGCCTCTAGTGTTCCAACATCTACTCCGATCAACATCTAGAGATTTGGAAGATCATCGTCGCCGACTAGCTGAAATACATCTTCATGGAGTTCATCTGCACAACACCTTTAGCCCCCCCGCCGCCCCACCTCATCCAGGTCGCACCGACCCTCACCTCCTCCAGTCCAGGTGTCGAGCCCCTTCCCCCAGGAAGTCGACCGCCTCCCCTCCGCCTGTGGAAGCCTGATCTCTCGCGTCCACCTCTTCCAGCCCCGTCCAGTGCACTCGTGAGGGAGGAGAGATGGAAGAGGTTGTGTAGTAGGAGGAGTTGTTAGAGGAGGAAGGATTATTTTTTCTTCTCTTCTCTTGATTAATTCTAGCCGTCCGATCGTGAATTGGTTAGATTAACTCATTTTTAACCCAAGGAAGTTAACTCTAGATATATCAATTTAACGGTAGGATTCGTGAGGTAAGACAGAGCAAGTTTACGAGGTTGAGGGAGGAATTAGGATGTTTCAAATGTCGTGGATGTAATTGACAAAGATGATAGGATCGTTCGGGTAAAAATCCCAAGAAAAAATGGTTGTAGCAGCTAGGGGTGTAAACGGACCGAACCTGAGCGAACCTATATTTTTTAGGTTCGGTTCGTTTATTTAATCGAGCCTAAACTTGTGTTCAGGTTCGGTTCGTTTATTTTCGAATTGAATCCGACTTGAACCTCTTTTTAAACGAATCGAACCTAAGCATATATCGAACTTAAGAATTCAGAGGGAGTGAAAAGAAGGGAAATTGAAATATATATGTGTTTACAATTAGAGTAAATATATTTATTTTTTTTCTTTATCTAACTCATCTTCATCTTTTGAAAAAAATAGAATAATATGGATTCATCTCTTAGAAAAAAGTATAATTATAATATATTTTTACATTTATTCCGATGGGGATAAGAAATAAGAATAATATAGAGATATTCGATAAGTAAGGTTTATACTTGTTCTGTTGATTTGAAGATAAAGAAGGGAAAAGTACTAGACACATAGATGATGGATGTTGTAAACACGATGTGACTATTTATTTTTGGATAGTTTATACCAAGATAAAACCTACTTATCCCGTAAATATCCAGTTATCTCTAGACAAAATTCACTTATCCTGGGACAAAATTGACTTATCTCAAAATAAGGTCCACTTCTACGGATACAGATTTGTAAATATGTATATGAGCATGTTTATCGAGCTTTTAACGAATCGAACATGAGCGAACCTATGATTAATATGTATACGAGCATGTTTATCGAGCTTTTAACAAATCGAACCTGAGCGAACCTATGATTTTTAGGTTCGGTTCGTTTATTTAATGGAGCCTAAACTTGTGTTCAGGTTCGGTTCGTTTATTTCCGAACCGAATCTGAATCGAACTTTTAACGAGCCGAACCTGAGCGAATATCGAACTCGAGAATTTTCTTACAGCCCTAGTAGCAGCCACTTAGTTTAGGGGCCGGATTAGAATTTTTCACATTTACGGGACCTGAATGCAATGCGAGCAAGAGATGGAAAGTTTTAATATAAAGAAGATCTTTGAATGGAAAATCCCGAAGGTTATATATTTTGATGGGTAAAGGATTGGTTTTATGGTAAACTTGATGGTCAAGTAGTAGTACTAAATCTACAAGAGATGGAACTCCTAGAGCGATACATGTAAGAATCGAGTTCACATAAGACATATTGTCCGTGTTAGTATGCTACACTCCATATAGATGTATCAGTAGTTCATGTTAGTTTTGTTACACTCTCTGCTTAGTATATAGTAATTGCTCATGTCATTACCTTCGTGCAAATCCAACAGAAGTAGTCGAGCATGTGCTGTAGCAACACCAACTTTATTCGAGATGGCTTCTACATAGTCCTTACTCGTATAAGATAGGATGCGTTTGGTTCGTGGGTTATCCATGGGAGGATAACCCATTTTTGTGTTTGTGTGTTTGGTTGGTGGGTTAAGGATTGGGAGGGTTTGTGTGATGTGATTGAATTGAAATTTGAAAATGTTGGTAGTTATTATGATATGATAGTATTGAAATTTGAAAAAGTAGGTAGTTATTGTGATGTGATTGTATTGAAGTTTGGAATACTGAGTAGAAATTGAGTATTTTATGATTTTTAGATGACATGATGGTATAATATATATTTTTTTTGATGAGAAAGGAGTGGACCCCACTAGTGGGTCAGGAATGTGAGATTTGAGGGTAACCCGTCCAAATTGAGGGGTCTCACCCTCTCCCGAGTTTGTACGGAAATCCTTGCAACTTGTTTTTGTGCATCTCTTTATAAGGCGCATGGCTCTCCATTTTATCTCTCTCCATTCGAAAACCCCCCTCTTTTTATCCACTCTATCCAGATATCATATTTCCTTTTTTCATCCTTCTTGACTTTGTTAATCCGTATAATATATTGTTTTTAATGCTCTCTATAATAACAAATATTACAAATATACTATTGCAAAAATAGTGACAAATGTAAAATTCATGAAAGTAATTTTCATACAATATATAATAATTATCTCATCAAAATAATTATAATATAGTTATCGATCTATATGTAAAATTGAGTTCAAAATAGATTGCAATAAAGGTATGAAAATAATGATCAATAAAAATATTCAAATAAAATATCATGTTATTCATCTATACCTACGTCTATTCATAAAAGCATATATAAATGATATATATATCTAAATAATCAAGGCATGAGTGTCATATATTAAAAATATTAAGTGAGTCCTTAATCTTTTTAAATAAATACAATAATCTGAAAAATCTGGAAATGAGCAAATATGCAGGTCACGAATATTTCCTTCAAAAAATCAAAGTATTTTTTATATAAAAATTTAAGAATACTAAACATACCCTACCATTAACTAATTAATCTAGATTTTTATTTAAATAACTTATTTCAAGATTTTGCATGGTTGAACTCATAAATACTTGGTACTAATTGTGGAATTTCTATATGGATAATTAAAAAAATCCATTCTTGTTGTGTACTAGATCGCATAATCATATCATGCTGATTAAGATTTTTTTTTATGGTCGATAAAAAATGCACTCTTGCTACATACCCTTTTTTTTGGTATTTTTTTTCAAAATGATATTGTTATGTACTTAATAATACATATACTCTTTGTATGTTGAAAATTTCTTCTACAAACCTAAAAAATTCTATATTACATGCATATGTTTTGGAAGTGTGTGATGGTAAATGAATACTAAAATATTTAATACTGAATCATACCCCTTAAAAGAGATTTTTGATATATATAGGGTTTGATGGGGCTGCCTCTGCGGTATGTTTTCACAAATTTATTATTATTATTATTATTTTAAATTTCACCATGTATACTCATCTATATATCCCTCCATTATTCCATTCGAATTTCATCAGAAACAGAGACTCCTAGCCCTCCATCTAGAACAAGTCGATTACAACAATGTTTAGACCGTTAATATTACCTGTTCTAGATGAAGGACATAGGGGTCTCTGTTTCTGACGAAATTTGAATGACATATTGGAGGGATATATAGATAAATGTACATGGTGAAGTTTTTAAAAAAAATCACAGAAAAAAGGCATGAAGGTAGCCCCATTTTTCCCCACACACATATATAGAGAGAGACGCATATACTTCTTTAAAAAAATGAAATATGTATTCATGAATATTCTATATTTCAATATAGATCTCTAATTGGGAATTTTATAGACTATATAACATTTATAATATATGTAATATGGTATATTATGACATATTTGTAAATCAATCGGCTATATATATGTGTGTGCGTGTTGACCTCTATGAAGCGCGGTTTCCTGAGACTATTTATGGGAAAAAGTACTTTACTTCAATAAATTATTAGAAAATATCATATTAAAGAGAATATTTATCGATCGAATTTGATCTACCACATAATAAATTTAAATGAGATATCTCAGAATGATTACATTAAATCCAACTTGAAAAAAATCTTCTGTATCAATATTTTAACCGAATTCATGCACGAAGTATGCTTATTTTACAGTCTACTTATAACGTCATTTTGTTGTGTTTTGTATTTTTATATGAAGGATTGCTTAGATGGTTTCTTTCCTCTTTTCTCATAAAAAAGTGCCTTCCCCTCCGTTGTATCATGTAGGTCACTTTCAAAACTTCATTCATTAACACATTGAAGACAACATGTAATCAGTAAGATCCGAAAAAGCACGAAAATATGACATAATTCACTACTAATTAGTGGTGTTAGATTTACATGTTTAATAAGAACTCATCAATCTTACTCAACTTGGGATATTCTCTTCGATCTTCTTTGCCAATTTTCTTTTAAATTGAATATTCATTTCCCCTCTATTATCATTTATTGATAATTGGTGTACCATCATAATGTTTGTGTTTGTTTTTACTCAACTTGAGATATTCTCTTCTATCTTCTTTGCCAATTTTCTTTTAAATTGAATATTCATTTCCCCTCCATTATCATTTATTGATAATTGATGTACCATCATAATGTTTGTGTTTGTTTGAACTTCGATGTAATTGTCATTGATTTACTATCTATTGATTTTGCAACTTAACTCATTATTGACTTTATTTTGGGACATTTACACAAGAGATGTTTTATGGTGTAAAGCTTCCTTCCCCTGTGCATTGCACATGTTCCTGTTATAATATTATGCATGTGTACTCACCGTCATTGTCATGTCTTAATCACATACATATATTTGAGGAAATGGAAGTTTAATCCAAAGAGTGTAGAAAGTAATAAAAAGAGTTGTGTTTCCGTTTGAATAAATGTCAAAATATTCATTTGATTACATCTGGCCAAAATAAATTAGAATAACTAATACAACACTCAAATAACAATATGACATACACATATATATATATATTATGGGTAAAAATTAATAAAACTTATTGCCTATGTATTTTTTAAAACATATTAAAAATCATGAAATCTATGTATGTACATGAATACCTTTAAAAATTAGCAATACCACAAGGTTTATAATTACATCAATTTTAACATACTTTCATGTGCAAATTTTTGATGCAAAGACAGGTGGACAACATTGCCGTGTGAAAGATATTACTTTATGATGTCTGTAATTATTTAGACGATTATTAGATTTATATTATGTTGAATACTTTTTCGTAAGTTTAATGGTAACAATGTTAAGCTTTATGCTTTAAGCTCCATTTTAGGTAGTCCTTTCTTAGAGAAAATATACAACATTTCTAATGTTCTATGTGTGGTATAATACCAATTGGTCATGTGATGTATGATTGCTATTAATTGTTAGCATTAATGACTGTTTATGTAAAATGATACTTCTCAACATTACTTAGTTCTAAAAATGTTATATTCACTTATTTATTCAATTAAAAAGTATACGTTAATTTCTCAATTAACTTTCATAACTTTAAAAATATTTTAAAAATTTCCTCCAACCTGCCGCAGAGTGCGGAAAATACACTAGTTAACTTGATGTACAGTAAGTTTGATGTGCACCGCGGGTCATTAGCATACCAATTCTTTCTCCAACTACAGCTTACACTACTCTTTCGTTATATTGTTCCGTGAATCTGAATAGGGTCCTTTGTCTACGACATGCCCATGATAGAACCAAAATCCTGAAAACTTTGTCTTCCATGCCACCTTAGCGAACAACCTATTCATGAACTCGTCCTCGTCAAACCCTTCTTGAAGCTCGTTGTACTTTTTTTTAAATAGTAGGCCCGGTAATTTCGGAGGTCCGGAGCGTCCCCACTGGGATTCGAATCCAGGTCGTTTAAAGTGGAGGTACACTGCTCTACCACCTGACTACTTCTTAGGTTCGCTCGTTGTACTTCCTAAGATTCCAGTTGGTAGATCGGAACTATTTCCGCTTAGGAAATCGAAGTCATTGCCCTAAATAGTGCTGAGAAGAGGATTGTATCGTAATGGAGAACAATGGCAAATTTCTGGCACAATCTGTACACATCTTAATGATGAATAAAGCGTACAGAGGAATTTCGCTTATAAATTCGATGTAATTATCTAAAATCGAAGTGCAGAGAACCATCAAGATTTGCATGAGAATGTGAACTCATCACAGGAAATCATATTAAATATGCATGCAGCATATATATAATGTAAAAGAACACACCGTAAACCATACGCGTGAATAGAACCAAATTCCAACAAAAACCAGCCCAAACCATATGCATTTGTTGATTTGACTAGAGTTTCTCCATTGGTGAGTCCGATAAGGAGCGATTTTATTGCGGGATACGCTGCACAAAAAGCTGTCTCGGCTAAAGTTGATAAGCATGAGAAGGCTTGTATTGACAATCAACATGTATTCATTCTTTTTGGTTTTGACACCTTTGGATTCTTGGCAACTGAAGCAGTAGGGCTCCTCAAAAGGGTCCAAAGAATTATGCATAGCAATGTTACGGTTCCCAGATCTATAGATGTTGTATTTCGAAGAATTGGATTTGCCATCAAAAAGGGATTAGTGGCGCAGCTTGTTGCCCGTCTCCCATCAATCTCTATGTAATTTCTAAGTTAAAAAAATAGAAGAAGTGAAATAAACAAAATCCCGGTCAAGAAAAATCATCAATCTAGAGGATCATTCTCACAATCACCCAAACCCTGAAAACAAACCCAAATCACAGCCAGGAATCTGCCAAAAACATGGCCAAATCACAGAAACAAAACAAGAAAAGATCCGTCGAAATATGAACCAAGAAAATGTTCAATGAATCCCACTCCAAACCTTGCAAAACAAAACCCAAATCACAGAACAAAACATATCAAAAACACAGACAAATCACATCCAAGAAACAAGAAAAAGAACCATCCACAGAGCAAGCATGAAAATGCTCCCTGAATCCCACCCAAAAACCTGCAAAAGAAACCCAAATCACAGCCAAAAGGTCCGAACCGAAATGTTTGGAAAAAGATAGAAAGGACTAATCACAAAAAATATAAACTCAATGATGACCTTCCATGGATTTTTACCAACATTAGCCGCTGTTAAAATTGCAAGTATATATTACCACTTGTAAGCAATCCAAGAAAATTATAGGTATAGGAACTACTGAAGGTGCTAAAGACCCAAAATATACCCAAATCACATCCAAAAAACAAGCAAAAAAACCAACACCCATGCAAGAACGTGTTCCCTGAATCGCACCCAAAACCTCGCAAAAAGTCGGCCCAAGTCACGGCCAAAAACACGGCAATATCATCCAAAATCAAGTGCTCCAGATGAGTAATACACTGATAGTAATGTCAGGCTTATTTAGAAGAAAAACTCCCGTGCAAGATATGCTCCCAGTAGCCCTCCGAAAACCTTGCAAAAACCAACCAAAATCACGCAAAATAAACTACCAAAAACACAGCTGGTCACATCAAGATATCCAACAAGAAAATGTTCCTCTAATTCTACCCAGAAACTTGCGAAACCCCACGCTCAAACCTTGGCCAAGTCACAGCGAAAAACCGACGAAAAAACAGACCCAAACAACAGCTGAATAAAACCATAAAATCCATCAGAAAAAAGAGGCCGAGCTTATCCGCATCACGGCCAAAAATCGAGTAAAGGTCCATCAAAATCCCAAGCAAGAAAGTATTCCCTGATTCCCACCTGAAAACTTGCAACAATCACACTCCCATCAAAACTAAACCAATTCAGCAATTTGCACAAAGGTGACCAAAAACACAAGGAAGACCAAGCGAAAGACACATTAAAAAATCCAACCAAAAGAGACGTCACCTAAATCTCACTCAAAACTGAACCAATTCAGCAATTTGCGCCATCAACAACAGGCAATCAATGATCACGCACCCAAATCCCAGCCAAACAACACATATTTCTATTGAAAACTTATTTCGTAAACTCTAGGAGTATTCCGGTTGTCTCATATATGAGAGACGACTCCAAATGTAACCCTAATCCTAGGTCTCCGACTATATAAGGAGCTCAAGGGTTCTCTTGTCAAATATGCAGATTCCAGTCTGAGTTTCTACTTGGTATCAATCCCAGCAGATTCATGCTGGCGAGCCCCTCCCACGAAGCCCCCCAAAAAATGTCACATGCTGATTCCCCTCCCGCGTCAAGGCCCAGCACCCCCTCCTGTGTGTCCTCAATAACTCCACCGCCCCTGTCGTCGTATTGTTCAAGCCACCACGTCACCAAGCCATACTGCTTGAGGTCCCCGCTGTCAACTTCGTGTCGTAGAGCATGGTTCACCAAATAGTTCACCCACCACCACCATCTAGCTTATCCTCGATTCATGAACCCCCCATGAGTTTGGGTATGACCTAAGTCATTGGAGGTTTCATATTTTCTTCTACTGCAAGCATGACCCCTTAGTTCGAGATGTCCGAGTCTAAAGTCAGATCTCAGGGATATTGCGGGAGCACACAACTACCCTTAATTGGTTCGATCCTCAAGTTAGACGAGACCAACTATCATAAGTGGTCCCACATGTTCCTCATGATCATACAAGTATGTGACAAGAAGCATATTTTATTGGACTCAGAACATGCTGATACGACAGGAAAATGCACCACATGGGCGAAAGATGACGGGATGGTCAGTTTTTGGATCATGGTCAGTGTCATCTAGGGGTGTAAATGAGCCGAACCTAAGCGAACCAACCTAGGTGAGGTTCGGTTCGTTTAGCATACTTTCATGCTCGGGTTCGGTTCGCCTCGATAAAATGAAAACTGTAATCAGGTTTGGTTCGGCTCGGGTAAGGTTCGTAAAGTTTCGGTTCAGCTCGTTAAAGGTTCGTTTAAGAATACACATGTGCAGACGTTTCTGATCAAAGGGAAAAACCGCAACCGCAGGGGAGGGTTTTGCGGGGTTTCGGGAATATGGAATAGAGACTTATGGAGTGGATGACTGGATGGGTTTGAAAAATAAGTGAATAATCCTTATGTTAATATAGAATGTATTTTTTCCTTATATATACAATAGGTATGTATATATACTTTTATGTATGTATGTGTGTATATAATTGAACTTTTAACGAGCCGAACCAGAGCGAACCTATGTTTTTGAGGTTCGGTTTGTTTATTTAATCGAGCCCAAACTCATGTTCAGGTTCGGTTCATTTATTTCCGAATCGAATCTGAATCAAACTTTTAGCGAGCCGAATTTGAACGAACGTCGAATCTGAGAATTTTCTGACAGCCCTAGTGTCATCAACATGATTGTGGATGAGCTCATGTACTAAAACAATGCTGATGATATGTGGATTTCCATTCGAGCCACATGTGGATAGGAGAAGAATTCCAGCAAACATATTTTGATGTGTTGAATATGAAACAAGAAGGGTGTTCCCTAGCAGAGTACTTCTCTTTCTCTCCTAAAAAGTTTATTTAAGCGATATAATGCTTGCATTCCAATTTATACATGTCTTATTCAGAAGCAACATCACCAACAACTGGCAGTTCCAATTTGTACATGTACATATCCATGGAAGTAAAAAAATTAAAAAAATGAGAAAATGGTATGGGGGAGCCAAGTTAGCTCCCCCCTAGGGGGGAGACCCATTTTACCCATATGTGAAACTATGATTTGATATGAATAACACATCATAATTCTAATCATCTATGTAAAACGGTTGTTACTTATAGATTTCGTCTACTACATATAACAAATGGACATTACCTAAATTATAAAAATTGACAGAGAACGTCACAGGTGATATCTTCGATTTTGGCAAAGAAGGAGAATATAAATTATCAGTGCAAAACTTAATGCAACGTCAAAAAGGAAAATACAACTATCAAAGTAAGATTAGCTGAAATTTAAAAAAGGACCATATAGAACACGAAGAAAAAAAGGAACAGAAAGTTCATTTGTGATGAACCACAAAAGAATATTTTCAGCAGCAGAATATAATTATTTCCTCTTTCCAATGTAGGAGACTCTAATGTATGTTTCCAGAAGTTGTGTTATTGCATTTAAAAAGTTGTTAGTGTTTAAATCAAAATGAAAATCTCTATGTTTTGAAAATGGTACTGCCAGACCCAACAAGGATTAATATTATTCAGAGATCAGTGATTTTCCATCAGCTTTCCTTCACTTATCACCACATTGAAGGAAACTCATATCTTCATTCCTATATTCATACACTCCAAAATGGGTAAAATATAAGGGAATGGATTTTTTTATTTCTCTCTGGTTTTCTCTTCTTCCTCATTTCCTTGTAATTATAAAAAAACGGGTATATTTGTTTCCTTCTGATCTGTGAAGTACAAACATGCCAATTATTTTTTGCTACTTGTCATTGTTACAATACTCGTGTTATCTTGTCGTTCGTATTTCTTATTTTTATTGTCATGTATATGTAACTTACCCATAGTCTTTCTCCTATATAAGAGGGCTCTAGGGTTCGATGAATAACATCTTTTCTTTTTCCTCTCAACATGGTATCAGAGCGACGGTCCTAGACCGGAACCTGTGCCCTAGAACCTTGCCCCACCAAAATCCTAACCCTCGGGCTCACCGCCGCCGCCCAACCCCTCCTTCGGGCTCACAACCGCCGCTGCCCAGCCCCTCCTTCGGGCTCACAGCCTCCGCCGCCTAGCCCACCTTCGGGTCCACAGCCGCCGGGCTTATTTCAGCATCTCATGTTGCGTCAGGAGATCAAATTGCAGACATGTTTACTAAGGCTCTGGCTAGAGGTCCTTTCCATAACTGTTGCTCCAAGCTGAGCATGATAGATATATATGCTCCAGCTTGAGGGGGAGTATTACAATACTCGTGTTATCTTGTCGTTCGTATTTCTTATTTTTATTGTCCTGTTTATGTAACTTACTCATAGAGCCTTTCTCCTATATATGAGGGCTCTAGGGTTCGATGAATAACATCCTTTCTTTTTCCCTCTCAACACTCATGTTGAACCAACTAAGACATGAAAACTTATTGACAAAAAAAGAATTTCTTTAAATTTAATTCTATCCTTCTCATTAGACAATGAAAGCAAAATCATTCACTTTCTAAGAGAACTGACATCCCCGACATACTGGCATGTGCTGATGTGTGTAGTGTAAGGCTAAGCGGAGAGAAGCACCATATTGTGCATGCTAACCCCTAAAGTTTGGAAGGATAGAAATGTCCATACTCCATTCCAGTTCATGTTATTTATAACTTGTACATATATGTTCTAAAATGCTGATAGGTTAAATGTTTAGTTTACGATGATTCCCCGGTTCTTTACAAGACAGCTTCTGATTAGTGCAATGCAACAGTTGCTTCATTGGACTTGGCCTACGTAATTGTGTTGCATACTAAAAAAATAAGCAGCATTGGAGGTGGCAGAAGATGAGAATTTCCCTGGCGAGTGTTTCCCCCTTTCGCTTCAAAAAAAAAACAATGACTGCATTTAGAATTGTACTAGAATCTAAACTTCCAAATAAAAGTAAAAATCACAAAATGATTAGCAAGAAACTCCAAAAAAAACAATGACTGCATTTATTGTACTGGAATCTAAACTTCCAAATAAAAGTAAAAATCACAAAAATGTTTAGCAAGAAACTCCAGAATACCTCTGTTTACCGCATTCAGGAAGGTTTTGATCCACACTGCATTATCCGCATTATTAAAATAAATTACATGAGATCACCTTAGACAGGAGATTGCATAAGATCATTTTTGAATCTCTCCAGTTGATCGTTGACTTCTAAAGACTCGAAATGCAACAACCACCATGAAGACCACCACAGATAGCATGAAAGCTGATCTCACTGCTTCTTCAAAAATCCCAACCTTTGCCATGTCTTTGTGAAGGAATATGTCACTCGCAATCTTCCAAGCTTTGTACAGGATTTCCAGTATCTTTACCTTCGCAGCTTGTAGAATCCAATCAAGGATTCTCTCAATCATGTCAGGGCCACTTTCAACGTGTTTCATCTTGGTGCTTCGGCTTCCAACTAAAAGCAGAATGTTGATATTGTAAGTTCTTCCTCTGATAGCAACAAATGTAATAGCAATCTCAAGTGTTTATGATCTTATAGCTGTGGGCTGGTGACAAGGTAGGAAATGTCGATATCGGCACCATATCGATATGGTGTCGATGTTGATATTTTGACAATATATCAACGAAATATCACTCATATCGACACATTTTTGCGAAGGACCAGAAAAGAAGTATATATCATCATATCGATATCGATATCGGTCCTATGTCAATACATATGATATATCGCTGATATTTTGCGATATTTCATACCCTGGTTGGTGCTAAAGGTTTCAAATTCAACTGGAAGCTTCCAACGTTAGATTTCATTTGGTAACAGGCAAAACTATATCTACTGGTGAAACTATGATTCCGCTGAAATCGCAGTGAGGCTAGCATTTGAAGCCAGATATCACCAAGTTTGGCCCCAGTAATTTTGCATTTGTTGATCAGCAAGAAAAATGAAAGGAAAAATCATAATCATTACTATCCAATATTGTTTCCATATTTCATGTGATTATCATTATAAGTTATTTTCCCAACAAATAAATTTCTTTGGTCTTTGTGTAAGAAAAAAATCCATCTTATATTTTAAAATATATGTTGGTAGGTTGCAATGCATGAAAATCGAAGGAAATGTCGACTATTTCGCAAGTAAACTAGGTTGACTAAGACGTTAATCCTATTTAACAACACAATCAGAAGTCACTGATCAAGGGATTTCAAAGACGCCCCTATATACATAAATAAAATCTCGGGAGAACTATTTTCAGCTTTAAATTATCAAATACCAAACATTCTGGCTTGCCATGGGGATTCCCAATGTGCCAACGATAAGCTGTATATATCTAGCATTCTGATGCTATCAGAGGACTGATTAGATTTAGTGACCTTTAAGTTATGCATATTAGTTGTATACAACAGTACATGTGAATGTAATTTACATGTATTCAAACAGTTTGGTAACTAACCCTCACGAAACGGCTCTATTAGCTCCTTCACGGCAGCATTTTTCATGACAGCATTCCATACAGCCTTATCAGATGACAATGAAGTAACCATCCTCTGAAAGAGACAAATCCAAGTTACTATGAAGTCCATATAATTTATATATAAGCCAAAATCTTGGAGAAAAATTTGCATGGCTTAGAATAGATTTGTGGGAAACAATCAAACATGTTTGGGATGGGCATAACAGGAGGCAATCACGGTGGAAAGGTCTGCAGACATATCGGTCTGCATTAGACCCGGTGGAAAGGTTCTGACAGCAACTCATTTGAATTACCGGGGTTCGTGTCCTCAGGTTCTAAGATGATGGAATAGAAACAAGACAGCCACCGCATAACCGACTACTGGGTTGGTAACTAATCCTTGTAGTGGTGCTGACGCGAGGGAACAAAAATTTTATATCCATTTGTCATCAATGTACAAGTTTTAAGTCACAACCAACAAGGCTAGGAAGGCACTTGTATGGAATGGTGTACATCGTTTGGCTAGCATTGTATGGAAACATTTTTTTGCTTGGGAACAACATCAAGGTTACCATGAACTCTAATTTCGTTAAAAGGGTTTGTTTTCCACTTTCTGATTTGATATAAAGTTGGTAACTGTCCAAGAATGGAACTACTGAGTGGATGGATAAGAACCACAATTAAAATGAAAAAAGAAAAGGTGAATCATCAAGAAGACAAGTACAAAACGGGAAACTACTAGGAAAGCATAAATGAGATAATTGGTAGAAATTAAATCAGTTACTGACTCAAATAAGAAAGATATCATATTCTTGAAGTTCTTGTCTGCCATTTGGATCCCGTTTTTCAAGGCGGTAGGCAAACCAGACATATTTTAAGATAATAGACGAAAACAAGCGAGTATAAGGAAAAACAACATGATAGAACATATAACCTGAATAGATGGGTTTATCTGCAACGATCGAAACACATTAATAATATTCCCAGTATCAACCATCCTTGTATTGTAAAGCTTCATTTCAGATGCAGTGTTGTCTGCTTGTGAAGTAATTGAAGAAACCTTGTGCACTTTTCCGGTTGCAGAAGGTGATTTAACTGCCAAATCCGTACCTGAAGGAGATCCATCCTCAAAAATTCTTGAAAGTGTTACTGGACAAAATATCCTGCAAAAAGAGGAAGGTTACTAGCTAAAATTTATGGCATGTAAAATGCAATGGCCTTTATCCCTTTTAATGTGAGAAACATAGAAAAATAGTGATATGCAACTACTCACAACAACAACAACAAAGCCTTCTTCCACATCAAGTAGGATTAGCTACATGGATTCTTTGCCTCCATTCGGATCTGATTTGGGTCACTTTCGGAATTAGATCTAAATAACTAATATCTCTTCATATAGTCCCTTTCCAACACTTCTTGGGCCTTCCTCATCCTCTCTTAGCCGGCTCAACATCCCAAATCATGCATCTTCTAACCAATGCATCAGCCGACCTCCTCAGCAATTGATCAGACCATCTTAAACGGTTCTCACTCATCTTATCCTCTATCAAAGTTACACCAACTTTCCTTCTAATCGCATCAATCCAAATCTGATTTTTCCGTGTATGACCACAAATCCATCGTAGCATTTTTATTTTTTCTGTTGTCCATTTCTGTAAATGTTTATGGTTCACGAGCCAACATTCAGATCCATAAAGCATAGCAAATCTCACAGCTACTTTGTAATACTTTCCTTTGATTCTCAAGGGAATTTTTTATCACATAGAATAGTAGATGCTCCTCTCCACTTTAGCCAAACTGCATTTATTATATGAGTAACATCTTTCATGTTGCAAGAAAAATCGGAATATCAAAAGAATCTTTCATTTGAATGTTATCTTCTACGATCTTCACCTCGATGTTTTTACTTCCATTAAATGCGCACTCTATATATTTAGTCTTGGCCCTAAATATATGAAATCATTTAGTCTCTAAGGCATGTTTCTAAATGTCAACCTTCTCATTTACTTCATTTGTAATCTCATCAACCAACACAGTATCATCGACAAACAACATACACCAAGGTATCTCATCTTAAATGTGACTAATCAACTCATTCGTAATCAAAGAAAAAAGTGACTTGAAATAATCAGTCTTCTCAAACTAAATCTTTACACAATATCTGGAGTTAGAATTTTAGGATCTGAAGTTGGAATTTACACTAAATACACATGCTTATTCATCAAGCTGTGCTCCTGCCAGTTGGCCCCCATTTGGATCGCTGTAATAAATGGCATGTTTGTTGATATGGTTAAAGCGCGGTGGTTTAAGTAGTTTAATCACTGTATTTGATGTTATTTCAAATATCTTGCACGTGCAAGGTGTTATTAATATTTTAGTTGCAAAGTGGCCGAATAACTGCATTTAAATCGCAATCACTCCAACTACTGGCAGCCAAGTTTTGAAAAAATCCCGCAGGTATAACAACACTCAGTGCCATTATTCCTGGATGATCATTAATCTCTAATGAAATGTGATTCCATGGAATCTTTTTTCATGAAATTAAACTGCTTTGAAATTCAAAATTTAGACAAAGCAAGACAATGATTACAGATGCATGCATACTGATCAAGATATTTAAGCATGATCTCATTACCAAATTTGTAAAACATATAATAAAAAGATGTAACATTACAGCATCAAATCGAGGACTCAAATCAATGGAAATTAGAAACCATTTCCAATGAATTAAGATGGTATAGAATCACTTTACAATACAGCAATTCAAACAAGGTCGATCACCCTGTGACTTTTCAAAAAAAGGGCTCCCAACACATCCAGCTAGAAATTGCTCGATGATAAACAGCACGGCTAATGCAAATGCTCAAACAATAAATTGATTTCCTACCTAAACAAACTGCAACAATAGGCAATACATTTAGGCACGGTCTAATTAATAACGCCGTCAAACAATACGACTGAAATCCCATCAGATCGTATTATTTTATTACGAATGCTATAATAACACTTCGCATCACATTTCGAAGCAATATGTTTCCTCCGTTAATGGATCGAACACTTCTCGCGAACCCTAATCCCCAATAGTCCAGTTTTCCCCGGAATTACTCACTGGTTTATAGCGGTGACAGCCTCCGCCACCTCTTCCTGCGACGGCGTGGGGCCGAACACCAACGCACCTCCCTCCATCTCCTCCTCCTCGTGGAAGTAAACGGCACTCGGCAGCTGAGAACCGGCGGCGAGGGTGCGGGTCTGCGGCGCCGGGGAGGAGGAGGAAATGGTGACCGGGCGGGGGGCTCGGCTGAGCGCCGCCGTCGATCGGGAAACAGCCTGGAGGGTCCTGCCGTCTTCCATAGCAAGAGATCGACAGAGAGGATGGGGATGTGCTCACTTTGTGCTCATGCCTTTTCGGCGACGTGGATGAGACGCGGTGGTGGTGGTGGGTCCGGTACGACGTAGACTAGATAGCTTCGAGCATTGACGACGATCTGGATATTTTACAATACATCAATAATGGATTTGGCGTCCATTTCAGGGTGCACTATCCGAATGGTGTGCAGTGACGAATTGTTACGAGACCATTTTAGTTCGGCATCTTATGTTGGTATGAACTCACATCTGGGTACTATTTATGTGATTTTTTTAATTACGAACTTTTAGTATTTATGTATTTAATTGTGAATTATTTAATAATTATCGAATAAAAATGCTCTTTTATGAATTTAAGATTTTTCCACAGAGTGACTTTCATGAACCTTGGATATCAACTTCCATTTACACATAACTCCGTTATTTTCCTCCCTTGGTTCAACTATTCTATTGAGATAATCTACAACAACAACACGTTTTTTCCCACAATTAAGTAGGGTCGGCTACATGGATTCTCCGTTTCTATTCAGGTCTATCTTGGATCAATCTTGAACTTATATTCAAAAAATTTATATCCCTTCGTAGAGTCTCTTTCCAACACGTCTTTGGTCGTCCTCGCCTTCTCTTAGCCTGCTAATATCCCAGTACTCGCATCTCCTAACTTGTGCATTATCTGATCTTCTTTGCAAATGACCAGACCATCTTAAGCCGTTTTCTCGTATCTTATCCTCGATCGGAACTACACCAACTTTCTTTCTGATTGCATCATTCTGAATCCGATCTTTACGTGTGTGTGTGTGTGTGTGTCCATACATTCACCTTAGAATTTTCATTTCTGCTACGGTCATTCTCTGCACATGTCCATGGTTTACAGGCCAACATTCAGATCCATAGAGCATAGCAGGTCTCACGGTTACTTTGTAAAGCTCTCCTTTAATTTTTAAATGAAATTTCTTATCACATAGAACAACAGAGGCTCCTCTCCAATTTAATCAGATGCATTTATTATATTAGTAACATCTCCATCAATTTCTCATCATGTTGCAAAATAGAACCCATATATCTAAAAGAATCTCTCTTCCGAATGTTATCGTCACCAATATTCACTTTGATTCCTTCATCATTGCTTCCATCAAAGGTGCACTCCATGTATTCCATCTTAGCCTTACTTATACGAAATCCTTTAGTCTCCAAAGCATGTCACCTTAAGCTTCTCATTTACTACATCTCTAGTCGCGTCAAACAACACAATATCATTAGCAAATAACATACACCAAGGTGAGTCATGCTAAATATGACTTGACAACTCATCCATAGTCAAAGTAGAAAGAAACGAACTCAAAGATGAACCTTGATGTAAACCAATGTTGAAGTTAAAATAGTCAGTCTTCCTATACATGGTCCTTACACAAGATAAAACCCTATCATACATATCCTTTGTGAGGTTGATGTATAGGACATGTGCTTGTCTCTCCTTCAAAACTCTCCACAATATCTCTCGCGGGGACATAATCGTGAGCCTTATCCAAATCAATAAAGATCATATAGAGGTTCTTGATCCTTTTAGTTATATAAATCTCCATTGTTCTCCTCAACAAATGGATGGCTTCAATAGTCGAGCGACATGGCATGAATCCGAATTGTTTTTCTTTTACTTTGGAAACTTGTCTCAACCTTCTTTCGATCACGTTGCCAAAACTTTATATTATGACTCATCAGCTTAATATCTATGTAATTTGAACAATTTTCCTTTATTCTTATATAGAGCCACTACGATACTCCTCCTCCAATATTCAGGTATTTTCTTGCTTCGTCAAATAACATTGAATATATTCATAAGCCAAGTCAAACCACGCTCACCTAAAACTCTCCATACTTCTACATGGATGTCATCCGGCCATACACTTTTCTCAGGTCTCATAACCTTAAAAGCCTCATCTAAGCCTCATCTACTCCTTTCTTTGTATTCGTCTATATCGTGCACGATTCAAGTAACTTTCACTACTAGCTAGATCATCCAAAGCATCTCTCTATTTTCCTTCCCCAGTGAAAAGTTTATAGAAGTACTGCTCCCATCTAGTCTCTATATCATTTTGAGTAACAAACGCGTGACCTTCCTCGTCCTTAATGCATCTCACTTGAGAAAGGTCTTTGGTTTTTCTTTCTCTTGCTTTGGATAACTTAAATATATCCCTCTGACCCTCTTTAGAGTCGAGATTTTTATAAAAACTTTATAAGCTTTTGACTTAGCTTCGTTTATAGCCTTCTCTACTTCCTTCTTCGCTATTTTGTAATTTGTGACAGTTTCATGTGTTTTGTAATTTGTGACAAGTCCCTGTGTTCTATCCTTAGACATAGCTTTAACGTATGTTCTTTTAATTTTTAGCTTCTCTTGCACCCCTTCACTCCATCATCAAGCCTCTTTTTGACCTAGAGATCCTCCTTTTGGCTCGCCTAGCAGCTCTTTGGCTACCTTTTGGATATAAGATGCTACTCCCTCCCACATCTCGTTTACACTTCCACTACAATTCCAAGATAAGTCTTTTAAAACCTTCTCCCTGAAGCTCGACTGCTTCAGTGGGGAATTACACCATCTAGTTCTAGTGATCTTAGGAACCCTCATTTTCTTTACCAGTCCTTTTATTTGCACATCCAAGAATAACACGCGAAGTTGGGTTGCCAAACTCTCTCATGAGATTACTTTGTTGTCTTTACAATACAATCGATCTCTTCTCCTTAACGCAAAGTAATTTATCTGTAATCTAGTTGGGTCACTCTGATACGTACTCAAATGCTCCTCCCTCTTCTTGAAGAGAGTGCTTGCTATGAAAAGATCATATGCCGTTACAAAATCCAGAATGACTTTCCTCTTCATTTCTATCCCCAAAACCATGTCCTTCATGAATACTAGCATATGAGCATCTTTTCCCACATGTCCATTAAGATCTCCACCTATAAAAACAATCTCTCTTTGTGGGATTCCTTGTAGAATCTTATCTAGATCCTCCCAAAAAGCTTGTTTAGTCCTTTCATCTAAACTAATTTGCGGTGCGTAAACTGGAATGATATTCAGACTTTCTTCTTCAAACATCAATTTTAGCAAAAAAAATCGGATTCCCGAATCTTTTCACCTCAACCACACAATCCTTCAAATCCTTATGAACAACCACTCCGACGTCGTTTCTGCCCTTATCTTTACCTGAATACCAAAGTTTAAAGCTTGTCTTCTCGATCTCCCTTGCTTTCTCTCCAATCCATTTAGTCTCTTGAAGACATAGTATACGAATCTTTCTTCTTTCCATTGTATCCACTATCTCCATCGATTTTCCAGTTAAAGTGCCAATATTCCAACCCAATTAAATATAATTAAATACAATGGTTGAGATTTAACTCCCACACCCCCACCTGCCCACCCTATATCATCTCCCTTCCTCATCCAGTACTAGTATTGAGGTAATCTAACCCAATTAAATACAATGGTTGAGATTTAACCCCCACACCCCCACTTGCCCACATCTCCCTTCCTCATCCAGCACCTCCTCGACTTCCACTGTCGACACTAGGGTTGAGCATCAGCCCACGTTAGGTTGGGCCCAGTATGGCCCAATCCGAGCCCATGTATGTTGGCGTGCCCACAAACTAGGATTGGGTCCATTATATTTCAGAAATTTTGGCCCAAGCTTAGACTCAGCCTGTGAGTACTTGGATCGGGCCTGGGTCAAGCTGACTCGGTTGGCACATAGAAATATTATTTTTTAAAGTTTCCTCAAGTAAAAAAAATGAGATTTTGATGTAGAATACGTAATAAATGATAAAAATATCATAATGCAAATATTACGTGGTTTTTATGTGACAGATGCAGCGTGGCCTTTATGTGGGTACAATCGTGATCTTAGCACATTATTCCAATAAAAAATATTCGTAATGTTGATAAATGCAATTTGTCCCGACGGATCTATTGAGTTGATGCCATGTAATTCGACTCCATGGAATTCCTTTCACGTAGCCCATCGAAATGATGCAATAATAAATGATAAGTAAAGCAACCAAACGAGTAAAAACATCATAGGTTATCTAATTACAATATTCCCTTAGTATTCGTATTAATCCTCCTATAATTACTCATTCTGCAATGAACATGGAAAGACATAAGGATGCAAATGGTTACGGATATATTCGTATCTGATCCGTCACCGTATCTGTTTTATATAGATTTTGACATTCGTATTCATGTCTATTTTAAAAGGGATACGGATATGGATATCGTTTTAATATCTACATTGTATACATTCTTTTATCATATTTGTATAACTTTTATGATACAAACACATTTAGTAAATTTATATCATGTGTTTTCCATCCAATTCTTAGATATTTAAGTCAGTTCTGTAGAGTATTCCTAACACTACTTGCATGAGATCGGTATCCATTTTTGTGACGTCCCCAAGGTCCAGATATTCAACAATCACATCCACAAGATACAATTATACATTCGAAATACCAAGCTGTACCAAACTTACTGGAGAAAAGTAAAGAAGGAAGAACTGCATTTTTTTCACTCCATTCTCATTCAGAGCATCATGTCCACAAAAAAATTTATATACAATACTTTAGAAGCATATCAACATCGATAGATACATAATCTTGTCTTTAAAAAAAGTATAGGTACAAAAACTCCAAGAAAAGAACCATGTGGTACCACAAAAGAGAGCTGCAACTAAGTCAAGTACGAGCCTCCTACTACTGCGGATGTTGCACATGCGAACCTGCCAAATTCACATAAATAGATTTATGAGCAAAGCGTCCGGTACGGATATAAATAACAAGTAGAAAGGTAAACGAAAAGTGTACAAGAAACAACTGTGAAAATCCATAAAGTATAAACAACTTCCCTAGTCCCAACATCCACTAAGGAACGACGCTTCGCAAAAAAAAATCATTCCATGCTAAATGGCTTCCAACAACTCGACTTTTAGTTCCAATCCAAGTACGAATATATATTCTATACCAATTCTAGGACCACAATAAAAATATAACACAAGTTTCATGGATAGCATGTGGACTTCGTCCTGTGAGACCTCACACTATGACTTTATGATAAGAAGAAGGCCTTAGGGTTGGGACGCCTCCGTAGGCATGCATATGTTATAATGCGTCCTAACTAAATTCGCAACACGTCCACTAGCTTCACTTACCAAACTAAATTCCCAACTGTTAATCTAAATTTCAACCCGTGAATCATTGCAAATCACCCAAGTCCACATTCCATCAATAGAGTTCATGACAGAATGCTACGATCTGGTTCAATACATTTGATCATAGGTAATAGCTACTAAATACATATTTTTACGGCTTTTTATTTAATAATCTCGGTGTCTTTCCTCGCATGGATGAAATTCGACTACTTATATGTATCTAGAATTCACGTCCGTAAGAAAAGATGAGATTGAATAGTAGCTTAATGCTGCTTAAGGTCACCACTCACACCTCCTGCTAGTAACACACATTTTCAAGAGGAGTCAGATAGAGCCTATAGGCCTCATCGCCAAGCGGAGAACAAACATAACACTATGTGCAACACAAAGCATAATGGCGCAAAGTCGCTCGATGCCATGGCAAAAAAAGTCATAAAGATGCCAAGAGGAGCACTAAACAGCGCACACATTACATGGTGAGGTAAGGCAGCATTAATCTCTCGACCGGATTATTTACGATTGTCCGAAACTCTATCCGAGTTTTCAAGGACGCGTGCTTCTCCTTAGAGATTTACTTCTCTTTAACAATAAGATTAATATCTGAAACGATTCATATGAGATCACTTAATCACTAAGCCCACTTGATGTACCAATACCAAATTAGAGATGATCTTGAAAAACAAATATCAAATTAGAGTGAAACTAGATATCATCTTTGATCCACAAAAGCCACTTGCTGGAAAAAAATACGTGAATTCTTGTGAAAAAGAAAATCTTAATATATTATAAATGAGAGAAAGGTTTCACGATTCCAACGAACAAATAAGTGGTTCTTATATACTACTGAAAGTTATTGACTAAAAGATTATATACTCCAAGAGTGAAGATGCAGTTCAAGTTTCGGATCTTCCAAAGCTCGTTAGTCATAATAGGAATCAGCATGACAACAGGACAGTGTCACATACTGATTTAATCACTCGAACCAAATGCGATCGGATCTTAAGCAATAAAATCATAGAACGATATCCAAACAATATTTATAACAACTTGAATGCATGTGGATGGTCTTGTACGGAACCAGAGAGCATCAGCCAGATATTGTTATAAGTTGTAGCAAGTGATCAGCATTACCATAAAAAATACGGAATATCCTTTCCCAAAAAAGATACTGGAGTATACAAAGATATATGGCATCGTCCTCCCTAACAACATATTGTGAAAATTTAAAACTCACAAAAATCCCCAACACTTTATACCCTTGGATGTCCCTGTAAGTTGCTATGTGAAGTGGTTAATTTGCATTTACCATTGGTGATATGATATTGGAAGAACTCCCAAGTAAAACTTTTCTGTCAATCAAGTGCTCAAATCTGTTCTGCTTCTCATAGTTTAACATGATTTATCTCAAGCTTTGCATATGATACAACACCTAAATATGTGATACATAATATCCATAACTATATAGCCATTTTAGAGATGCGGTCTGTGATCTAAGGGTGCATTTGGTTGGTGGGTTATCCAGGAGTGGATAACCCGGTTTTGTGTTAGTGTGTTTGGTTGGTGGGTTAAGGGTTGGGAGGGTTTTGTGATGTGATTGTGTTGGAATTTGAAAAAGTTGGTAGTTATTATGATATGATTGTATTGAAATTTGAAAAAGTGGGTGGTTGTTGTGATGTGATTGTATTGAAGTTTGGAATAGTGAGTAGAAGTTGAGTATTTTATGATTTTTAGATGATATGATGGTATAATATATAATTTTTTTGATGAAAAGATGGTGGACCCCACAAGTGGGTTGGGAATATGGGTTTTGGGGGGTAACCCACCCAAAGTGGGGGGTAACCCCCCAAACGAACACACCCTAAAAGAAATAAAACCATCATAAAATCTAATGCCTCATTTGAAATTACAAACAGAAGTTAACATAAATCAGCATGACTTGTTAGAGATTCTCAAAATTTATGACTTTTGCCTTGTCATAATGCTAATAATCCATCTACAACACACTGTTAAAAGTAAATACACGTTGGATATTCTAGTGACAACACATATTCAATTCAAAATAAATTGCAAAAGCACATGAATCATGTCACGTACACATTCTCAACTTCAAACATGGTCCAAAAGCACCAAATCATGTCAAGTGTTGGCATGGCATCACCAGCAAGCATTCGATAACTACGAATTCCAATGCATCCTAACATTCATGAATCAAACCGAAATCGTCCAAAATAAAAGTAAGCAAAAGAAGAATGTAGAATAATGACTACTTTAGAAAGAAAAGGCCTGAAAATTATAATCAGGAATGGTTCGGAGAAGGCATACAACATGCAAGGAAATATTTAGACTTCTTACTACACCGTAATCTATAGAACTGTAGATCCATTGACACTTTAAAATAGAACAGATCAAATTAGCCTAAATACTATGGAAGGATGTGCATATGCAAACATCTCTACCCTTATGTTGGGTCTTTTGAAATCTATACTCCTTCAAAGTGAGAAAAAAAACAATATTTTCAACTGAACCGATAATCATTACATTTGCAAGAAATCTATTTCTGATTCGCAACCTAGAATAACCTTTGAAGGATGGTCAATAAATACAAGCAATAACACTAAAGGAAACAAACTAAACCATAATATTGTCGGATCGAGGAAATACACAAAGAGAATGGATATAGATAATAAAACAATTAATAAGAAAGTAGGAGCAAAATTATTACTCAATGAATAAGAAAAAAATATAATTTATTAGATTCGTCAGGGTTGGATCCGAATCTGGACATGAACATATTGTTGAGAGAGGGTGCAAAAGCAACAAACAAGAAGCGGAAATCAGATCAACCATGAAGACACAACAACGATGCAGAACATGTGTACTACATCTACCCTATTCCCAACGATCCGCATGCACAACTCCGAAAAGGACCAAGCAACTCGATGACAACACCATAACCTATCCCTATAAAAATAAAATAGTGGGAATGACAGCAAGGAAGAGAGCTTCGTACCACACTGACGCGATGAATGACCCCCCACGGAGAGATCTTCGTGTCGGTGCCTTTGACTTTGCGATCAGATGATTCCGACGATCTCAACGGCGCTCCAGTGAGCTTCGAGGTGGAGCTCTGGCTGCTAGGTTGTGGGGGATGTGGTCTGATCGACCCAGTCCTCGACAAGTCTCCATTTATACCAATATTCAGTTAAACGGATCCGAGTTCGAATCGGGGTCTGGTTGCCGACCCAGGATCGTAAAACGACCATATATCACTCATACAATGTCGGATTTGAACATCCTTGATATCGTTGGAAAGATCTCGACGAGTACTACGCAATATGCTATTTATTTGCTCAAATTAAATGGTCAGGTTTGGAATTAAAAAATAAGAGAACAAAACTATTAAGAGAATCGGATTAGACTCGGGGTCTCGAGCCCTATCGAGACCATATTTGTATGGGAATTAGGTATCTAATATGTATTATGGTATCTCGGTCGGAGTCTCGAGATCTTACAGTTTTACATACATATCTATTTTTTAAAGATATGATAAGATAGTTTTAATATCCGTCAATATATATATGGGATTTTTACCTGGCAGACCCTATAAAGTTTTTAAATTACCTCTACGATCTTTGAAACATCGATATTCTTCCATCGACCTCGTAAACTTACTCCGTCTTACCCTACAGACCCTGCCGTTAGTTGTACTTTTACTTGAGTCAATAGTCTGGGTTAATCTAACTAGATGTGAAAATTAACGGTGGATCTTCGGCCTCTCTCTTCTTCCAAGACCATGTATCTCTCTCTTCTTCTCTCTCTCCTCCCATGCCCACCGCTGCTATGATCGCCTCTTCCCGCACCCTCCTCACCGCCACCACAGCCACCCCACCTCCCCCCCCCCCCCGCACCTCCTCATGCCACCACAGCCGGCCTGACGCTCCCTGGCCGACCCACGCAGCTGTCGCTGCTCTCCAGCCCTCCCATGTCGTCTACCTGGAAGGAACACTAGACCCTCACTTGGTCGCTCCTGGATAACCGCCACCTCGTCACGATACCCTGGACGTCGGTGCCTAGTATGATTCCATCAGGAAATTCAGGATGACGGATGCGATCATCGTCATCATGAGGCTCTCCACCAAGGTCATGAGCATAAAAAGGACGAGCTCGAAGTAGACGAAGCGTGCGACCGAGGATTGGAGGCCGACCATGAAGTTCGTGATCACTGCAGGCATGAAGGAGACGAGCACTAGGAAAGGGGCAGAGGATAGAGTGTGGGAGATCACGTAAGCCCCGACGCTAGTGTCCATTCAATCTTTCTCTTTGGAATATCTGCATGTTGATCTCTTTGTAAGAAGCAGTTGTTTTTTCATGCAGATGAGAGTATATATTACTTAACATATTCTATGAAGGAAGGGAATCCTCCGATGGTCATGAACGTCAAGTATCGACCTAGAAACTGGAGGACTGTGCTGCGATCCTATATATTGGAGAAGTGTAGAAAATTAAAGAAAGCTAAACCAGACAGTAAAAATGGCACTGTAATGCACGATTCCTTTCACTAGCCAAGATTGAAAGGTGTTGAATCGAGATCTTACAGCGATGGTTGGATAACTAATGTTGAGATGGTAAAAGACAGTGCCAAGGTAGAAGGCAATGGATAGATAAATGCTGAAGCACATCCAGTAGTAACCCCAATCTCTGCCCATGTTCACAGCAGATCTCGTGAGGATGATGCATTGTTTCAGGAACTACTAGCATGCGACCCCTTCCTCAGCTTTGGTCCTTTCTGCAATCATAACAAACCGATTAACTTTTAATTCCCATATAATTTTATTAACTTGTTACAGAAAATAAGATAGTCTTCTTCTTGACTGTATGCTCATTTGGTTCTATTGGGCATTGTAATTCCTCGTAGCCGAAAGAGATGGCCTGCGAGGTTGGGTTGGGGAGGCGGTTGTTTTGACTGGGAGAAGGTTGGGTTGGGGAGGCGGCACGGGCGAAACAGAGGAGGGGGCGAGGGAGAGGAAGAGGGGGCTGGAGAGAGAAGGAGGTCGTGGTTTGGGGCGGCGGTGGGTGAAACAGAGGAAGGAGAGGGGGAGGAGGTCAGAGAAGGAGAGGATGGTGCGTACGGAGAGAGGGGTTGGAGGCGCGGCACCTACTGCCGGTGGAGGAGCAGCTGCGGTTGCAGGTGGAGGAGTAGAGGAGGGCGAGGGCGACGGATGTGGATTAGGTGGGTGGGGAAGGGGACATGAAGAGGAGAGTGAGTGGGAGTGGCACTCACTGTAAATTTAATAAACAAAATGGATAGAATGTAAAAGCACATAATGGAATCGGATTAGTTTTAACGGTTAAATGGATGGGAGTTAACCACGGGGTCTGTAAGGTAAGAGTTAGCAAGTTTACGGGGTCGAGGGAGGAATATCGATATTTCAAAGGTCGTAGAGGTAATTTGAAAAGTTTATAAGGTCTGTCGGGTAAAAATCCCTATATATATCTACATCTGTATTCTTATTCAAAAATGGATAAGAATATGGTGATACATATATGTGTATCGTCTGTTTGCATCTTTAAGATATGTTTTGTGCAATTGCATCAATTTTCTTTTTCAATCCGAAATCGGAACTTCAACACAGAAAACTGGAAATAGTGACGAAATTGTGCAACTCCAAAGACAACCTCATCGCAAAGAAGCCCCAAATCCTGCAACTCCAGATCTTAAGATCAAAATTTCATCACACACATCATATGAACCAAAGGTAGTAAATAAGACAGGGTCTTCCTCGATCTGCTGTGGGATCCCAGCACGACACTCACACCTTCCAGCACCATGGGGCTAGGGATCCTTACATGTTTTATCTCCAAGGGCACAGAGACATCCATCTCTCTTAGCATTCCCATCTCCTCCCCGTTGAGCCCCAGCCACTCAAAGCTCGTCTCCTCCACCTTCTCACCCTTACCCTTCTCTTGGCCACCAGCAGAGGTGACCAGAGTAGTCTTCGGGGCATCCTTGAGATGGCAGGAGCGGATGTGATCGAAGAGGATGGATGGAGGGGCTCGAGCGCTTTGTTGGTCAGTGACAACAATGGCTGGAGAGATGATGTAGACGAGGTGAGAACCCCTATAGAAGAGGCGGGAGAGGCGGGCGTGTGATGGTTGAGAACAAAGAGCTGGGGTGGGTTTTTGCTACTCAAAATGAAGAGAGGAAAACCGGGGAGGAGAGGGAGTCGTGGTTAGTTGGGTATGGCTTTTTAAGTTTGATTCGAATCCCTATGGCTTTTTAAGTTTGACTCGAATCCCCTCACGTAATGAGAGTTACAATATAAGTATTGTAATATTTTTTTATTTCGATTCCAAAATCCAACCTTATAGATTGAATTTGAGATCAATTCTTCGTATATCCTTCAAATTTTGCTCAAACTTGTGAGCTCGACATAAGAGGGATGATTTGTACAATAAACAATTATGCAATAACAACATCTAAATAAAAAATAATTCACAGACCATAGAGATAGAGGAAATCAAACCACAAATTGCACTATGACCTTTATGTGGAAATTTAAGCGGGTGAAAACCACGAGCCAAAACAATGTTCTAGGATTTCTCTTCCTCTCTCGGCGAAGCATGTTTCCATTATTCTTGTGTTGCTTTATCATGAGGGTAGCATAACCCCCTGTACAACTTGTACTCTTTCTTGGACAACTCCCGAAAGAAACTTTTAACTCTCTGATAGAAAGAAATTCATAGTTCGGATACCTATACAAAAATGCTTAACATAATATAGTTAAGTAATGAAACTTGAACTCATAAGGTTACAGACTTTAAGCGTATAATATGCTCGAGAATGATGATGGGGATCACAATAGACCATAGGGAGCAATGCCAACTTAATTAGTTCGAAGCGTTGGATTGAAGAGAGCTCAAAAGCACAGAAACGATGTAAGAACTCGAATATCACACAAAAAGATCACTCTTGCTTTTCTTTTGAGAATAGAAGATGTTTCTCTTAATTGTTGTATCAAACAATGAGTCATATGGTCTTTTATATGGGGTTGTCTTCAAGAGAGTCATTGGTGTCCAAAAATGGGAAGTTTAACATTCTGATATCCAAATTCCATAAAATGATCGATCATAGAAATAAGGTGATCAATCATGGTTAATCGATCATGCTTGATCTTTGGTCTGAATTTCAAAAAGTGATCGATCATGTTCAAAAGTATGATCGATCAGAGGATTAATTGACCATGAAGAACATAATGGTCAATCATAGGTGATTGATCAGAGGTGTCAAGGTGATCGATCAGATGCCCAAAAATAGAAATTTTAAAATTGATGATTCTGATTTAAGTTTGCTTGCTGATCAAGAATATTAAAAAAAATTAAGATTATTTTCCAGCATAAAATAAAACTATGTAATATGTCACATCAGCATACAAGTCTTCAAAACTAGAGCTTTTGAAATTGAGTCTTTCTCTTTCATAAATCTTATTCCAAATCTTGCACCTTCAAATAAAGTCTGTTAGAATCACTTTTAGGCTTTGAGTCAGCTTTTAGCTTTTCTACAATTTTCATCCTCGAGCTTTCTACGAGCTTCTACTTGAAAAAGTTAATGAAGCTACAAACAAAAATGCAATTGATTTATTAGTAAAATCTAAGTCACTAGTAAAATATGAATTTATTTGATATTTTATCTTAATATTTAAAGGTCTATATAATTTTTAAATGGAATTTAATTTTTCTAGATCTTGACTAAATCTTTGGCCATTAAAATATATGAGCAAATAAGCTCGAATGTGAGCAAAATTGGGAGGATATTTAAGGCATTGATATAAGATTCAATCTATACGGTTGGATGTTGGAATTGAAATTGTAAAAAAAATTATAACACCTTTATTGTAATCCTCTCAATCACGGAAATAAGTATGCGAGCAACAAAGTGGAAGATTTTGTAATTGTATCAATATAATATATTATTATCTTATGTTGTATTCATGTACATAATTAACGTAGAAGAAAATTCAAGTCGTAAACCACACCAATCACCGCAACAACCACAAGGACCAAACAAATTGGGTTAAAATAAGCCAATTTCTGTCCTAATACACAAGGGAGTTTTCAAACGAAGACCACTGTAAAAGGGATAAATTTTTTTACAAAAATGAATGAATAAGTTGTTGAAATTAAACCTAAACCTAACACACACTCTCACGCCCTCCTCAAATGTAGGTCCTCTACAGCAGTCGGCTCCAAGTCACGTGCCTTTGGTTCACCTCGATCAACGCAACTAATCTCGGCCTTGGCCAATAATAAATGTCGTATGAATAATAAAAGAGAAAATGCAAGAAATTGTAAAAGAAAAATAAATTAAATACAAACAGAAATACAAATCAACTAATTAAGCTGAAAATTAATTAAATCAACCCTTAAACTCTTAAAATACTAGGTTTGGTTCCATCTCCCCGACAAGGATGCCATATGACAAATCGCTTTTCACCCTACTTAATTACATCGAATTGTTGTAGTCGGGAAAGAAGTGTTTCGTATAGAAATGCACGAACGCATATGTGAAGAGTTGTGGCTATTTGTTTATTCAACCATGTCAAGCCCCAGGGTTAACTCAAAGAGACGCCCGTAATCATTATTTCTTGATGTCAAATATTTGTTTTGACCCATTTATATACAACTAACGTGGTTAACTTGGTGAATGCAATATATTTTTGTCAATTTTGTGCAAGTTAAAAATGCCATGAGTTGAATGATATAATGCGCACAAATACACGCACAAATGCTCCTGGAATTAGTGTTTAAAACAAAAGCTCATAATTAGTTAAAGTTAATCTTAGAATATAGACAAAATGACACTCCAATTTCAATTAGAGGACAAGTGTACCCAATTTTCTTAGTCCTCAATCTCGTAAATCTTCCAAGACTTCAAATCGGGAGACTAAAATCTTCAAGAAATTAAACCTGCTACAAAATTATAGATGAGAGTCAAGCTTCATATTGGCATGTTTATTTGCATTATTTGAACAAGTGTGCAGTTCAATACAAATTAAACAAGTTACAAAGATCATAGGACCTCTCTTCTAATTGATATTTAATTTTCTACAATTCCAATGAGAGCATACAACATGTCAATGGATAGAGCATCAACATGCCTTAAAAAATGATCAAAATTCATTAAATTTGGAGTTTAAGAGCTTAAGATATTCACAAATAAATCTATGAGAATAAATGCTATAAAAACTACTTAAAGCAATCTAAAAACTGATCAAAAACATGAAATAGGGGCTTATCTGCAAACAAATAAACTCGAACGGGGTTCTCTGTAAATTTCCAAGAGTGTGGGGGGTGGAAATGCAAGTTACGCAGCCGCGGGCTATATGTCACGCACCGAGGGAGGACCTAAGTGCAATTGGTAGAAAATAGTGGGGGTACTACAATTTACACACCCACAAGAATTCTATGGGTTCGTTTGGTTGCAGAGTTGGGCATGCTTGGATTGGGTTGGGGTACTATTCACAGGGGTACCTCTTCCTCACAGTTTACTTTTTACCCAGCCCATCCCAAGCCAACCCAACCCTGCCCAACCTTGCAACCAAATAAACCCAATACGTGAAGGCTCACTTCGGGGCGAGGCTGGGAGTTGGAGCTCCATACCATATGGCATGGCAAGGCAGATCGGGTGAAGCTCATAGCGCCCAAGGTTGATGGCATGGCAGGGGAACCCGGAGGCATACCCGGATTGTTGTATCGTGTGATTCAAGGATCCATATGATATCTGCAGTGTGGATGAGCTCTTGCAGGCGATCAATAGCGGGGACGACACGTAGTAAACCGTTGGATCTGGAGATCCAATACGGGAATTGCACTCCTCCTACTATTGTTTCGTCGCGATTAGACTTGACCATTAAGCTAGGGGCTCGCTCTTATGGGCCGATCTTAGGCATGAGATTTGAGGCTGACTTGTAAAAAAAATATAAATATAAGCTAAATAATACATATATTAATATGATATACTTCAAGTTTTTCATATGTGATACTAGTTTTAATTAAAATTTATTAGTTTACATGTCAAGTACAGTGTAAACTACTTATAATAGTTATCTAAAGTATAAATGGTATCAAAATAATCATATGTACTTATTAAATAATATTTTAAAAATCAATAGAAAAAAGAACAAAATGGACCATGGGCCGGCCAATGGCAGGCTTTGGACAGAGGCTTTTTTAACCTCGGCCCATTCGGTCCATGGGCATGTTCAGCCTGCATTTTGGCCATGTCTAGTCGCGGGTAGTGGAGATGAAGATGAGCTCCACTGAGTGGCTACAGACTCTTCAGTGGTCGGAAGTTGTAGTTTAGAGTCATCCGAGATCTGAAGGAGGCTGGCAAAGGTCGGTGAGGTGTGGCGGAGGTGTTGTTGTGGTTGAGATGCCATAGCGACAAAATCTCGTCGGAAGCAGAGATTAGACAAGCTTCACTCCGTTTGATCAATGAAGGCCTAGAGAACCCGCATGAGTTAGTGGTACAAAACGAAATGAAATTAGTCAAATGATCCCTAATCATGTAGATAGAGGTGCGGGGGCTAATGGATTCCAGGTCTATGCAAAACCTGATGGTGGAGCGAGGCAGAGGAGATCGTAGAGAATTGAAGGGTGGTCGTCGAGATATTCACAAAGATGGGGGCGATACGATAGAGCTAGAGGGGTGGTCCAAAGGACTGGAGTGCGGGGAATACAATAGGATAACATAAAAAGGGAAGGAGCTGAGAGGCTACCTGACCGAAGAAGAAGATTGGAGAAGGAAGGGTGTTTGGGTGGAGTGTGGAGTGACTCTGGATCGTTGCTCAATGCGGCAGCCACGTTGAGCTCGAGCAGCTACTGGGAGCACGCCGTGAAGGTGGCGGTGCACCATTGGATTTTTTCAGAGTGGGAGCTGCCTTCGTTCGACCCTAACGCTTGTAGATGTCACTAGAAGGGTAGGGGGACTTGAGTCTCGTTTAATTAACGTGAAGACATGATCGGGTCGGATCAATCTGAGTTCCTGCAAGTTCGGGTTAGACCTGACTCGACTTCAAAATTTTGGATAATTGGAAGCTCGGGCTCAACCCATATATAAATCGAGTCTGGACCTGGTCCAAACTTTTACATGAAATGAGGGTCAGGTTCGGACCGATCCGATCCAATGATCCACCTATGCATATATATCCATGCTAAAATTGATAGGGATATAAATATAGATATTTCCATTTCACTTAAATTTAAGATAACAAATAGCATGGTGGTGGACGCTAAAATACAAGAAAATGTGTTATTTTTTTAAAAAGCATAAATGCAGCGAGCTATGGGTTCGAGGACCATTTGTATGCAATTAAAACCAAGTTATAATAAGTGATTGAAGGTTATATAAAAATTGCATATAATGCTCATCATTGACTTCTATAGAGGGTCAGTCGTCGGTAGAAGCCAGTCTAACCTATCATTTCAATTTTGTAGGATGAACGAGGAGAAATAGATTGCATAATGAGATAATAATAAGTTATTTTCTATTTTTAAATGGAAACGAAGTGACGGGTTTGGAATGTGAAGGAATATGACACACAAGTAAAAAAACCCAAAGCTTGGGCCTGACACACATAGTTGCATCTGGAAGGCCATCCTGCACAGTCGGGATACCTTCGCTAGCGCAATTCAATCAATTTCTACCCTCCCTGCGGTGGTCCCTCCCTCCAAAAGGGTTCTCTTTCTCAAGTACGGTTGATCTCATTCGCCATAAAGACTCACCCAAAGCTTGGGCCTCTTGGGTTTGGGGAAAGTCCATTCCCCCTAGGTTCTCGCTCTCTTTGTACAGGGTTGTGAAGGAGAGGTTGCCAACTACGGACAGACTTGCTAGATTCAATATCTGTAACGGAACGGGTCGTGACGACCGGCGGAAGCATGCAATTATAAATCGCACGACCGAACCGTTACCGAACACTTGCATGGTATTCAATGAGCAGATAAAATAATCATTCAAAAAAAACCATTACTCTATAGAGTTCCATTATTACATTCCAACAAGGAAAAATGCAAAATAAACTACGAAATCAAATATCATAACAATGTTCCAGTGGGCATAAAGACATCCTTCCGCAAATAGTCCATCATAGTCCGTACCGGTTCAACTTCACAAAGATGGGTAGTTGCCTTGAACTAGACGTTAGATCACAGCTCGTGCTCTCCTGAAAAATATAACAACACATGTCGTGAGCTAACGCTCAGTATGTGCCGAGTTGGGGTCAAGCCGGCTAGCGTAGCAAACAAGTCTCCCTATGCTACTTTAAACTATTATAACATAATCTCTTCTATCAAATCAATTATCAACACTACTTTACGATTTGCATAAGTATCTGATTGCATATGAAACTAACTTGTTCTCATGTACTCTCACTATGAGACTCATAATTCAATTAAACATGCATACAATGGGGACTCCTTCCGGATCCATCCATTTAAGCAACAATTTCATATATACCCTTGAAGTTTGCCATATTTGCATATACGCCTTAACATTTTCATAATTTTCACTTATACTCTCAGAATTTTTCTGTAGTTGCATATATGCCCCAGAACAATCATAACACTTGCAAAATGCCTTTACTTGGCCATAGTTGCACACATGTGCCTTAGCAATTTCAGAAACTGTACACATACCATTGGTTTGTTTAGTGGTTAAAGTGGTCTTAATTGTTACTTCTTAATGGCTTTGGTGGCTTTGCTGGCTTTGGTGGCTTTTCCACTGGCATAAGCGGTTCATGACATACATGACAGTGTAGCTACAACTGTAGAGGACTTATCTTTCGCCTCAATCGGTTCCTTGAACCGTACGCCCCCGGAAGGCGTTGGCCTCTTTTTAGGCCTACGATAATTGGACTCTAGAGGTGGCTCCCACCGTTAGGTGTAGCACTTAGCTCCGCTTATCGTTATCATGCCATTACTCATTTTAACGAACATTCCAATTTTCTTTACTTCCTTTTTCCTTCGAATACCATAGTGGTTCATGTGAACGTTTCAATTCCATTATCTATCTATTAACTTTTACATATTGATAACGAAAAATACTATTGGTAGGTGTTACAAATTAGAATCTTTTGTTATTAATTGACAACCGTTGAATATGCATCTATGACATTTCTCAGTAAACAGAAGGTAACATAGATAACAATGACATACTTACTAATTTTTTTTCTATAATATTCAACTGCTTATCTCATATTACATGCCTAGATTAGAAAAATGGGTATTTGGAGTTCAAATTACGACCTCATGTAATATTATCATCTATAATATTTTAAGTGACATTGCCTACCATCATGGACACTGAGATATTCATCAAGTTGTCGTTAATCAACAAAGAACTGCAACACATAATATACAACAATTCTATCCGTAGATATGTTGTTTCCAAATTAATGACTATTATCATGAGGATTAATCAACGTGTGTCATTAATTAATTAACAGCAAAAGATTGATGATCTAAGTGCTCAAATCATGATTGATGGTACATAAAAAGATTAACATGTAATATAAAATACTAATGCACGTACATGGTTTCACATTCATGGTGGGTACACGAGCGTGGGAGTTTAATTAAATTATGATTTAAAACAATGACATGGTTTACTCTCACGAGTGATGATTCATGAAGAACTAATTGCAATCCAACATACAGTAATATTACCTGGTATAATTATACACCAATCAAGATAACTCGAATTCTTTCCTTTATAACCAATATGGTTAGCCACGAATTTTTTGAATGGTGACGCAATAAATAAATAATTATAATTATTTGCAAAAATCTAAGCATCGAATCAGATATCGAATGATACTATATACAAGATCTCTTAGTGCTCAAAGTAGATCGATAGCCACATGCTATTAGGATTATTGCAATTAAATAACAAACCCTAATTTATTATATGGCATAACGTCATTGTTGACGTTAAGGATTCTAACGAGAGAACCGTATTTATATAATTGTAATGTGATTAAAGAATCATCCTAAGATACTGTCTACCGTTAATAATCACGTTTTTTTTCCTGTGAACATTCTGTTCCAATTTCCATGAGAAAGATGACCATTCTTGTTTGTTTTTTTTCATATAGGTAAAATATGGGAAATGTAAGACCTTACAATGGAATCGGCACATACTCATACTCTTTATATTATGCATTGTAAATCATATCCTTACACCGATACATATATTTTGACATTGTATTTTGTGCAAACTAAGTAAATACTCACCACACTTATTGATGGAAAGCAAATGTCGATTTATCATATAGTATTCCTAAGGGATCGACACATACATTAAAAAAAATCATAATCTTAAACCGATACCTACATCATCTTGAGATCACATATTGTGCACATTAAGTAAAGACTTAACAGAAAGGCATATGTCGATTCATCGAATAATATTCCTACGTGTTCGACACATACCTCGAATTGACGAAAATATCTACGAGCCTCTCCTTGCTCCTAAGCCGACTTGCTCCTCTACCGGATCGTCGCCGACGTTCTCTGCGACGGGAACAATTCTTCCGGTGAGATCTCTCTCTCTCACTCTTCTTCTCTCTTTTTTTTTGTAAGAAGCAAATGACGTGGGGGAGGCTTCCTTTGGCTTTTTAAGCCTCTAAATAGGATAATCAATTGGGTAATAATACCCAATAAATTTTGTAATAATATCCATGCTATTCAATAGGAAAATACTCATCCGGAATCTCACAGCCATTTGTTCTTTGAATGTATAATCTCCTGTGCTGTTTGGCATAACTCTTGCTTCTCTCTCAATTTGGCATCTCCTCCTGCGGTGCACCTGTTGGACATTTTGGATTGATTGGCTGCTTTGCAGGTGAAGGATCTGAGCGAGAGGTTTTGCTTTACTCTTGCTTGCGTGGTTAGCTGCCTCTGGGAGGAGCGTAACATCCGTTGGACTTCTGGTACTCAAAGGTTTGTTGAGGAGTTGGTTGACAAGGTCGTTCAGACCTGTCGCCTGCTGCTATGAATATTTTCTGGCCGAGTTTTGTTTCTGCTCGGCCTAATTGTCCATAAGGGGACGCATTTTTGTGGGGAGTTTTTCTGCCTTTGTTGTATTCAGGGCCGATAGTGCCTACTGTAACTTGTTTTTACATTAATACATACTTACTCTTAAAAAAAACCCATGCTACGAACACGCGGTAGAAAACTAAAAAAAAACACACATACCCATGCTATCATTGCGATTTGAATGCAACATGTTTCCTAAAAAATGGACGTAGCATGTGCCGTTATCATTATGCTACGAAGAAGTTGCATGCTATCTCAAAAATTAGCATCATGTGATTGATGCACTCGAAAATAGCAAGAATTGATAAATACATGCTGCGAACATGTGGCTGGATATTCCTTCAAAAACAGCATCCATTCTACTATTTCAATAAGAAGGTAACATGTGGTCCAACATCAAGAAAATAGCAGCACCATGCTATTGTTACGCGGAAACCGATCCTCTGCTGTAGCACAGTAGGTACTGTAATCGTGGGAGCCGTCCAATGGGGATCGGACGACCCTCATAGGACCCACGATTAAGATACTGTGCTACGATAGAGGATCCTGATTGATTGTTACGCTCGAAAATGGTAGATGATAGGATAGGTGCATGCCACGAACATGTGGCATGATATTATCAAATAATGTATCACCCTTGCTATTATTTCCATTAGAAGATAGCATTATGTACATTATGATACGATTAGGACGTATGATGAGCTAGAGAATGGAAATGGGCATTCTAAGAAAAAGTTACAAGACATCCCACATGGCTGGATGGGTGGATGCGTTCTCGAACCGGCCGTAACAATCAATCAGGATCGTGTGGAATTGCACCATCTAAGGCGATACTCCCTAATTTTCTCTAAGGGTTTGTTTGGTTACTGAGTTAGACTGAGTTAAGGTATCTTCCTACGAATAATAATTATTTGGAGAGTTGAGGTGATTGGAATGATAATTGTAATGCGATGTGATATTGATTATATATTATATTAACTTGTTAATGATTATAATATATTTTTTATGTTAATAAGTATATTTGAACAGGGTTAAAAATCATTATAGCAAAGACATTAGGTGGGTAAATTCAAGTAATCTCAACTAGAAATGTAGGGTCAGAGCTTGAGGTACGAAGACTAGCGGAGGTATCTGGCACCCAAAGACGCCCCAAGTTAGTCTGGAAATCCGAGCCTCGGCCCGGGCCTTCTTGGGTTGCGACAGGTCGAGCCTTACTCCCCGCAGAGACCCCCCCTCCCATTCCGCCCACCTCTCGGCGGTTCTCTATCCCCTCCCCCAAATCAAGAAACGACCAAAACGATCAAAAATTTATTCCGAACGCATCAGCCCTTCTCCCGCCGATACCCTCTCTCATCCCTCTCTCCATTTCCATACGTCGAGGCGCCGCGAAAGCTCCAATCTCCTCGCTCGCAATGGCGTCAACAGGCGGTGGCGAGATCCAGTCGCGCCTTGCCAGCACCTACTCCTACCTCCTCCGTAAGTCAAACCGCGAGATCGTTCTACGCACCTTCTATGCTATCGTATGTTAGAATAGCGTAACGAGTCTAAGCAACGATCCGAACACTCTCGTCCGTGAAGTTCGATTTTTTTTTCATTTTGTACGTTTTTCTCTGCGGGTCCGCTTGTTTGGACATCTGCCTTAGATGCACAGTTTAAGAATCAAGCGGTTTGTAGCCACGTCTCTGAGCCGAACACAAGCGGTTACAACGGTTGCGGCTCAGGTGTACTCAATCAAAATGCGATGGATGTCTCCATATTGAACGCAAGTGGTTACATCGATTGAGGCTCAGCTGTAGTTACTTAGTCGCTGCAATCAAAATGCGATGCGCGTCTCGGCGGCGCACACAAGCGGTTACAGTGGTTGAGGCTCACCTGTAGTTAATTGATGTAATGAATATGCAATGTCTGTCTGTCTTGGTGCTGAATGCAAGCAGTTATAGTTGTTGAGGTTCAACTGCTCTTACTCATTTGTTAATTGGCATAATCAAGAAGTGATGCCTGTCTCGGTGTCGAACAACGGCGGTTATGGTGGTTGAGGCTCAGCTGTAATTAATTTGTTATTTTTTTGAAGGAAAAAGAGGGCATGACATCGAGAAGATGCCTAACTGTAAGCTGTTAGTTTCTATATGTTCACACTAAATATAAAAAAAGTAGTAGTTAATTTGTTGCTATAATCAAAATATGATGGGACTTAACTTTCCAAACTAACCACTTTATGGGTTGCACCTTGATTCCTGAAAGTTGTATCACTCTGCTTGGTATGATTGTTTGTTTTTAGTGCACACTAATATCAATTTGGATGATTTTGATTGGAACAGTCACTCAGTTCCTGTCGAGGGGGATCTCGTCTTTCTTCACCTTCTGGCTGACAAGACATATCACCAAAGAGGATTTTGCGGTAATTTCGTGTTCCTTGTTTTTTCATTGTTGCTGGATTTAATCTTTCTGCTAGAGTTCTCCATGTGCAATTATACATTGTTTAGATGAAACAAATGTCAAATAACAAAGTAGCTGGGTCCTATCCATTTGGATTTTTTGGTGGATAGCAGGTTTGGTATTTGACATGGATTGGGAAATTGATTATAACAATTAACAAGCTTTAAGTTGGATACTTGTGGTCCACGGAAGTAAGAACTAAGCAATTTGCACGGAGTTAATGTTTCATGTTTTCGATTTACTGTGTATAGATTTGTTTTGAGTTGGTATGTGTACATCTGTCATTATACATGATATTTTTAGCATCTAAAATACGACTGTGTATCTTTATCTTTCCACACCAGGTAGTAAATGATAGTGAATAAAAGAAAATACCTTTCTCATAGAATGTTTTTCGGGTAAAAATGGATTTTGTTGGAACCATAGTCTAAAATTACTTTGTGAACCTAATCTCATAAGCATTTTTTTGAAGTTTTTACTTAACTGGGTCATGCAAAGAAGGGCACATAGAAGAGTCTCGCCAGAGAGGTGTCCTTCCAGAATAACTATCCCTGTAAGGCTGTAACAACGTTGAAAAACTACTTGGGTTCTCGTTTTCCTTAGTCCAATTTGAAGGTGTTAGAAGTTATAAGAGCCTTGCTAGAGAGAGTAGGGAAGATCAAAAAAATGTTGGAAGGAAACTATTTAGAAAGATGAGTTTTTTGGGATCTAAGCCAGTGTATATAACCAGAATAAGAATTATTTGGAAGCAAAGAATCCACGTAGTCGATTCCTTTTAAAAAGGGAAAGTGCGTGATTGTTGTTGTAACTTAGTTGGACCATCTATACTCAAGATGGAGTGAGTTTTCATTGTTTATACACACTTTGCCGGTTAGACCTGTTAGGTGGATATGCATGTTTGATATTTTGATAGGCAAGATCTCGCGGACGGAGAAATCTACTCCGGTATGATCAGCCAAGTGTGGCTACTGTTGTGCCTCTTGTTGTATTGTGCGAGAAAACCAGAATGTTCAGCTTGTCTATTGATGTAAAGTATATACAACCATAATTTCTTATGCAGACACCACCTCGAGGGTAGGCATGCTTACGGTTTTAGAAGCTAGAACCGGTTTGAGTTAGTGCTATAGATCATTTTAGATGGTTCCTTTTCTATTTCATTGTCCTTTGTTGTACTCTTCTTTCAATGGGGATGCTGAAACACGTGGAATGATTGAAATCATGGTGGAAGAAGGTTGGCCTCCTTGCTTTTCTTCTTTTATATTATCGTTGGCTTCATGTTGTAGGGGTGTAAAAATAATCCGATCCACGATTCTAGCCACCTTTATACTTTCAAACTTGACATGTATAGAAACTTAATTCTTTATTAGTATGAACGCGGATACACATCTTGCCAATGCTCAACATGATCGTCAAATTGTAGGGACGATTGGAACACCATGCTGTGATGATACTTGTTACAAAATAAATTTTGGGGTGGAGAGAAAAATAGAGGGTGAGAGGAAGAAGGGAAGAGTGTGTTTGAACACGGTGTTTTGGGGTAGAAGCATGGAGATGCATGAGAAGGAGGAAGGAGACTGATGCAGCGTAAAAAGAAAATATAGGGCTGCATTTATTTAAATTTATATCCGTCAATTTTATTTACGTTGATTTGAGTTGTCGTATTTTTAATTAAATAAATGAGATCGCCTGTGATCTCAAATAATTAGTGCTAGATTTGAATTTCAATTAGTCGGTTAATTGGTTAGAGTCAAATTAGGATAATTAGTTTCTATTTGGATTTGAATTCTATTTTTGTAATCTCATTCCTCCTATATAAAGGGATGATGGTCCATTATTTTAGTCAGTTCAGTTGATAATTAATTTGAGAATTTTATCTCTCCCTCTCTCGTCTCTCTCCCCACGTGTGATCTTCACGTTCTTCCTCTCTAGTCCCTCGTGTTCCCGACGAGTTTTCTTTTCTCAACCCCTCTATTTTTCCACCACCGAAAACCACCGTTCAAATATTTAATTTTTGACGTCGCGCCAAAATTCAATCATCAATTGGTATCAGAGCATGGCCTACAGACCGTCTTCACGATCTGACGATCCGTACAGACATGCGTGCCGACACGCGACGAAACACCATCATTCGTCGGAACGGAAGCGACGAGCCGAAGAAGCCTACAACAAGGAGATAGACGCAAGGCGTGATTTCCGGTCCAAATGTCAAGAAATGATCGCTAATTTCAAAGCTATGCACGCTGCCAGATCGAAGGCTCCAACGACACCAATCATCGAAGCCGTTATCCAGAGTATTGACGAAGAACACCTTGCCGTTAAGGAAGACGCGATAGCTGTCCAGGTCGTTCCCGAGGGAAAAAATGGCCAATTGCTTGCTGATCAGGTACTTTCGAACCTGCAAAACCCCCCTGGAATCGATCTCCGCCCCATCCTCTCCACCCATGGTGAGCCCCCCTACGCCGCCATCACTGCCATTCCTTACTGCCGCCACCCCCTTGCCTTACCCTCCCAGCCCCGCCAACCTTCCCCAACCCCGTCACCTGCCTCGCCTTCGCCCAACCCAACCCCGCACCCTCGGGCCGAGGAACCCTAACGATGAGGAATGCCTCCTCAATCGGATTCCCTAAATTGAGTGGTGACATCTTTTGGAAAACTTACAAGAAGCCCCTCCTCCCAAAATTATTTATCAATGAATCTTTTTAAGTGAAGGGGTAGAACATTTGCAGCCATGCCCTTCAGTGAAAAGAAATTACAAACATAACATGGAAAAGATTAAATTGGGGAGTTTGGAATTATGGTTTCAACATCGACTTCTCCACCGAGGGAACGAAGATCGAACAATTCGTCAGGAGACGAATTTTTAAAAGCGGAGGAGAGTTGATGCAGCACAAAAAGAAAATATAGGGCTGCATTATTTAAATTTATATCCGTCTTATTTACGTTTATTTTAGTTGTTGCATTTTTAATTAAATAAACGAGATCGCATGTGATCTCAAATAATTAGTTATAGATTTGAATTTCAAATTAGTCGGTTAATTGGTTAGAGTCAAATTAGGATAATTAGTTTCCATTTGAATTTGAATTCTATTTTTGTAATCTCATCCCTCTTATATAATGGGATGATGGTCCATTGTTTTAGTCTGTTCAGTTGATAATTAATTTGAGAATTTTATCTCTCCCTCTCTCGTCTCTCTCCCCACACGTGATCTTCACTTTCTTTCTCTCTAGTCCCTCGTGTTCCCGACGAGTTTTCTTTTCTCAACCCCTCTATTTTTCCACCACCGAAAACCACCGTTCAAATATTTAATTTTCGACGTTGCGCCAAAATTCAATCCGCATCAGAGACAGAGAGATGGTGGTGAAAAACTCTGATTTTATAATAATAGTCAATTCATTCCCTAAGAATGCCTATTAGACCACAAAGGGTGGAATTACAAAATAAAATACGTATATTTATTATTCCAATCATTACATATCCAATCTGACTGATGGACGAATATGCAAGCATATTTTTCATGCTTGTTTGAGTAACATCATTGAGATTTCCCAATATCATGCTAAGAATAGCTAGGATTTCTAGAAGATGTCATTCGTTTAACGAGAAATAGAATGAAGATAATGTATTGGCATGGATGTTAGACCATAAATAAGCTATTATATCTAATTTAAGTTGTATCGACTTGTTTATGCGGTTCGATACCTTAGGACTTTATGTTCATAACAACGTCATGCTCGTGTTCGGTACTCCTAAAAAACAAATCTTGATCGAACCCATTTTTGCCCAATGGATACAATCCACACTAGGTAAAACTTCATATGGATTCGATGTACTCTTATTCGCAATGAATAGACTATCATTCAATGCCGGTCGTAGCATATGGTTACCGGGGTGGTTGAATGCTGTTAATGAGAATAATAATTCACTTTTCTTAATAATATGTCATGGGGATTTCTTGATTCATCACGCTATTGCTCTAGGATTAATATGACTACATTGATTTTAGTAAAAGACGCTTCAGATACATGCGGTTCCAAGCTAATGCGTGTAAAAATGTTTTTGATTATAGTTTTCCTTGCAATAGTTCAGGGTGTGGCGGTACTTGTGATATTTTTGGCTTGGGACATCTTTTATTTGGCAGTTTTCTGGATGTTAAATATTATTGGATGGGTTACTTTTATTCCTCTTGATCAATGAAATGTAATAGAGTACTTATATTTCGACCAGTATTATATTTTATATAATATATATATGTTCATTTATTATATAACAATCAACGAGGATTTAACATAATTAACTCTCCTAACTACTTTTTAAACAGTCCCTTATTATTATATAATATTTCTCAATTACTAATTTGAAACAATAAGCCCGAGATTGACCAAAGATAGATCTAAATGGAGGCATAGAATTCATGTAGCCGACCCTACTTAATTGTGGGAAGAGGATTTGTTGTTGTTGTTGTACTAATTTGAAACAATCTAATTTAATTGGAAATAATTTGTCTTATTTTCATTCAAACCACACATTGAATTTTGATGTATACACATCAGTATCAATACAGGGATTGAGTGGGGATCCTAATCTTAAGAAAATAGAAATAAAAGAAAATGTATCAATTTGTTGAAATATTATATCCTTTAGAACCTAATTGGACTCTTAAAATTACTAAACTTAAATAAGTAATTAGAGAATACATGCGATCTCATTTAATTTTGATAAACATAATATCACGAGACTTAGATGTGATGAAAACAGAAATTAAACCCTGATCTTGTTCTAATTTTAAATTTCACACTGCATCACACATGGACCTAAACATTACCGCAAGTTCCTTCGGAAGAATGCAGAGAGGTGAGTGATGGGTAGATAGTCCCTACATTGAAGATGTGGTAAGTTAACTTTTGTCTCTATAATGGATTCGAGTAATGGAGGACTGTTCCCTAGAAAAACTGAAAAACAGGTTTTCTCATCTAATGTATTAAATGAACAGTTTGTCCTTTAACCATTTAAAACTTGAAATAGCATTTTAGCTTTCCAATGTGTTCGAACCTGTCATTTTTCCAATATCCTGTTCTGTCTCTTCTTATTTTCTTTTCGTAATATTTGAAATGACACGGCATTTCATTTCTTAATCTATCTTTTTCTATTATCACCGGCTGCTCCTTTGTAGCTAATTCTTGCTTGATTTGTTACGCAGCTTGTCATTTTATGCTTATTTCTTTCCATATCTTGTTAACTGTAAAAATGATGAGCGGTTTGCTTTCTTCCATTTGGAGTAACTAGGTGGCCTGTGTATTTTTCTGATGCAGCTTTATGCAATCAAATATCATCTTTTTATGGCATTCATTTTCACCAGTAGGGAAGGCTTTCGCCGTGCCTGTTTGAGGATAGAGGTAAAATGGTAATGCTGAAATAGTTTTCTAGAAAAACCTGCATGCACTTTTTCAGTTCAAGAACTCTTTTTGCTATTGCAATGTTAACAAATAATTAATCTAGAAGCTTGTGAAGTATATTCATCTATTGCTTTTGTTAAAGAACCTTGTTAAGATGTTACTGTATGATTCAACTATTTATGACTTGTTCATAAATAATTAGAAATGATGATATTTATATATTCTTATTTATCGCCACAACTTATAACACTCTCAACATATTCTTATTTACGGTGCATTTTCCCTTTCTTCCTCCCACCCTCTCTATTTTTCTCTCCACCCAAAATCTATTTTGCATCAAGTATTGTCATAGCATGTGTCCTAACCATTCTTACACAATTTTCTTTTTCTTTTTCTTTTTTCTTTTCTTTTACAACATGATGGGGCGATCGATGGAGATGTTACTCAGAATGAATGCAAAAAATGTACAAAGCCTTCTCCCACTATAAGTAGGGTCGGCTAATAGGATTCTTGCTCAAATCCATGTTGAAAGATTCAACTATTTTTTACGCTGGCCGTCGACTACCTAATGCAAACCCCTGCAAGAGTGGGATTTGAACCCTGATCTTTTGTGTGGTAGACACACTGTACTACCACTAGCCGATTAAGTGGATACACTCAGAATAAATGCAAGTTGGCTAAAATAGAGAGGAGCCTCTATTGTTTTGCATGATAAGAAAATTCCTTCGAAAATCAAAGGGAAGTACTACAAAGCAATTGTGATGCCTGTTGTGCTCTATGGGTTTGAATGTTAGCCTGTGTACCATAGACATGTACAAAGAATAACATTAGGAGAAATGAAAATACTAAGGTGGATGTCTGGTCATACATGAAAAGATCGAATTCGGAATGATGCGAACAAAAGTTGGTGTAGCTCCGATCGATGATAATAAGAGGAAAAACCACTTAAGATGGTTTGACCATTTGCAAGGAGGTCGGCTGATGCACCAGTTACAAAATGTGAGATTTGGTACGTCGATCCAGCTAAGAGAGGGCGAGGAAGGCCTATGTTGGAATAGACTATCCGAAGGGATCTTAGTTATTTGGATCTAAGCCAGAGAATGGCCCAAGATATATCTGCATGGAGGCAAAGAATCCATGTAAGATACCCGAAGGACGGATGACTTTGATGATGATGTAGCGGTGGAAGCATCCTTTTTTAGGCAACGATGGGGCATGGTGATGCAAATTGAAGTCGAAGTACTAGCAGTTTTAGTTGTTTTTTGATTCAGTCTATGTTAGGTTTAAATAATTTTATATAGTTGTTTTAAAGATTAATTATGATGTTTGAAAAAGGTAATATAGGCAAATGTCAGTTTACATGATTTGCTATTTTAGGATGCAAATTCGTTTATGATTATATGTTATCTTACCACTTTCAATATAAAGGGTAATTTAGTTTTCTAAGTAACAAGTTATGCAATTCTTTTATTTATGACATGGTATCCTATCCCTTTTAACTCTTGTTCCTTAACTCACAATATTTGTTTTACTCTATTCAGTTCTTACCTCCATTCTGCAACTTTCTCAGCCCGATCTTCCAACCACATCAATTGGTCGTAGAGCAAGTATTAGTAGAATTTTTTTACATGATTTCAGTTCTTACCTCCATTCTGCAACTTTCTCAGCCCGATCTTCCAACCACATCAATTGGTCGTAGAGCAAGTATTAGTAGAATTTTTTTACATGATTCACCGATCCATAGTTGGACCACAAAATGATCGACAAATACTTCAGCATCAGTAATTCCATGAAGAATTTTTACAATTTTTTTCACACAACAACAACAAAGCCTTTTCCCACTTTAAGTAGGGCCGGCTAGATGGATTTTTTTCCTCCATTCAGATCTATGTTGGGTCATTCTCCGGCTTATATCCAAAAAACTAAGATCCTTCGTATAGTATCATTCCAACACTTCTTGGGCTTTTTTACGCCCTCTTTTAGCTGGGTCAACATTTCGAAATTCACATCTCCTCACCGGTGCATTAGCTGACCTCATTTTCAAATGGCCAAACCACCTTACGCGATTTCCACGTATCTTATCTTCGATCGAAGCTACACCCACTTTCATTCTTATGGCATCATTCCGAATCCGATCTTTACGTGTGTCCACACATCCACCTTAGCATTTTCATTTCTGCTACTGCCATTCTCTGCACATGTCTATGATTCACAGGCCAACATTCATATCCATAAAGCATAGCATGTCTCATAAAACTTTCCTTTGATTTTCAAAGGAATTTTCTTATCACAAAGAATAGTATCGACTCCTCTCCACTTTAGCCAACCTGCGTTTATTCTATTTGTAACATCTCTATCAATTTCTCCATCATGTTGCAAAATAGATCCCAAGTATCTAAAAGAATCTCTCTTCTAAATGTTATCATCACCAATCTTAACATTGATTCCTTCACCATTTCTTCCATCAAAAGTACACTCCATATATTTTGTCTTAGCCTTACTTGTACGAAATCCTTTAGTCTCCAAAGCATGTCTCCAGACCTCAAGCTTTTGATTTACTCCATCTCTAGTCTCATCAATCAACACAATATCATCAACGAATAACATACACCAAGGTATCTCATGAATGTGACTTGTCAACTCATCCATAATCAAAGTAAAAAGGAATGGATTCAAAGTTGAACCTTGATGCGGACCAATGTTGATGTAAAATAGTCACTCTTCCCAAACTGTATCCTCACACAAGATGAAGCCCTATCATACATATCATTTATGAGGTTAATGTATAGGATAGGTACTTGTCTTTTCTCCAAAACTCTCCAAAATATCTTCCGTGGGACGGAATGCTCTAAATCGATAAAAATCATATGGAGGTTCTTCTTTTTAGCTTTGTAAATCTCCATTGTTCTCCTCAGCAAGTGTATGGATTCAGTAGTTGAGCGACCTGACATGAATCCGAATTGATTTTTTTTTATTTTGGAAACTTGCATCAACCTTCTTTCAATCACACGTTCCCAAATTTTCATAGTGCGACTCATCAACTTGATACCTATGTAATTTGAACAATTTGAATGTCTCCTTTGTTCTTATAAAGAGGCATCACGATGCTTATCCTCCATTCCTCAGGCATTTTCTTTCTTCACCAAATAACATTAAATAAATTTGTAAGCCAAGTTAAAACACACTCTAAAACTCTCCAAACTTCTACAGGAATGCCATCAGGTTCTACACCTTTCCCATGTCTCATAACCTTCAAAGCCTCCTCTACTTCCTTTGTATTCGTTTGTAGCTTGCACGATTCAAATAACTTTCACTACTAGCTAGATTTTCCAAAGTGCTATCGTTATTTCCATCCCCAATGAAAAGCTTATGGAAGTATTGCTTCCATCTAGTCTCTATATCCTTCTGAGTAACAAGCACGTGACCTTCTGATGAAAAAATAAGACCACATAAATCAATCAATCAAGGTACACAAATCTAATATAAGCGGTCTCCGCTATTTATTTAACATGGTATAGCTACTAGAGTTGAACACAAGGAGCACAGAAATACATGAAGTAGTCGAGATCAACACACTAAACATAATTTTTATTTTATTTTTATTTTTGCATTTTTTTTATATTTTCCAAACTAGTGAGCAAGCCAATAAAACAATAAGACAACTAAGGCACAAGGAAGCCTTCATAATTTTTGTTTAAGCTATAAAGACACTAAATTCAAGAATAAAAATATTTTTATAATTTTAAAATATGTAAGTGTTTTTGGTAATTTTGTGGTCTTTTTCAGTTTTTTGTTTGATTTTGTGAAAATGAAATGAGCATAAAACTGCAGCACTGTACATCCCTATCCAAGAGGCAAATTTAAAATGTTTAAATTGCCCAAATGTCCTGGCTGCAATTTTTATGATAAAGTAAATAAAAATACCTAATCATAAAAACTGAAATCCCATTTTTTTTGCTTTTTTATATAATTTTCAATGATTTTTATAAGATTTTTAGTCTTTTGTGATTTTTAGGGTTTTTACAAAAAAATACGCAACAACAATGGCACTGGAGTGAAAACAAATTAAACCCAACTCATAAATTTTTTTATGGAATGTTTTAGACTATTTTTATTTTTTTGTATTTTATAAAATAGACAGACACGTTTTTAAGAGTTTTGGATTTTTAGAAAATACTAAATAAAATCATATCGAGTCAAAAAAATTACCAAAAATATTACACATTAGCATGGGCTAATGGTAATTTTTGTGGAAAATTTGTAGTAGATTCAATAATTATTTGCTCTAAAAATAAGACACACAACCTGTAGAGACCTATTTGCAATAATTCTAAAGTTTTCAGACTAAACAGTAACACATACAAAAAGTCCAGGGGTACTATTGCAAAAAGCCCACACATTACATTCACATGCCAATTAAATCACGCACATGGGTATATGTGCAAATATAGGAAACATTTCATTCAAAATATAACCGTCAGAAAGTGCATGACTGTTCTTACAAAAACACCATAAAAGCACGTGAGCGTGCACGTGTCTTCAGACTCGGAGGACTAAAGTGCAAATACTGGAAACATTAGGGTTTAATATGCAAAAAGTTTGAACTACAACTTTTATTAACAAACTAGAAATTAAGCATGCAAACTGCACGGAAAATAATGCAATATACCCTCGGTGGGCGCGTGCGATGCGCGTGGGGCACACGTGGCGTTCTCTGGAGGTGCGTGGACGTGCGACTCAGATCCTCTGCTGTGTCAGATTTGACGCCCCAGGGAATGTCGGGAACGTGGGATGCAGATGCGTCAGGCGTCAGATCCAACGGTCCAAAGGCTGCTCCATTAGGCCGCTAGGATTAGATTTGGCAGAGGAGGGCTGATCCAACGGAGCAGAGGGGGTCTGGAAGAATAGGACCGATGTGAACTTCACCCGAGCCTCAGATGGTATCCTCGACTCCGATGATCTATTGGAAGGGCCCGACAAGGTCGTGGAAGTCACCCACTTCGAATGGACGGGTCCGATGGGGAAGCTGCTGGCGGATGTGCATGGCGGTGAAGGTGGACCTGGAGCTCTCCGGCGAACCCTCTGGAGGATGGAACTGGAATCCTTACGTACGCAAACACCTGCGGAGGCCAGCTCGAGTCGAGGCGAAGCTCCGGTCGGGGGTCATTCGAGCAAAAATGGAAAGAAACGACGTGGGCGGGGTTCGATCTCCGACGAAGATAAGGGAGGAGATCTTGTCCTTAATCTCGACCTAAGGGACGAGCCTAAGGGTGATCAGTAGGGATGCAAACGAACGAATACGAATGCGAATTCATGTCATACCATAACCATATTCATATTATTTTACGAATACGAATACGAATACGAATGTTACACGAATGTAAAAAATCAAGATCCATATCCTCAAAATACGAATACGAATACGAATACGAATCTTTTACAGACGAATACGAATATCCAAATGAATATTGCAATAAAAATTATAAATAAAAACTTGCATGATTATTCTTGGAATTAACATTAAACGATTATGAATTTAAGATGTTATACCAGATCTGTTGCGGTTGCAGCTGAGAGGGAGGTTGTGGCTGTTGCGGAGGGAGGTTGCGGTTGCGACAAAGCGAGGTGGCTGCGGCTAAGATTTAAGATGCGTCAATTAGATGAAAACTCAACATAAATTTAGAATGGAAACGACGGTCGTAGAGAAAAATAACCTTGATGAATGACGATCTCCTAAACAAGATTCTCGAGAATGGCAACAAGCAGACCGTGCATCATCGGATGGAGGTTGGGTGGAGGCGGCAAGGAAGGCAAAGGTGGAGGTCGGGGGAGGCAAAGGGAGGTTAGGTGGTGGCTAAGGAAGGTCGGCATGGTGAGGTAGAGGGCACAAGGCGAAATGGAAGATGCAGGGGGCGGAGGGCCGCAAGGGACGGAGGGAGCAGAGGGAGGCGAGGTGACAAGGGGAAGCGGGGGTGTAGGGGGCGAGGGTGCAGGGTGTAGGCGGGGCGACAAGGGGGAGGCGGGAGGGTCGCAGGGCGTGGCGGAGGGAGAAGGGAGGGCGGAGGGTCGCAGGAGAAGGCATGGAGGCATGGGGAGGGGGTGGGTGGGAAGGCAGTGGGCGCAGGTGGAGGCGGAGGTTGGCACGGAGAGGCGGTGGACGGCACCAGCAGGAGGAGGAGGTTAGGGGGAGGCGGTGGGCGGCGCCAACAGGAGAGATCTGGGGGAGGCGGGGGTGGCGGCTGGCAGAGAAGAAAAGAGGGCGTCGGGGTGTGGGGGATGGGATTTGGGTGATATGACCTAATGTTATTTAAATATTAAAAATAGAATACGAATATTCGTATTCGTATTCGGATTCGTTTGTTTTTTCGTATTCGTATTCGTATTCGCATTCGTTAACTCAAGATTCGTATTCGTATTCGTATCCGCAAAAAATTCGTTTCCAATATTCGTATTCGTATTCGTATTCGCCTGTTTTAGGAAAACAAGATCCATATCCTCTTTAAAACGAATACGGATACGAACGAATACGAATATAACCGCATCCGTTTGCGTCCCTAGTGATAAGGCTGCGGTGCGAGATGGATGACGATGCGGAGAGTCGATCGGAACGGGTGGATGTGAAGGACGGAACTCCAACCAGCTGGTCGGAGTTGATGAACGTGCAACGGAGGTAGATGTGGATGAATCGAACAAAGGAATGGACAGGAAATAAAGGGTGCTTGAGGTTATAGACGAACTCTGGAGCTTCAGGTGTTGGTGGTCGACGAGGTAGTGGCCTCGACCAAGATGTGGAAGGCCGGGAGGCTTATTGCGGCGGCGCACGCCGACCACGAGGCAGAGCAACGTGGATTCTCCACCAACTCTGATCCGTAGGGTCCCTCTGGAAGCTGTCACTCAACCGGAGGTGACTAGGGCTGGAAGGAGGAGCGAGGCACGAACTACCGCACTGTGGAGGCGGAGAAGACATTTTATAGGACTTCCAGGGAGCTGATAGAACACGCCACCCTAAGAAGATCCGCGCCTTCCTAGGGATCCGCGAAGGTCATGGATCTATAGGCGAAGAATTGGGGCGAGGGGTGGCATGACCCGACTGGGGAAATTGGGAGAAAGAGGTCCGGCGAGCGGTGTCGGGTAAAGCCTAGAAGAGGGCATTGACCTGAGTCAACAAAATTACGTGGACCAATCAGAGAATTCGAATGTACAAAAATACTTACAAATTCAATAAAAATAATAAATGATTTAAATCAATTTTTTTAGAATAAGAAATGTTTGTTATTTTTCAAGGAGTTTGTCTGTAATTTTTAATTATTTTTCAAAAAAAATTAATCTCTATATAGTATAATGTATTATATACATGTATAATATACCTAGGTATTTCATACAATTATTTTTATTATGTTATTTTTACCTAAATACCTCAATTTTTATATTTTATTTATTTACAACATATTTTTTGGAGTATAAAATAATTTTTATTTCATCATTATTCTTCTTTTACAGGTATATAATAAATAGAGAGTGAAGGATATATACATGTATTTTGTACAAGCGAGAGATGATTTTATTTTATTTTTTTTATTTTTGTGATTTTTGTTTTACTTTTAGGACTATATTTAAGGAGGTAAAAAGAACATATTCTTTTTTATCCAAAAATAATTATTTATATATATAAATGTATATACAATATTCAATAGGCCCTATCTCCCTACTTATTTTATTTGACGATCAAATCAATGTTTGACATTCTCTTGGGGTTCGGGTCACACTGTATTTATTCTAAATACCTCTTTTCTTTTTCTTCTCCTTTATTCTTTTATTTTTGCGCAAATACATGTTAAATATATGCTGTTAACATACACATGCCAAATGCTAACTTATTGTAGTTACACTTATCTACGTGATGCTTTGCCTAGATAAATAGCTAAAATAAAAGAATAAAGAGTGATAATTAGAGATTTATCACTCCCCTATACTTTACCTTTGTTAGTCCCTTAGCAAACACGTATTTGAAAAAGTGAAAAAGAGAAGAAAAGAAAAAGAAGGAGAATCAAGGTTGATTATTAAACTTGTCTTCATTAAATTGAAGTATAGAGCTCAGTCAGACCTTTGGATTATTAGTTTGTCGGAACCTTATTTGGACCTATGCTTAAGACTCAACAGTCTCTAAGTTCCACCAATCTATGGTCAAGACTCCTCAATAATCTAGACCAGAACAAGTCTACATACACAAACTCTAATGATCATGAATCTTTTCTTGTACGGTGTAAGTGATATAGATCCCCACCTTAGAAATGACAAAGAAACAACCCCCCTTAACAAGGTAACTTTAATGCCCTAATCCATCAGCTTTTTCCTCGAGGAGCGAGGTATTCCCTTCTACGTTCAAGTTCAACCGGCTCAAGAAGAGGGGAAAGAAGAGAATGAACCATGACCAGTGTAGCCATGTATCCCTGGGAGCCCAACCAGTGTAGCTAAGTCTCCTGCTGCGAGCTTCATGAGATGAGAATGAGTATCATAAGCTTTGCTTTATTTTGCTATATATAGTCCGGCAGGCATTTTATTTTCAATCAGGCCTGTCCACTTTTTTGGAGTTTTTCTTTCTTTTGCACATTTTTTCCGATGTGCTTATGCACAACATATCTACATCGTGCAACATATGGATTTTTTCCTCTTGATCCAGTAGACTATCCCTCTTTTGAAGCTTTATTGCAACCCACAACTCTTGTCTTTAGACCTCAACACCACCAGACCAAGTTGAGGCGCACTTCCTTCCCTAAAGGAAGACGAGAAGTTCCCAAGGGGTTTAAATATCGGTTTCGGATATCGTATCGATACTCTTGATACGATATTTCGTCGAAATTTCAACGAAATTTCGACGACATTTCGCCCATATCGACCACTATTTGTGAAGAAATGACCGAAAACTGCCCTCATATCGCCATTTCGCTCGAGATTTCGGTTCCTTGTCGAAACCGAAATTTCGCCGAAATTTCGTCGAATTTTCGCGAAAATCTGAAACCATGGAGGTTCCACCTATAAGTACTACCCTCGTATGCTACCCCAAGACAAAGGAAACTACCTCGTCACCACCTCATCTGTAGAGAGCTATGTGTAAGGAGCTGGTGCAAGTAAAGCCATTGTCTGTGAGAGTCATGTGCGCGTTGTTAGGTGTTCTACTTAGGCTCATCAAGATGACATGTGATCATAGCCTAATGGACTCAAAGAATTAAGTCACCAATGGATCTGAAAAGTCTTAACCCCAAATCCTATAAGGTTCCTCTTAGAATTTGGTGGATTAAGGTCTTAATCAAGCTCCAATTTTCAATTTAAGTCCAGACTGGTTTAAATGTCGACTCTGATTCAGAAGAATATACAAATATTTACAAAAATCTTTTCATGCAGAGTTTTGAAAATGTGCAAAATTTTTGAAAATGTTGAATGTATGCATGAATGCAGAACTTTGTTAATTATTTACAAACATTTACAACAAGGTTTTTGCAACTTTTATTTTTCAAACATGTTTCAAAAATTTTGTACTATATACATAATTTTGATACACAAATATTTACAAACTTTTCATAAGCAAAGCATTTTTACAAAAAAAAATAATTTTTATAAATAGCTATGTTTGTGCAAGAAAGAATTTTATGTACAAGAATAATTTTTAAATTTTTTTATGATTTTTAGAATAAAGGATTTTAGCCATTTAATTTATTAACACACTCACACAAAGTACGAGTTATGGCTAAAGAATATATGTAATATATATAACACCCCATATACTTAGCTCGAATGATGCCCTCAGAGTTAACGAAGAGCGATGAAGAAGACATAACTCGTGCTTAGTATAAGGAAGTGAAAAGGAATGCTATATTACAACGACAAATCAAAGAATAGAATGAAGATGGCTCGGTGGTTCCTCCTATACTTAGGATAAAAGTAATCCTAAGTATAGCAGACTGTATACAAAGGGAAACCGTGTGAAAGGATGTACATGGTCTACCTCCCCTATACTTAGGGTAAGATCTCCCCAAGTATAGACAACAAAACATAGGTAAAAAGAATCAAAAGAATACTAAAAAATCTGACACCCCCTATACTTAGGGTAAAGTACACCCTAAGTATAACGTAATCACAAGATGCAGATGTGGTGTTAGAGTGAAGTATGAGATGATATGGACATCTGGATCTATACAAGACGGAAGACAGTGATAATCAGGCACGAGATGCAACTGATGTGAGTCAAAGACCACATCTCATGCAAAATGAATTGGGACGACACCAACGATCAACGATTCATGATTTAGATATGGTTTGAGGCGTTGACTATTAACACGAAAGGTGGACTTAGATGACATCTAAGATATGTCGATACTACCATTGTCATGCACCTTTCGGACCAGGTATGCTCCTTTCCACTTGCTCTGTAATTTCCTTGGAAATAATCGAAGCCTGGCGTCATACAACCATACTCTCTGATCTGGCTCAAACTATTTATGGCTGATATGAGAATTATGCCATATCTTTACTCCTTGTACTGTAGGCTACTTGAGAAGGCTGTGTCTCTAAGCTCCTCTAGGCCTGATAATTCTGCCTTCCTTTGATCTCCTATACTCTCTGGATCCAATAATATATCAGTGACAACCCATAGTGACTTATGCTTGATCTCAATAGGTAAATGGCAGGGCTTTCCATAAACGAGACGAAAGGGGAGATGTACCTAAAGAAGTCTTGAAGGAAGTTCGATATTCCCACAAGACCGAGTCCAAAAGCTGTGACCAATCCTTTTGGTCTAGGCAGACTACCTTCTGCACTATCATCTTGATCTCCCCGTTCGATACTTCAGCAAGACCATTAGTTTGAGGGTGATATGGAGTGGCAACTCGATGTTTATGCTAAACTCGCTAGCAAGAGTCTTTACCTTGTCATTGATAAAGTGAGATCCCCCATCAGATATCAATACTCTAGGCACCCGAACCGTGAAATGATATTTTTCCTCAAAAAATTGCAAACAATCTTAGCATCTGCGGTTCGGGCGGGTATGACCTCAACACAACGACTCACATAAACAACAACCAACAGAATGTACTCAAATCCCCGACTCTTAGGGAATGGACCCATGAAATCGATGCCCCATACGTCAAAAACCTCACAGAAGTGAATGGACTGCATCGACATCATATCACGCTGTCCACAAGTACCCATCCTCTGATAGTCAGTACACCTCTTCACGAATTCGTCAGAATCCGTGAAGAGGGTAGGCCACCATAGGCTGGATTGGAGCACTTTCTATGCTGTTCTCCTCCCAGAATGATGTTTTCCTGCCTCATGCTCGTGGCAGTATGTGAGGACGGTGTGGTGCTCCTCTTGAGGAATGCACCGACGTCAGATGCTATCCCCTCCTTAATGATAAAGGACGGGATCCTCCCAGTGCTAGGACTTGGCCTTCGCAAGGAAGGTCTCAAATCGTTGCCTGGGCCAACCTTATGGTATTTTCTTGGCAACAAGATAGTTCACAATGTCGACGTACCACGGGAGAGAGACGATAGCAATGATCGCCTCATCTGGAAAAGTCTCTGAAATATGATCAGTCTGCTCAGATTCCTCAAGATTTTCCAATCAGGAGAGATGATCCGCCACTACATTCTTGACCCAGATTTATCCTTAATCTCGATATCAAATTCCTAGAATAGAAGGATCCATCTTGTCAATCTCGCTTTGCCATCCTTATTAGCCATAAGATACCCGATGGCGGTAGGATCAGTAAAGATTGTCACTTTGGATTTCAGAATATATGATCTGAATTTGTCCAAGGCAAAGATTACAGCTAGCATCTCTTTCTCTGTGATGGTATAGTTCTGTTGTGCGGCATTCAATGTACGGCTGGCGTAGTGAATGACAAATGGTACTCCATCCCTCTTCTGTCCTAGCACATCCTTTACGGCAAAATCATAGGCATCTGTCATGATCTCAAATGGGAGAGACCAATCAAGTGACTGAAGGACAAGAGCATCAAGAACTAAGCTCTTGAGAGTCTCAAATGATGCAAGACACTTACCATATACAATGAACTCGGTGTCTTTTGTTAGCAAATCAGTTAACGGTCGGGCAATCCTACTGAAGTCATGAATGAACCGTCGGTAGAAACCGACATGCTCCAGGAAAGACCGTAATTGCCGTAAATTGGATGGTGGATTGAGTTTCCTGATGATATCAACCTTGGCCGGATCAACCTCCATGCCTCTGTTGGAGATGATATGATCAAGCACCGTCCCTTGAGTCACCATGAAGCGGCTCTTCTCCTAAGATAGAACAAGATGGACTCTATGCAACGCTGAAGAACGCGGTCTAGACAGTGATTTCAAGCATCAAACCCATCACCGTAGACCGAAAAATCGTCCTTGAAGACCTCTAAACAGTCACCTACCATGTCTGAGAATATGGACAACATGCACGTTTGGAATGTCGCTGGGGCATTATATAGACCAAAGGGCATCCGTCTGAAATAATAAGTCCCAAACGAACATGTGAATATCGTTTTATCCTACCTGTCGGGCGCTATAGCCACCTGATTGTAATCGGAGTACCCGCCAAGAAAGCAGTAATGACTCTTCCCGGCTAGTCTCTCTATAATCTGATTAACAAAAGGTAGCGGGAAATGATCCTTCTTGGTGGCATGATTCAATCGTTTGTGGTCCACACAAACCCTCCAAGAAGTGGGTACCCAGGTAGCTATCTCCTCTCCAGACTCGCTCACAACTTTAGTGATGCCCGTCTTCTTGGGCACCACATGTAATGGACTAACCCACTTGGAGTCGGAGATGTGGTAGATAAAATTGGCGCTCCACCATTTCGATATTTCCTCATGACTATCTCTCGAAGATTCGAGTTCAGCCGTCGCTGGAACTCACGCGACGGCTTCGCATCCTCTTCGAGATAGATATGGTGAGAGCACAGAGCCAGACTTATCCCTTGGAGATCAACTACACTCTATCCTATTGCCTTGTGGTTCCTTTCAAGAACCTCTATCAAATGAGATTTTTGCTCTCCGGTCAAATCGGCTGAGATATTGACTGGGTACATCTCATCCTCACCTGCAATGAATATGTACTTCAGCGACTGCAGCATGGGCTTCAATTTAGGACAATTGGGAGCTGGTAAATCTGGCCTTTGAAAGGTCTGAGTGAATGCAATTAGATCTAAATGAGAGAATTCTCGCTGATCATGCAAAACTGGTGAAGGACTGCCCTGCTGAGCATCTGTACTCGGTGTTGGCACGGTCTCCACCCTAGCTGCTGGATCTGTGGAAATCAGACAAGGTAGTAAATCATTAAACTCTGCCCAATCTATGTCTGCATCCGAGGGATCAGAATCAGAATCATAAGAAATATACTTTGCCTCGCTATCCTGAACACGACATTCAACTTCGAATGTGTCCTCTGCCAAGAGTGTGCTCTCCAAACTCTCCTCTGTTGGGATCTGTGAATCTGTGGAATCTGAAGGTGAGAGAAGAGCTCGTAAAACAGGATCAGACCAAGCGGCTTCATCATCGGTGATCACAACGTCGCACTCCTGGTGGATGCCTCGCTCTGCCTCTGTCATCTGCTCTACATCACTGTACTGCTCTGAGCAAGCTGAGTCTCGTGCTCTGGTTTCATCGATCGTCTCTATTTGTATACTCTCACCCTCGACGCGAAACGGCGAAAGTACACCTTCCCACTATCATGGTCGGACACCGCCTTGGCTGTGGTCAAGAATGGTCATCCTAGAATGATGGGGGTATCGGTCACAGACTCAGAGATCTCCATGTCCAACACAACAAAGTCCACGGGGAATTTCAAGCCTTGAATTGTGACGACCACGTCCTTCAACAACCCCACAACCTCATCCTTAATGCATCTCACTTGAGAAATATCTTTGTTCTTTCTTTCTCTTGCTTTAGCCAGGCTGAATAAATCTTTTTAACCCTCCTTAGAATCGAGATTTTTGTACAAAACTTCCTGGGTTTTTGACTTAGCTTTGCTTATTGCCTTCTTTGCTTCCTTCTTAGCTATTTTGTAGTTTGTGACAGTTTCATTTGTTCTATCCTTAAACATTACTTTAAAGCAAGCTCTTTTTAATTTTGAGCTTCTCTTGCACCCCTCCACTCCACCACCAAGCCTCCTTTTGGCCTGGAGCTCCTCCCTTTGACTCGCCTAGCATCTCTTTGGCTATCCTTCATATACAAGATGCGACCGCCTCCCACATGTCATTTTCACTTCCGTTATGATCCCAAGGCAAGTCTTTTAAAACCTTCTCCCTGAAGCTTGATTACTTCAATTGAAGATTCCACCATATAGTTCTAGTGATCTTGAAAATCCTCCTTTTCTTTACTAGCCTTTTTATTTGCACATCCATGACTAACAAGCGATGTTGGGTGGTTAGGCTCTCTCTTGGGATTACTTTGCAGTCTTTGCAACACAACCGACTCTTCTTGTCAATGCGAAGTAGTTTATCTTTGTTCTAGTCGAGCCACTCTTACAAGTAATTAAATGCTCCTCCCTCTTCTTGAAGAGAGTATTTGCAATGAAAAGATCATAATATGTTACAAAATCCAGAAAGACTTTTCCCTATTCATTTCTATCGTCGAAGCTATGCCCTCTATGAACACTAGCATACCTTGAAGCATCCTTTCCCACATGTCCATTAAGATCTCCACCTATGTAAACCATCTCTCTTTGTGGGATTCCTTGCATAATCTTATCCAAATCCTCCCCAAAAGCTTGTTTAATCCTATCATTTAAACTAATTTATGGTGCATAGACTGAGATGATACTATAAATTCTTCTTCGTGCACCACTTTTAGCAATATAATCCGATCCACCAGATCTTTGCACCTCAACCACACAATCCTTCAAATCCTTATGAACAACCACTCCAGCATCATTGTTGTCCTTATCTTTACCTGAATAATAAAGTTTAAAGCATGTCTTTTCGATCTCCCTTGCTTTCTCTCCAACCCTTTTTGTCTCTTGTAGACATTATATCTGAATCTTCCTTCTTTCCATCGCATCAACTATCTCCATCGATTTGTTAGTCAAAGTGCCAATATTCTAACTACCTATCCACAACTTCCTTTGCATCCTCTTTTTGACTAACTTCTTTACCCGCATGCATCTACTATGCGAGAATCCTTGCAAATCTTGGACTGTATTAGGACGGCGATGCAGCAAAACTAGATTATGTACTTGCATGTGTTCCTCATGCGAAGACCCTTGCAAATTTTGAACTACATTTGGGTAGCGATGTAGTGACCCTTGACAACTTTTCATTGCATTTGGGCGAGACAACGTGTTGCTAGTAGGGAATGCCCCAACGAAATCTGGATGTCTGCTTAAATACATGATTAAATGGTCCGACCGAATTCGAGACAAATTCCTAAATAGTGTTCTTAAAAGACCACTATTTAAGAATTTGTATCTCATGCGCTGGCTGTCGGCTACTTAACGCGCAACCCTCTTCAGTTTATCCGAGTTTGAGATCGACCATTGGCTTGTAGTCTGATGTCGGACCTATTGAAGAGGTTGAATATGTTTGTTTATGAAAAAATTGAAATTTTCAATTTCAATTTTTTCATAAACAAACATATTCAACCTCTTCAAATAAGTCCAACATCAGACTACAAGCCAGTGCGATGGACCTCATCTTATATCATGTTGGCGCCACTAATGGAGTTACCGTAAAGATATAGCCATTTTCATATCCAATCTTTGCCTCATGTTTGTCTTGTCTTTTAAGCACGATGAATCCAACAATCCAAATGAGGCTTTAGCCTTTACGCACGTTGTCTTTTAGGCTTTAGCCTTTAGTCCCACATCTACCAGTTGTGTGATGTGGAGACTCAGTGAGGGCTATATAAAAAGCCCCAGAACCCTTGTATCCAGTGAGAAAGTGCAATGCATAAATCATCCCTTTGAGACATTCTCTCGTGGTTTCATCCTGCTCCTTAGGGAGTAGGGTTCCACGTTAAAATCCCCTTATTTTAAATGTTTTTTATCTTTATTTCCCTGATACGCTTCCACAATATATTTTCTAACAATATCTCTATCAGTCTACATACGCTAGTTTTTCCTTCAACCCGACAGTATGTCAGAAAGCAAAATTGATGTTCCCATCACTATGACGCTCAGAGGTCCAACGCCAATTGTCAAGATGGACGGATGAACTATGAACTGCGGCCTATGCAGTTCATGAGTCTTATGAAGTCTACAGATAAGAAACATATTCTTACCGAAGAAGAGGCAGTTGAAAAAACTGGGGTTCATGCCTTGTGGGAGGCATATGATGCGTATGCACAAGTTTGGTTAACATGTACGTTGACTGTAGATATTGCAAACGATGTGCTACATCAACCTGTCGCCAAGGCGATGCGAGATATTCTTGTCGCTCCATATTCACAGGTAAGGAACAACTCCAACATGACATCTTTACCACCAGACAGAGCGAACAACCTTTTCATTCTATCTACACGTCCTTGCGTGGAATGTTTGGGAAGCTTCATAGTTTTATGCCTCTTACATCCACCCCTGAGTAGCAGAAGACATACTAGAATGCCACAATGGTCGGTATTTTCTTAGCCGTACTCGACCTACAGTATGAGGCTGCTCGCTCACAGATATTGGCATATGCAACTATTCCTCCCATGGAGGAAGCTTTTCGCAAACTCAACAAGATTTCTATCCTATTACCGGCTGCTTCTCAGTCATCTTTTGCGATGGCAACCTCATGTAGTGGAAGGGATTCTTCTCAGTTCCGTAGCCATGGACTTGTGGTAGAGGAGGTCGCATTTGTCAGCCATGTACTTAATGCCACCGTCCAAGTCATACATAAGATATATGCTAGTCTAAGTATGTCTTCCCTGCATCAGCTCGTGTGGTAGAACAGGTTGACTCATCTGCAACTGCTTCTTCAGATTATAAATATGATGACCTAGTTTCTCGATTGAGGGACATTACACCTACATACAGGTCGTTCTATTGCTTTCTCATCTTATCCAGATATTGCTGCTTCTGTCGGTGCCAGTACCTCAGGTAGCATTTATGCCTTATCTCTTGTCATGGACCTGATATTACTGAATGGATTATGGGCTATAGGGCTACACATCACTTGTTTGAAGATAGAGATCAACTTACAACTTACAAGCATATTCCTTCTGGGAGAACATTTGTTATTGCTGTTGGGACTCACTCCCCGATCATCGAACATGAGGAGTGTAGTTTGACGCCTTCGATGCGTCTAAAGAATGTGTTGCATGCATATGACTTTTCTATGAGTTCATTGTCTATTGGTCAGATTACGAAGGATTTGCATTGTAGAGCTATTTTGATCCATCGTCTCCTGTATTTCAAGATATTCTTACGGGTAGTGTGATTGGTTGTGGAGGTGAGCAGGAAGGTCTCTATCGCTTGGTCCGAACTCCGTATGCTAGCCAATCCTCCCATTCCACAGGACATGTCTCCTCTTTCATGTGTCACTTGTGCTTTGGTCATCTTCCCTTCCAGTAGCTGCGTCAAGTCCTTCCTCAGATTTCACCTCATTCTTCCTTTGAATGCGAGGCATGTCAGTTGGGAAAACACCATCATCAGAGTCGGAGCAATAACTCTTTTTTTGAGTTGTTTCATTTTGATATTTGGGGTCCAACTTATGTCCCTGATCACCAGAGACACTTTTTATTTAGTTGCAGCTGATGATTTCTTACATTTGTCATGGGTACTATTTTTGTTGAAAAATAAATTTGAGGCTGGAAATATCATTGCATTATTTATCAATGAAGCACGTAATGTTTTTTCTTTTTCTTTCAAAATTGTGATAATTGATATTGCATTGGAATTTTGTACTCATGTACTCATAATTTTTTATATCTCGTGGTATTATTCATCAAACATCTTATGCCTATATCTCTCAGGAAAATGGTGTTGCTGAGAGAAAGCATCATCATTTACTTGATGTCACTCGCACACATCTTATTCAGAGTCGTTCCTCACATTCGTTCTGGGGTGATGCTGTTCTTACAGCTTGCTATCTTGTAAATCGTATGTCTTTGTCCGTTCTAGGTGAGAAAATTCATTTTTCCATGGCATTTCCAGAGAAGGAATTATTCTCACTTACTCCTCGTGTCTTTGGTTTCATTGCATTTGTTCACCAGTTGTCTCCAAGACTTTACAAGCTCTCTTATAGAGCTGTCAAATGTGTTTTCGTCGGGTACTCTAGGACGCAGAAGGGGTATAAATTCTATGATCCACTACGCAGAAAATATTATATTAGCGTTGATGTCACATTCTGAGTCGGTGATGTATTTTTCTCCTACAGGTGACATGTTGACTTCATCCGATTCAGATGATGAAATTTATATGCCACCTCCTACTACGAGCCCATCACCACCTCCACCAACGCATGTTGTTCCACCATCAATACACCTACACTACCTCCTATTGCTTCTCTACCCTCCACCTTCGGTTCCACCTATACAACCACCTCCAGCTCCTCCTCGGACGAAGTTCATTATGGATGAGATCAAGCATACCTGCCTGCACTTCAGCCTCATGGATGGTGGCGAAGCCACGACATTAAGGGGGAATCCATGATATGGAGATGAGTATATTCGTGTCTCCTTGCTCTGCTCCATCAAGGCAACACAACCACCTAATCGTAAATAAAGGGCGAACATTCCCTTTCATGAGATGTTCTAGTTGGCCCTTCGGAAGACCTCCACCAACGCATGTTGTTCCACCATCAAATACACCTACACTACCTCCTATTGCTTCTCTACCATCCACCTTCGGTCCCACCTATACAACCACCTCCGCTCCTCCTCGGACGAAGTTTCATTGTGGATGAGATCAAGCATACCTACCGGCACTCTAGCCTCATGGATGGTGGCGAAGCCACGACATTAAGGGGGAATCCATGATATGGAGATGAGTATATTCCCGTCTTCTTGCTCTGCTCCATCAAGGCAACACAACCACCTAATCGTAAATGAAGGGCGAACATTCCCTTTCATGAGATGTTCTAGTTGGCCCTTCAGAAGACCACACATGCATGCAATGGATGAAGATCCCAACAACCACATATCTTCCGTGGCCTTTTTTATATCGCCTCCAAATCTTCTGCCACCCACACCTCACTTCTCTTCTCCGCACACCTCATTCCTCTTCTCTGCACAAGCAATCTCCTTTTACAAATTTGAATGCCAACCCCCACCTGACATTTAGTGTGGTGGTGCCCCTTTACCCACAAAAAAGCACACAACTTCCCTCTAATCGGACCTCATGTCATGATTGTTGCCTCCGTAGCGAAATAATTGAATCCCTTTGGCTTAACGAGCCATTCTATGCTTGCAGTCACCTCCCTACCCACCCGGGCCATGATCTCTCGCACCCCTTCCCACCTTGTTCTGGACCGACACCTTCATCCTCCTCCATCGGTATCATAATGATATATTATAATGCATTTAAATTATTTGTTATGGGCAATTGAACCATAAAGCTTTATATTTTATATATTTTTGCGAATTTAAAAGGGGAAACAATACATAGTTATTAGATTCCTTGTTTTGTGGGTTAGGATATCTGTGCTTATAGGTTAGGATATCTGTGCCATTATAAGCACACTATTCTTGGTCTTGGTGGTGTGGTTTTGTTAGTTGTTACCTTTTATTGTTAGTGTATGAATGGCATGCCCATTCTTAACTTTCCAAATAACTTATGATCAGGGAGGGTGGAAAGTCAAAGGGGAGTACTTGTTTATGGTTATTTTTCTTAAAATGATTATTGTAACTTTGTACTCATGCCTCTGTTGTCTTTTCAAATTACACGATAACCACTATAATCTTAATAACTACATCTTGTTACTTGTGAATTTTGAAAAAAGAGGGTGATGCACCCTATGTAGGTACATGCGAAAAAATCTATTTGCTATTAATAAAATAATATTTACAAATTGTTCGTCCATGACTCTATAACATACCTGTGCACGATAGTATATTTTCAACACAATGTCCTTCCCACTTTAAAATTACAACATTACTTGCAATCCAAACTGTTGAGTATGTGGCAGTAACTCTAAAATATGTTCATGATCTTCACATTAGCACATAGGGGTTGTTTGGTTGGAGGGTTATATTGTAGAGGATAGCTCTTCCAAAAAAAGGGTTATATGGTGGACAGCCTTTTTGCTTATTTTGGTATTTGGATGGGAGGTTTGTTGTTGAGAGGGTTTATTGTGATGTGATTTTATCGGAGTTCGAAAAATGATCAGATAGTGAGGATAACATACTATAATATTTATTTGTTTAAATTGAAGAAAGGTAAATGAGGGAGGAGATGTATTAAATGAGAGAGAGGGGTTGTCGGGTGGGTCTCACAGGATAGAGAGTGATGGATGGCCGGTGTGCCTCGTTGGGTAGAAAATAGGGGTTTAGGGTGGAAACTCACGGGCTTTGGGGTGGAAATCCGATTTCCCTAGGTATTCATCCAAATGAATGGGCCCTTAGAGCTTTTCACAATTGTTCATGAAGACACGTAAACCACTACACTTGTATCCATACCTTTACAACGTCTATGCAATTTAAGAATAGATTATCGAGTTTCGAACAGACCCCACCTAAATATCCATGTTATCTATCTCTTCCTCTAGAAGGACCACATGGAAATCTTTAGTTTTAGATGGACCCAAGCTTTAACTCTACATTCACTATTTATGAACTTCGATGCGAAAAAAACGTACTGTGAATTTTTTGAACCATGCCCCATCGTTATGTTCCCTTGGCTCCCACCATTTTACCAAGTTCCTCAACACGCTTATTATACAAGTTATCTCTAAGAACAACAACCACATACCATTCTTTGTGCTAGATATGGATGGACAATTTGCAACCGCGACTCCTTAATCTGTTGTATGCACAAGTAATCTAGGAAATAGATCTTTTAATGTCCTCTACTATGACCAATCATCGAGCCAAAAGCAGGACCTACTATCATTAAACATCAATTTTAGGTGCAACATCGCCTCATGCAATATTGCACAAATGCCCTTCTAGAAGCACGAGGGTCCATTTGGCCAACTAACCTGCACCCTCGATTTCTCCATTTATGCGGATATGACTTGCCTACATTGGGACAAAATTATGAAATATATTAAACACATGTTCTTCATTCAGGGTCGATCCATGAGTGTCTGGAGACTGGAGGGCAGATGCCATTGAGTGGATTGATGGGTCATCCTTGGAGGCTTTGTGTGATCCTTTGTTGCTGTTCAATTCTGATTCCTTGGGTATCAACTGAAACCTCTTGCATTCCTTTGAGCAATTTGTCATTTTTCGAAACAAGAGTTTTTATTTCACAATGTTGTGTATCATGCCAAGACTCTTCTTGTGTTGTGGTTTTTATGTCCCAAAATTCTTTGAAAGAAAATCCTGGAAAACCATCGAGGCCTAGCATACCGTCCTCATTTAAGTCCAAAAAACTTTTCACTCCTCTTGCTTTGATAAATTCCAATGAGCTTCTTTGCTTGCTAATTGCTTATTCCACAAGTTCCTTTCTTTGATCATATGCATTAACCCCTCACCCGATTTGTCCACCTGCTTATCACCCGGGACCACGATAGTATCCACTTTCAACTCCCTAATATGGTTCCTCTTGATGGTTTCTTAATGCCGATCTTTGTGGTTTATGGTCTCTGGAGGACCTTCGGAAGAAGGTCAAGAGATGCCAACAAAAAGATTTGGCATGGGCAGAAGTCGTACTACTTGATCAACTTGAGGATTTCAGGGAGTTGCATGAGGAGAAGGTTGTGAAATGCGAGCACAACGACATTCTCCCGGAGGAGGATAAGAAGAGAGAGGGATCAAGTGGAAGCATCGCTTGAGACAGAAGTGACTGGAAGAGGGAGATGCATACATTAGTTTCTTTCATGCGGTGTCCATCGGTCGAAGAAAGCACAATTTAATTCATTTGATTGTGGTAGATGCCCGTGCCATTGGTGTTGTAATGAGGTGTCGTTACCTTGAGCTAAGCAAGCGTGTGCCTAGTAACGGTGCTAGATGTACGTGAAAAAGATATCCCATAATTGTCTGACCTGCAGTGTGAATGGTTGGGGAAGACTTTCTTGCTTTTTGAGGTCAAGCGAGTGACTTTTGATCTGAATACAAATGGCTCCCTCGGTTTTCCGATGTTTTCTTTAGGGAGTTTCAAGACCTGGTATGTCAGGAAACATTAGATGTGGTAGCGGAGCTATGTCAGATGAATGAGGTTTCAAGTGATTGAATCAATCTTTTATGTTCCTTCTGCCTAAGTAGGATGTGGTGCGTCGCGTGGAGGACTTGCTCCCTATTGCTTTATCTAATGTTGTTTATCTCATTGTGGCGGAAGTATTGACAAACATGTTGCGAGGTGTACTTGGATTTATTATTGATCCAACCCAGACGGTTTTCATCCTACGTCGAAAAATGCTGGATGGGGTTGTGATGGAGTCTGAGATTATTGCTGAGTGATGAAGAAAAAGGACCAAGGGATTCTCGTGGAAGGTGGACTTTTTCGAGGATGTATGACTACGTCAGTTGGAGATTTATTTGGGTGTCCTTAGGGGCTTCAGTGGTACATGGATTGACTGGATGAAGAGATGCATGCCTACTACTTCTTATATAGTTTTCGTTAATGATAGACATGACGATGGCTTCTTTTAACCGCAACACGAGGTTAGGCAGAGTTGCCTACTTGTACCATTACTCTTTGTTGTGGTGGCCGATGTTCTAGGCAGAATGGTGACGAAGGAAATGGAGGGAGGTTTTCTCATAGGTTTCCATTCGTGAGAGATTTTCATTCCCATTCTCTATTATACTGATTTTACTATCTTTGTTGTAGAGGGAGAGACTGCTTCTGTAGAAGGTATGCCCATTGTCTTGAGCTGTTTGGGTTGGTCTCTTTTATGAAGATTAATCATGCCAAGTTTGCTTTTATTCCTTGTGTGATATACGAGGAGGAGATGGGTGTTTGTTAGTTTGCCTTGCAGATGCATAGTGTCCCTATCCTTTATCTTGGGCCGCCCTTGATCTTAGGTAAACTATGGCAGTTTGGTTGGTTACCGCTTATTGTGAGGATGAAAAAGAAGTTGGCTAGCTGGCATGCATCTTGCCTTCAAAGAGGTGGAAGTCTAGTGTTGTTGGGGTTTATGTCAATTATCAAGATGTTCTTTTTATCTACATGCCTATTACCTATTGGGGTGAAGAGGAAGTAGGAGGTGCTTATGAGACATTTCTTCTGGACCTCTTCTAGGAAGTCGTAGGGGATGCCATTGGTGGGATGGAAACCCTTGATAATCAAGAAGAAAGATGGTGGGTTTTGGATCCAGAGCTTGGAGGTGATGAATAATGCTTTATTGACAAAGTGGGTGGCATGACTCTGGGGTTGAGGGTCTTATTTGCTTTGGAGGACATTGCACCCAATTTATGGGATTTATTTGGATCCCTCTTCACATGTTGTTGCTGTACTGATGTCTTCTAACTTGTGGAAGGAGATTTGCTTGATGCTCTCTCATATGATCCCACTCATGGAACGAAGACACCTCCCTCGAAATCTCCTTCCCCCAGCTTCCACTTGGTGTTGAGGAACAGAGCGACGCCCTCGTCACTCCACAACCGTCCAGCCTGAGTTCGCCACTGCATCAATCAGTCTTTAATGATAGAAATAACGTTAAATCTACCCTTCTACTCTTACCTTACTGTAATGAGATGATGAGGGGCATTGTGGGAAATCTGAAGTTGTTCACCGGGGTAGTGGCTTGTCAGGATCTAGAGTACATGGTGATTAGGTGCAGTGAGGGAGGAGGGTTGGAACTCGCTTGCAAGGTTGGAGGTTGTAAAAGGAGCATGATGAGAGGTGCTTGCAGAGTTGAAGCAAAGAGAGATTGGGTTCGTTCGTAGAACAGAGGTTGGAGGGGGTAACGGTGGATCTTCACCAAGGTTGCTTGATGGGGGGTGCAGTCTTGTTGGGGAGTTATGCCTTGCAGAGGGAGGGTGACCGAAGCTTGTGGGCATTGAGGGAGCTTCATTGGAGCATGGTTTAAGGAGGAATGAGAGATGAACGGGACCAAAAGTGATCTACTGTTTGTGAATGTTATTTTTGTAAATCATATCACTTTTTAATCGTTATGGTCAAATTTAAGGGTTTAGTTGACATACTTTAATGGCAGGTGATGATGGTGTAAAATAGAGAGATTACGAGGACATGCTGTAATTTTGACGATTATAAGGATTATAATGTAATCTGAAAAAAGAGGATATGGGTGTGGAAATCTCTTATTATATTGTGCTATCTATTATAGTGGTCTGTCTTTTGCTAAATATTTCGTATCGACCACAATGAGGTTTCTCTAAGCACCATAACCTGGATCTATTTTCTTTATTTTTTCATGATAAATACGAATTCATATTTTGTCTATTTTATTGTTTAGTCATCCCTGACATGTACATCAACTTCCATGCTACAGTGAAAGTGGACGGCTGGATGAAAATGCAGCCTGCCTTCTAAATTTAACTTGGTGGACTTTTCCACTTGGTTTACTTCTGTCTTCTATAGCATGCTTTTTCGCCTTTGGTCGGCACGACTTCCACTTCTGTGATCCCTATGTGCAGGGATTCTTAATTCATGGTAATTTTATGCTTACATTTCTTTAGATATTTAAATCCGCATCCTAAAATCACTTGCATGTCACATGATTCGTATATTGATTTATAATATTCTCATTTCCCCTAACTGTCTAGCATACATTAGCCTTGAGAAGAGTGAGAGAAGAGAGAGGTGATGGGTAGGGCGGAGCAATATAATAACTCAAAATGGTCTTTATCAATTTCTTTATCTTCAGATACTGCCTGGTCAAGAGTTTGTTTTTTAATTATAAGGTTATCCATTTAGTTCCTTTGATTTGTCAACTTTTTTTAATTGACTTGGAAGTGAATCCAAGATTCTTTGCTAGAGGGCCCGAGTACATTTTCTAGAAGTGTGCAATTTCTTCTTTGTTGCTCTTAAGACACACAAGGCCAAAATTTTTTGGGAGGGATAAGCAGGTAAAAGAGTGTGCACGATCTAGGGAATTGGTTGGATGTATTATGTATAAGAATGCATGTTTGTCTTGTTTTTTTACGATGTGGAGATTGTTATTAACTTGCAATTCACTATCTGCTATTGGTTTGCTCTTGATTCACCATTAGTGACGACCCCCTCCCCATCTCATTCTACTCAACTTTTCCAACATGTTTCACTTGAAAACTCATTTGTGTTTGGAAGCACATTTGTCACTGTGCTTGCTCCCTCCTTTCACCATAGATTTTATTCTTTCTCGAGGCAACATCCTGACGCTCTTAGTATACCAGTCCCCCATTCTATCCTAGTGGGCAACCAAAAGTTCGGGGTGCTCGAGGCACCAGCCCCACCTAAATCGACTACCATCTAAACATCATTGGAGATGCTAAAGAATAAATGATCCATACCCTCCTAGGAAAAATCGAACCTAGGGACAAGATACATGAGTCCTGAGGAGTATATTGGCTTTCTATGTGCTAGTCATCACCCGACCATTCCTCAACAACCAGGGGAAATCGATATAGATGAGGTTTCTTCAGGCTCCAAATCCTCCTACAATCATGGGAAGATTCTCAAGATCAAAAACCGTGGGAGCATCAGAAAGAGCCTTGTAGGCCTTCTCCAGAGCTCCACATCAAACAAACTTTAGTAGCCTCATCTGTCTGATGAACCCTTCACAATAGCCATAAATGGGCTTATCCTCAAAAACTTAGAAACCCTCTAATCCGATGGCCCCAAGTGGAAGGAAGGTACTCCGGACTCCGGAGCCATTGGGCCAAACCTCCTCCACCAGCAAGTCGTGATTGTTGACCAAGCTAATCAATCATATAGAGGATTCCTTCTTTAAACCAGTCATCTCACTAGAATCTTAAATCCCTGTTATCACCAACAGTCGACTGCAATAACGTCACCATCTCAGATAAAATGACATAAATCCATTGTCAAAAATAGGTGATAAGTTTGACACCCCTCGAGATATAGATAAGCTCGAGGAGACTAAATTTTTTTTTGACGCTCAAAAAGGGGGAGACACTCTGTGTTGTTCGCCCCAATGTATTAAAACTAAAAGGAAAGAGTACTTACAAGATGGATGAAGGAAGAAGGAAGGAATAAAGGAAGGAAGAAAGCGCGAGCAATACAAACGCTACACCCTATCGAATAAAGATACCCCCGACGCACACGCTCAAAGCTACCTGGAAGTCCAATCATGAAGAAAGCGAGCAACCGAGATGCGAATATTTTCCTTGTAGAACCGCTGCCTAGCAAAGAGAGCCTCGTTTCTATCAAGCCAGATGCTCCATAAGCGCGCGATGGGGTCCAAGATATCCGCCCGAGATCGGCCCCGAGAGTTCATCAAGCTGTCGCAAAACGCATCCAAGTCCGATAAATTCAGCCATCCCAGATCGTCCCAGAGAGAACGAACACAGTCGCAGTGAAGAAAGAGGTGTCCGCTGGTTTCCTCCTCCGTACCACAAAGAGCACACGTCCTCGAAACATTAGGAAACATGATTGCAAGTCGGACACGAGTTAACAGCCGACCACGCCGAAGGAGCCAAAGAAAGACACCAACCCGTTCCGGTAGTTTAAGACTCCATATGAACTTGCAATGACCCAATAAAGTCGCATCGTTCCCAACAGCTGAAGGAATGAGAGCGTGGTAGGCCTTCCTGGAAGAGAAAGGACCGTCTCTCCAGGCGAGATGATCGCGGCCCCCATTGGGGGTGGGAGCGTTCGAGAGAAAACGCAGCATGGTAGTGAAGTCGTCCGATCGCTGGTCCGATAGATTTGCATCAAAGATAGGGCACCAACAACCACCATCCCAACATGATGCCACAGTGGCCTCCTTGTCACTCGCCAGCGTGCAAAGCCGAGGCAAAATATTCTGCAAAATACCCCTCCCAGTCCAATCATCCGTCCAAAAACGGAAGGAATTACCATCACCAAGAATCGGCTTAAATAGAGAACGGTTGCGATTAAAAGCGGCTAAGACATCACGGCACAAGGAGGAAATGTGGCCCTCGATCCGCCCGCGCGAAGCGGAAATCAAATCGACCCCCGCCGCCTCCCTAAGGCACTTCAACATGAAATTCTCCTCCGAACCCCACACTCTCGCCGCCCATTTGAGAAGCAATGCTTCGTTCACCACCTCCAACCGTCTCACGCCCAGACCCCCCCTCCCCCCCCCCCGCTTGGGCCGCGAGACATCCTCCCAACCCACCAAATGAACCCCCCTCCTCCCTTCACCTTTCCTGCCCCAAAGAAACCCCCGCATACATTTCTCCAACCTCCTCCGGATCCCCTTAGGCATGCCACGCACAGATAAAAAGTAGATTGGGATCGAGGAAAGAACCGATTTAAGAAGCACTAACCGACCCCCCCTTGAGAGGAGCGCCGCGCGCCACCCAGCCAGTCGAGTCTCCATCTTTTCCACCATCTTCTGCCAGTCACGCAGCCGAGCACGACCCACCGACAACGGCAAGCCAAGATACTCCAAGGGGAGGCTACTCGTAGAGGAACCCATCAGGCGAGCGCACTCCCCAGCCTCCTCCTGCGACATAGCGAACGGAACGACTTTGGACTTGTTCCCGTTAATGAGGAGGCCTGACATCTCACTGAATAATTGAAGAGTAGTAACCATACCCGACGCGTTCGTGAAGCCGCCTTCGATGAATCAAATAGTGTCATCAGCAAACTGTAACAGAGGAATATGATAAGGACCCAAAGAGCATCCGCGCGTAAGACCGGCTGCCGCGACACCATCAATCATACGGGGCAAAACGTCCACCGCCAGAACGAAAAGAAGGGGAGCGAGGGGGCATCCCTGCCGGACCCCCCTGCGGGGTTGGAATGACCCCCCAGCCGGGCACCCATTAAGAATAATCGAGAGAGAGGCAGTGGACACACATTGCCTAATCCAAGAAATCCAGACCGCCGGGAAACCTCTACGCGAGAGCACCGACCATAAGAAGTGCCAATCCAAAGTATCATAAGCCTTAGCAAAGTCGATTTTCCATAGAATCCCCTTGGTATCATTCCTGCGCCTAGCCTCAAGGATCTCGGATGCCACCGCATAACATTCAGAAATCTGCCTCCCACGGACAAAAGCGGCCTGGGAGGGCGATATGAGCGAATCGAGGAGAGGCGCAAGTCTCCTGGTGAGAGCCTTCGCAATGATTAAGTATATGCCGTTAGATATAGATATAGGGCGGAAGTCCTCAATTCGATTGGCCGAAGGAGACTTCGGAATCAAGATGATATTGGCCCGGTTGAGACGGTCAAAACCACGGTTTCCCGCACAGAATTCATGTACAACGTCCAACACGTCGCACGCGATCACGTCCCAGAAGTCACGATAGAAAGAGATAGGGAAACCGCCAGGGCCTGGGGCCGCGTCCGCGTTGAGATCCCAAACCGCCCCCTTGAGCTCATCCAGAGAAAAAGGCCTGATCAGCGACGACGCATCCGCAGCCGCAAGGACCGAAGCCCCACGGCCAGACCACCGCCACGAGCGCATAGGTTGACGGTCAAAAGCGTTCTTAAAATATGCTCCCAAGGCGACACCCAACTCCTTCGCCCCCTGGATGAGGGAGCCATTAACCGTGAGAGAAGAAATGGAGTTCGCACGTTTTCTGCCACTAGCGATCCTGTGAAAGAAGGCCGTGTTCGCATCCCCATCAGAAATCCATCGCAAGCGCGAGCGCTGGCGCCACTCGATAGCCCTCTTCCTGTCCTCCGTCGCGACCACCTGCAATGCTGTAGCATGTTCGGCCAACTCGTCGGGGGATAATTCCCTCGCGCTCTCTAAGCGATCCAAACGAAGAATGATGTCCTCAGCCTCCTTACAAGCAAGAACACGAGCTTGACGGGATTCCAATTTAAAGGAAGCCAAGCATTTCCTGAGGGAAGAGAGTTTAAGATCAAATCGACGAGCCGCACTGCCGACAAAAGTTGACTGGGACCAATGGTTGCGAACAAGGTCCCTGAAGGACGGTTCCAACAGCCAGCAACGCTCGTAGCGAAAGAGTCCACACGACCGAGAAGAATCCCCGGAGTCCTAAATAATGGGGCTATGGTCAGAGAACGAGCGTGGCCGAGAAGAAACCGAGCATAGTGGGAAAGCCTCCATCAAGCGCCCATTCGCCAAAAATCTGTCTAACCGAGAACGAGAAGCATTATTCCTCCATGTGTATTTAATGTCATTAGCCACCAGCCTCTCGAGCGCCACGTCCTGGACGAACTCCATAAAATCAGAAGAGCCCGGATCTTGTCCCCCACGACCACGAGGACGGACATGCGATAGTAAAGTCACGTTAAAGTCGCCCCCCAAGATCCAGGGGGTGTCTCCCAAAGACACGGCATCGTCGCGCAAGTCTTCCCAGAGCTCCCGACGAGCGATATGACAAGAAGGCGCGTAAAGACAAGTGAAAGCCATTGATGCATTAGAATCAGGCCTCGTGAGGACCACAGAAATAGAATGTCTTCCAAAACGAGCATGGGAAAAGGATAATCTCGCTGACCGCCATGCCAAAAGGATCCCGCCCGATGCGCCGACCGCATCCAACGAGCGAAAAGCATCGAAGCTCCCCGCACCAAAGGACTTCCACAAGATGTCGTCCACCCCCGATAATTTCGATTCTTGAAGAAGAGCAACGTCGCAATCCCAATCAATAAAACGAGAACCCAAAGCATGCCGACGATCCGGGTCGCCGAGACCACGAACATTCCGAGATAAGATTTTCATTAAGGACGAAACACTTTCCCCAAATCACGAACAACTGCAGAGCCAAACCATATTAATCACTAGGAGAGTGACCCTCAATGCGAAAGAGGCCTGCCGCCTCTGCCACCGCGTCGCGCAAGAGCTGAGACGAAGAGAGAGATGAATCCCCAAGACTTGTGGGACGACGTCGAGAGTAACTTCTTCCAAACCTGGACTGGGGAGACATCCCTGTGCTCCCGAAAAGAGTTAGACCGCTGTAGAAGCCAGGCGTATGAGTCGTTGAAGAATCGCCAGGTGCCCCGTCAGCCGAACGAGAAATCGAAGAAGAAGGATTCCCTTGATAACGAGGGGGGGGGGGTAGCACCTCACCCGTATCCTCTTGCAAAGATCTGCCCGGAGAAGCGCTCGCCGAAGTAATAGGGGGAGCCAATATCCTGCTAGGTGGTGTGGCAATTTCTTCCAGATGGGCCCCCGAGGCAAAGGGCAACGAAGAAATCGGCTGCGGGCACCAATAATCAGAAGCCCACATAAGGGGCTCCGATATAATAACCGGATCGGGTCCGTCCCTCGCAAGGGCCCAGAAGTCGTGTAAATCGGATCCGGGCGCTGAGATAAGAGGTACCGCAGTACCGAGGCCCGAGAACTCCAAAAGAAGTGGGTTGGTAGACAGAATGGATGCTGTAGAAGAAGGCGAATCGACCTCGAGAGGATCCCAAGCCACCAAATGAAGAGTGTCATCTCCCGCACGCGGGACCTGAGGGATACCGGGCGATAAACCCGAAAAAGCGCCCGGCCCTTGCGACGCTTCGATGATGTCCCGGAAAAATGACATGAGGCGGGGGGAAGCTGAATCGCCAAGCCCCGCACCAAAGAACGAACCGTCGCCATGATCGACCGACGCAGGTGACGAGGAGACCGCCGCCGTCGCCGGCGCTGGAAAAGAAAATTCCAGCTTGAAGGTCCAACTCCCCACCGCCAAAGTTTCGAACAATACCTTATGAGCCAGAGACCTGATGAACGTGGAGGAGCACTCGATGAGAATCCGAGTACACTTCCAATCAGAGCCCGGCGCCAGACCATCGTCAAGGACCGCCAGAACTTGGCCCCAACTGCAGACGACCTTGGATAAGCAATGCACCGTGCGAGACAAGAATGGGACCCCACGAACTTCGGCGATGCAGACTTCTGAGTCAAAGGTTGCGCCATCCGCAACACGCAGCCGCCTCCATTTAACGAGCGAATCATCCTCCAGGCGAAGAAGGGTCTCCCGTTGCTCCGGGGAGAGCCCTCGAACACAACATCTATAATCATCGAGGAAGAAGAAGTCCCCGCGGAAGTCGTCTCCCAGAATAAGGAGGGTACCTGCGCGAATCTTCTGCCGTCCCACTTCGGGTCGTCGAAGCACCCCCACAACAACGTAGCGCTCCACTGAACCATCACACGAACTAGAATCACCCTGCGCCCGCGCTCCCTCCTTGGATATCCCAACCTCCGGCATCGGCTTGGGACACTCCCTTCGAACGGGCACCCCCTTGCCCCGAACGTCATGCAAACGCACCCCTTCGGCACCCGCCAAGCTGACCAGAACATGCACTTCCTCCTCCTGTATTGACCCCGATCCCCCTCCCACGTTAGCAGGGATAGAGGCGATCCCCCCCTCAGACATCTCCGAAGCAGCACAACTGTCTCGCACCACTTGAGCAAAAGAGCGCGAATCCTTGAGAGCGCACGAACCACCGCCACGACAACGCTGCGCCGCACGACGCGAGTCCATGCGTGCCCGGCCAACTGCCGAAACTCCAGAAGCCCTGCAAGAATACATGCGATGACCTACCTCGCCACAACGAAAGCATCGAGGAGGATCTCGACATGCATGAGCAACATGTCCACGCCCGCCACATCTGAAACAACGCTTCCCGGGCTTCGCATGCGTGGCCCTCTCCCACGCACCACCCCCGAGCTCCGACGCATCGCCAACTACGCTTCCCCCTATAGAGCCACCGCGAAAACTCCGTCCAGCGCCACCGCGAGTTCCCACGGTATAGCCTCCGCGAGAACCCCTACGCGCTCCACCGCGATACCCCCTCCCTGCTTCACCCTCTCCTTCCTGCTGACGATGATCCCCTTGAGCCTTCGGACGCCACGTACGACTCTCCCGCTGCGCCATCTTCCGCTGACGATGAGGAGACTACTGCACCAACCAACACAACAAATCAGTTCTCTCGCTTCATCTTATCACCTATTTGGTGAAAAGTGCCTTGTTCATCTCCTTCAAACGCAAACCCCCATTTTCTGCTAGTTGCATCACAAAATCCCAGTCTACCTAATGACACACATAGTTCTCCTTCATAGAGCTGGACCAGAAAAAACGTCTTAAATGTTCATGCACCCCCACCAGCAGTGGTGAGGAGAGTAGAAGGTCCGGGACAGTGGATAGCACCACCTTGAGAAACACTAAATGACCACCCCTTGAAAGATAACTGGAATTAAATTTTCTTGACAAGAAAATTATTATATACCATCCTATTTTTCGAAACTTAAAGCATGATCTAACCCATATATGTTTGTTTGGAGGGAAGTAGTCTATGCTGAATCGCTGATACTGTCTAAATGTGGAAAAGGCATTGTTAGATTTTGGTTGAAGAATTAATTTTGTAAAGTTGTAATTGTCATTGTTTTATTCCGATTGGATTTCACTTCTGTAAAATTGGCATATCATGACATCCCTAAATAATCTATTTGTTGGATCTGACACCTGTACTTAATTTTATAGGATTGGCCTGTATGTTGGAGTTACTGGCAGAACCTTTGTATATTCTTGCCCAAAACTTGCTTCTGTTAAAATTGCGAATGGTTGTTGAATCAGTGGCTACCCTCTCACGTTGCCTGCTCTTATATTATCTAATTGTTGAAACTAGCATGGTACTTTTTTGCTTCCTCATTCTGACTTTCTTACCTAGCTAAATTCTATATTTTCTATTTTTATGATAATGTTATATTCAGCTCTCCTTTGCCAAAATTGTGTAGATGTTTTTGTGGAATGAGAAAAAGAAAAGTTGTATTCCATCTAACCCTAGAGCTCTCTTATATAGGAGAAAAGCTCTAATGGTAAATTACCTAAACAGGACAATAGAAATAAAAAATATAAGAATGTCTAAATAACATGAATATCGTAACACTCCCCCTCAAGCTGGAACATATATATCTATCATGCTCAGCTTGGAACAACAATGATGAAAAGGACCTCTAGGCAGGGCCTTAGTAAACATGTCTGCAAGATCGAGGAGGCCTTTTCTATAGTTCCCCTTCGATGATTGCCCATACCGGGAAGTCTTTTTTCATAAGCGAACTCCAGAGCTTAACGGTGTCAACGATAGGACTCCTTCTCCTAGCTAGAACCTAAAGTGCCTATCCTGCCTCTACGTCTCCTTGCTCGGGAAAGATCTTAATGGACCAAGGAGTCGCCTCTTGCTGACTTTACCTTTCTCGGTCTGAGAAGTGCATTGTTGAAACTGGGCTGGAACGCCAAGTGGCCCTAGATTCGGGGGTTTCGGCTATAACCGAAATCTACCCTTCTCGCGACTATCAAAAAACAGGGTAATCAAGCTATGTATCTATTAAGCCCGGTCTTTTCCGCAATCTTGCAACTGACTTGGTAAGCGGAAAGAGAGATCATCTATCTAACTGATGAGATTAATCGGAACCTTAGTCGGTAGGATTGGGGAAATGACCGACCCCTTTCGCACTACTATAGAAGCGAGCCTTTGTTCGCTTCTTCTCCGCCAAGCACGGAAGTTTCTGGATAACTATAGGTCGATGGCTACCTAAGGAAACTCCGATTCGATCCGCCCCCCGGCAGGGATGCTTCTACCTCATCTCGATCACAAGGGGAGGTAAGGTAGCACCGAAGAAAGAAAAGAGCGAGATGGTTGTTTTTGTTGTTCCCGCGATTTTGACCTCTTTTTGGCGTGTTTATTTAACAATTTGCTCCACGGGTCCGAGTCGTATTAGAGGTGCGACGAGGGGGAAAAGTCCTTTCTAAGAATTGATCTCTTGACGCTACATAAGATGTAGAAATACGCCCCTTTTGGATCAAATCACGAATATAATGACAGTCCACCTCAATGTGCTTTGTCCTTTCATGAAATGTTGGATTATTAGCTACAAACAAAGCCGCCTGATTATCACATTTAAGATGCATAGGAAGAGTTACTTCGATTGTTAAATCGGTCAAGACAGATTTGACCCACACCATCTCTGTGCTACCTCGGGCCATTGCCCTATATTTTTATTCTGCACTGGATTGTGGCACAACCGTTTGTTTCTTACTCTTCCATGAGACTAGTGAGCTGCCAACCAAGGTTGCAGAAAGCGGTAGTCCATATTTGGTAGGTGGGGTCACTTACTAAGGATTAATCGACAATCGGGTGACTAATCGAATTTAGTCGACCATTATTCGATTTTGAATTTTTTATTTATTTTTAATGTATAAATCATTTTTTTACATATATTCTTTCATATTTGCAATATAAATAATTTTTTATACATATATTCTTATATATTTGCATAGATTTGAATATTTTCTATACTATTATAATGAAACAAAAGGAGTAATTGACTTTAAATATAACATTAAGCATACTAGAATAGGTTTGATTTAAAAAAAAGCAAAAAATAAAAAAATAAAAAACCTCTATGTAAAAGTCGGCCCGATTAGTCGAGTTGACCGACTAATGGCCGACTAGGCCTAGTCGAGTCGGCTACCCCCCCGACTCGACTAGTCGGCCTAGTTGGCCGATTTTACAACAGTGCTGCCCATGGCCTCAAATTTCAGCGAAATTCGGTCGAATTTCCATCGGATATCGATATCTAGTTGAAATCGAAATTCTACCGAAATGACCGAAATATGGGGGTCCTAGTACAAAAAATGTCCGGAATGATCGAACGGTCGAAATTTCACCGAAATTCCATCGAAATTCTGTTTTGCTCGATACCGAAATGGTGACCGAAATTGACATTTAGGGCCTTGGTGCTGCCAACAAACACAACGAAGCCTGAAGTAGACTTCCTTTCATTAGGACACCTAACATAATCTGCATCTGCATACCCTGTAACTAAGAGAGACGTATCTCTTCTAAACAGAAGACATGCACCTGGAGATGACTTCAGATATCTAAGGATCATGAAAACTACATCCATGTGCACCTGCCTAGGTTGCTCCATGAACTGACTTACTCTACTCACAACACCAGATATATCGGGTCTGATAATAGTAACATACAATAATTTCCCTACCAGCTCTCTGTATCGTCTCTTGTCCACCTCCTCAGATCCATCATCATATAGCTTCGCATTATGATCCGTCGAGGTAGTAGCTGGTCTACATTCTGTCATGCCTGTCTCAGATAGAAGATCAGTGGCGTGCTTCCTTTGTGTCATATCCATACCCTGCTGATTTCGTGCAAATTCCAGTTCAAGGAAGTAACGAAGCGTACCAAGGTCCTTGGTAACAAACTGCTGCCCAAGGAAATCCTTAGCTGCTTGAATGTTCTGTTCATCGCTGCCAGTGATAACAATGTCATCAACATAAATCGAGATGACTACAATACCTCTCTGGTGTCTCTTTACAAAGAGAGTATGATCTGTAGTAGATCTGACAAATTCCTTTTGTTCAATCAATTCCTAGAGCTTCTGAAACCAAGCCCTCGGACTCTGCTTAAGGCCATATGTAGCCTTATGAAGACGGCACACCATACTAGACTCCTTCTCAGCAACAAACCCAAGTGGCTGCTGCATGTAAAACTCTTCCTGCAAATCACCATACAAGAAAGCATTCTTCTCATCCAATTGGAAAAACGGCCAATCACGAACTACAACAACAACAATAAGAATCGACAAGGTAGAGTGACCCGCTACAGGAGAAAATGCGTCCTGATAGTCCATCCCTTATGTCTGGGTAAACCCACGAGCAACCAGTATGGCCTTGTATCCGTCAACTGTACTATCCGATGCTTCACAGTAAATATCCATTTGCTTCCAACAACAGACGCACCTGGTGGAGTATTACTACACTCCACGTACCTCGTGACTGTAAAACCACCATCTCCTCCTCCATAGCCAAACGCCACTGACTGCTCTGCAGTGCCTCCTGATATGACCGTGGTATCTCTATAACAAACAAACCCGCAACAAAGTGCTGAAAATCCTTGGAAAGATGTTCCAAGGAAACATGAGAACCCAAAGGGTGCATAATGCATGCTCGTTTCTGCCACCGAAGTGCTATAGGCATATCCAGATCCTCAATAGGAGTAGTAGAGACAGTATCTGCACCTTGTATTTGTACCTCAATCTGTACATGCAAATCACCCGTGCCATTAGAAGAACTCAAATACTCAATACATACCTTGGGCGTGCTTGATGACGGAGGAGGCGCATGAGCACGGGGCCTTCGCTGATAGACCTGCGGAAAGAAACCAGGAGGCGGGGGTGGAGGAGGTGGTGGTGGAGTAGAACATGGTAGTGGTGGAGGAGGCATATAGATCTCTTCTCCATCCTCTGAAGGAGTAATCCTATCACCTGTGAGAGAAAAATACATAATGGACTCAAAGAAGGTGACATCAGCACTGACATAGTACCATCATCGAACATGATCAAAACAACGATATCCCTTTGGGTTTTGGAATACCCAACAGACACATTTGACAGCTCTGGGAGAGAGCTTGTCAAGACTAGGAGAGAGTTGATGAACAAACGCAGCCGAACCAAAGACACGAGGCGTAAGCGAGAAAAGATCCATCTCGGGAAACACAATCAAGAACGGGATCTTCTCCCCTAACCTTGAAGAAGGCATACGATTTAGCAGATGACAAGCAGTTAGAACCGCATCTCCTCAATAGGAATGAGGAGCACGACTCTAAATCAGTAGGGTTCTGGTAACATCCAAAAGATGACGGTGTTTCCTTTCAACCACCCCATTCTGTTGGGATGTATACGCACACGATGTCTGATGCACAATACCATGAGACTTCAGAAATTGAGGGAGCTGAGTATTGCAAAATTCTAGAGCATTATCAGAACGTATGTACTTGACTCTGGCAGAAAAAATGTTCTTTATTTCACTTAATAAAAGACTAAATAACAGGACAACGTCAGTCTTGTTCTTAAGAAGGAAAACCCACGGCAACCTAGAAAACTCATCAACAACAACAAGATAAAATATGTGTCCTTGAAGATCTGGCTCACGAGTAGGACCCCAAATATCAAAATGGAGCAACTTAAATAGACTATGACTACTTGGACCCTGACGACTCTGGAAATGGGATCGATGATGCTTCCCAAGCTGGCAGGCCTCACACTGAAAAGTGGAGCGAGGAGAAATCTGAGGAAGAACATGGACCGGCTTTTGTAGAGGAAGATGACCAAATCGCATATGCCACATGTACAGAGAAACAGACCCAGTGCTCAGAGAAAAAGAGGTGCCAGCGTACGGAGACTGAACAAGTCTGTAAAGGCCCCCATGCTCACTGCCAGTTCCAGTCACTCTGCCCGTAAGAGTGTCCTGAAATACAAGAGCAGATGGATCAAGTAATAGCACGACAATGTAAATCTCCGGTGATTTGACTAATTGATAATAAGTTCATAGAAAATTCAGGAGCACAGAGAACATTAGCAAGCCTCAATGTAGAAGTCAACTGCACCTCCCCCTGGCTAGTGATGGGGGAATGTGTACCATCTGTTATCACGATTCACAACTGATCTTCTAGGCTGTACAAGATGAAAAACACTAAACTGACCTCTGTCACTACAGAGATGATGGGATGCACCAGAATCCATGATCCATTCTGATAAGTCTGCCTTGTAGCAACTAGAAAAGGCATAGTCTATACTTGATGTAGGCGCAGATGTTCAGGAAGCAACCTCTGAGGATCTTGAAGGAGTAGTAGATCCGGTTGTGCCAGGCACAATCTCTCTCAGTTGTGCTACAAGCTCGTCAAATCTTTGATCAGATGCAGGTGATGGACTCCCGGCCTGTTGTGTCTGCTCTGCAACCCTGGCTGACGCAAGAAACCCATGCTTGGAATAACAGATTTTCTCAGAATGACCTGTCCTGTGGCAGTATGTGTACGACTGACGAGGTCTACCTCCGCTACCGTGGTTGGAACTCCCCCTGCCACGATATGGTGTGTGGCTGCTTCTATCACGTGAGGCCGCCATAGCTAAAGAAGTCTGGGACTATAAAGGACTACCAGAGGATATAGATAGTCTACTCAGCCTACGATACGCCTCCTCCATTGGAGGTATGGTAGCATCAGTGAGGATCTGGGCACGAGCTGCATCATACTCTGGATCTAGGGCGGTTAGAAACACTCCAGTCATTACATAATCTCTGTATGCCTTGAGCTGCTCTGGTGTAGCAGTCAAGGGTATGTATCCATGTAACTTCTCAAACATACCCCTCAAAGAAGTATAGAGGGTGTGGAGAGGACGACCATTTTGCTTCGATGTGAAGATATCATGCTGAAGCTGTATTATCGTCGACTCATTCTTTGCCGGAGAGTATGTTGCGGCAAGAATGTCCCACATAGCCTTTGCAGTAGGCTGGCTCAAAATATCATTAGCTATCTCTGTGGATACAGTCCCAGATAGCCATACACGAGCATACATATCATCAACCTCCCATGAGGCATTCATCCCAGTCTTGTCACGTGGCTCCTCAACCGTGAGGATGTGCTTCCTGCCATTACACTGCATCAAACTCATGAACTGCATGGCCCACAGTTCATAGTTAGTTCCATCCATTTTGACAATGGGTGCCGAACTTTTGAAGGTACCCAGAGATGGAACTTCCACTTTGTTGTCGGTCATGATGACAACTATCTTCAATACTGGGCTAGAGACAAGAGATATCGACGTCTACACTAACATACAGGAAGATGGTTGTGGGTTTAAACTTATACCACAACCTCTTCCATTCCTCGAAGAGTCCTTTAGGTAGCTAGAATGTTTCTAGGGCTTCACGTTACACCCTAGGTACCCAACAAATTAGCAAGATGGCTATACGAGGGCAATGATCGCGGCTGTAGACGGCAACCGTACGCGGACTGGAGTGCGTGAACCCGCGTGGGTCACGCAACTTCGATCGGTTACGTGGAGGCACGCGTGAACATGCGTATGTGCGCTGGGCGAAGGCGACACCCTCAGACGTGTACGCGCGTTGGGCGAAGGCGACATCCTCAGACGCGCACACACATTGGGCGAAGACAGCGCTCACAGGAGCTCGACGACAGACGCACACGGGCTGAATGCGCGCGGGCTAGCTCGTCGTCAGCGGCGGCGACGGTGGCCCAAGAGAGTTAGGGTTTTGGTGGGGACAAGATTCTAGGGCATAGGTTCCAGTCTAGGACCGTCGCTCTATTACCATGTGGAATGAGAAAAAGAAAAGTTGTATTTCATCTAACCCTAGAGCTCTCTTATATAGATGAAAAGCTCTAAGGGAAAATTACATAAACGAGACAATAGAAATAAACAATATAAGAAGAATGACTAAATAACATGAATATCGTAACTGTTTTGTCAACAAATTATAGTTCCAAATTAAGTTGTGCTATGATCTATAGAATTTGTCATGACTGTATATACACGAAAATGTTGGGTGCGCATCACTTTGGATGTCCACCCTTATTTCCTTAAAATATTCTTTAGCGTGGCTATCTCCACATGCAACCCTTGACATGTAACCACTTCGTTGGGTGTGCGTTCTTGGGTGCATTTTTACTAGATTTCTGGTTTAGTACCATGTACTGACTTCACATAATTCTAGTTAATTAGTTATTTCTTGAAGGTAATAGGTGTTCACCACAAGTGGATGTGCCTAAATACTTCATATAAACTCATGGTTAAAAGCTATACAATAATGTAGCCAACAACTTTTACATGAAACATGAATCAACCAGAAAAACTGCTAGTTTTGCTACATTCTCCACAATAAAAGCATCATGCTTGAGTGAGTCTATGGGACTAGCACACAATGACTGTCCGTGCACTGAGCATCATTGTGTCACTGAGTGAGTCATCCCCTGCCCACAAATGTACATGGCCATCTTCAAGGACCCACCTTGCCTCTGTGTCATTCAAGAACAAGAGAACTGGCTTGAGCGTGGTCTTCTCATGCACGTATGGCCTGACTAATTACATCGTTCGTTGGGAGCTGTGGGCGGATTTGAGAGTGGCCAGGCTTTTGTACCCATCTAAGGCTTGGCTCGTGGGAGTGACTTCAATGTTACTCTCCTTTCATCTAATCGTCCTCATCTTCGTAAAGGGATGGATTTTGGTTCTACTAAGTTTGCGGAGGTCATGGGTGACCTCTAGCTGGAGGTGTTGCATGCATTGTACTGCTGTTTTATGTGGTACAACTCCCGTGCATGTTTTAGAATTGACCAGTTTCTTGGCTTGGCGGGCTTGTAATCCAGCTTCCCCTTGGTGTGTGTTTCGACCTTGCCGCAGTTAAGGACCTAAGGTCAGATTGTACGCCTATTTTGTGGTTATCTTGGGAAGACCTCTCTCCCTTGATATTTCTTCAAATTCGAGAAATACCAACTTCTTGATGAAGGATTCAGAAAGATGGTTCAAGACATAGTCTTATGTTGAGATGGAGGGCTCTACCATGGTGCGGCTTTTCGACAAGGTAGAATTGGTACGTAAGAGACACTACGAATACAAGGAGTTAAGGGAGAGCCATAGAGCACGATGTACTGTGGCGTAGAGCGTTGTTTCTGATCTGAACCATGTTGAGGGCCGTTGTGATCTGTCCCCATTGGAGTTGGTTGGGAACTCGAGATGGAGGCTGGCCAATTGGTGATGGTGGAGAACAGAATGTAGGAGGTGGAGTGGAGACAAAGATCCAAGCAGGGGTGGATCAAGTAGGGTGTAGGAGTGCACATGGATCGGATTGGATCAGATTTTAACTTAATCTATGTTCAATCCAACCTTAATGGATTTAACTTTTCCCAGTCCAATCCATTCCATCTACTATTTGAATCCTACCAGTAGAAGCACCTGCATCTGGAAGGAGATTTTGAAAGTTAGACTCATATTGCGGGGCACCATCATCGGTAACACCCCACCTTTCGTGTGGTCCCTGGACCCGAAGGGGTTCTCTTTTTCTGGGGCTGTGGATTTGCTACGCCATAGGGAAAACGCACAACCTTGGGCTAAGGTTACATCGCCTAAGTTTTCCAGTACTCTTTATAGAGCAGTAATGGGATGTCTACCTTCCATGGACATGCTTGCCAACTTCGGAATTTGTCCGCAATCCTTATGCTACCTCTGCTCGACAGAATTAGAATCCCATCAACACCTCCTCTTCTCTTGCCCAACGACTTCCGCAATTTGGGAGGGAGCCTGTGCGGCATTAACCTTGCCTCTATCGCTGTTGATTTCAATCCATGCTACTCTAGACTGCGGACAAGGAGATGCCCTGATGCCTTGAGGAAAAGAATGCAACAACACTGGGCCGAAATTGTTGCTGGGCCAAACATCATTCGATCCATCTAATGCTCATCCCTTTGTGCACAATAGAATCCTCCGCCCTATCCCTCCTCTTCCAACTACCGTGCGCCGCCTAGTCCCCCTCCTCCTTTCTCGCCCCTCTTCAAAGTTGCATCAATGCCATTCATGGTGATGAGCTTGAGTTTGTTTTAGTCAGCGGTAGAGTTGTCCATCCTCCTTTCTCGCCCCCTCTTCAAAGGTGCATCAATGTCATTCATGGTGATGAGCTTGAGTTTGTTTTAGTCAATGGTAGAGTTGTCCTTGTTTTAGCAGTTGCTTTTGACCTTTTTTTCTTAACGACCATGAGGAAGAGTCGAAATGGGAAAGGGAATTCATATCCATGCGGATTCGATATCATTTAAATTTCTATTACGATACAAGAAAATAGTTCAATTTGAATAAAACTAGCTAATACCGAAGAACCCGACCTGGTATTGTTGAAAAAGGGAGAGGAAGCACAACAAAGTCAATATGGATCACCCCTTCTTCTTGCGCCAAATATCTTGTCATTTCCGATGGAACTGGAGCTACATCTCCTTTTCAAATTCGATTCAAAAGTTCTATTCTATGCATTTCCATGCGCCTTTGGCCCTTTGATACCTCGAGAAACGAAATGGACAAATTTCTTTTACTAGGAATGCATGCAAGATTCATCACTAAAAAAAGGATAGTGGTACCCCATCATTTATTAATTTAATAATACTAAAAATCTATGGAAAATATTAAAATGCATTTTTTTAATAAATGGCTTGTCTGTAGGCATTTTGAATATGTGGTTAATCCAAGGGATGCCAATACCTTGGTTGCATCGATATATAATTTTTATAGAGTTGTGTAATTATGACATAAATGGAGGTTAAATTGTATTTCAATGATATGTAGATAATTGTGAATTTGTATCTTTCTATCATACAAGAAATTCAATCGATGTCATTATTCAAGGTGTGCAAATTGCCAGCCACCTCGCATGGGTTTGCCCGTTGTCTTCCAAGTCTACTCACATTCTTGTTTTTTTTAGTCAAAAGAGGGGACTCCAGAGGTGTCCGCCCCAAGATATATTAAAATGCAAAAGGTACCATGAGAACTTACAACAGATCTCGAGGAGAGATCTAGCTAGATGGCTTACATTATCAACATAAAACCTATGGATTACTCACCTTCTTGTTGACGAGTCTTCTATAAAGTGCAAGCTAATTGACATGATTGACTCTTTCAATTATATTTTCTTTCTCAATGGAATTTGTTTTATTAATAAGAATTTGGTATGGTGTGGGTATCATACATTTCTACACCTTTTAATGTTCGAGTATTTATTATGCAAACGGTGGTTAGAAAAGAGTATAAACAGAGGTTATTTGAACAAGATTGTAATAACATTAATTGAATTGATGAGAATATCAACCTATTTGTAAGAATTTTGATAATTTTACATTTTTGTTGACATAATGCTATTTGTTGATTAACTTGTAATCCAATGTAGTAATCTTGATAAAAAATTTTGGAGGATGCGTCTCATCATAAATTGAGTGCTTTTCTCGGAGTGCCTGCTCTTTGTTATGCTGAAAGAGGATCTTTTAGACTGAAAAAGAGTATTTTATTGGCACCAAACTTGATTCAACGTTGACCAACCAAGCTAATGCTAGAAGTGTCTAGATAATTTTGTGAGATCAGCCAAAATTAACCAAAACTAAAGTGGATGAAACTTCCCATTGTCATTGACGGTGATTGTCTTCTCTGGCCTGCTCCCATTTTTTGTAGGTCTAACCCAGTTCAGTTCAAACCACGGTGTGGTTGTATTTTGTAAGACTAGTACTTAGATTCACGTTCCAGTAAATTCTTAGTACACTAGAAATTAGAAAATAAAATGTTAAAGCCATGTTGTAAGTGCATTATTTTGGCCACATTTTTCTCAGTAAATAAGTGGATGCGCCATCTGCAATAAGTAGTGGGTAGGCACCACCCTGTAATTTTTCTTATGATGCTGTATAGAAATAATTGTGATAAATGAATCTTCGGATTTCATATTTACTAAGAAATTAACATTGCTGTTTGCAGGAAAAGGGGGTCATCTTTTCTTTTTCTCAGGCTGCATATGGTTTATGCATTTTCTTCGGCTACTGGATTTATTTTCTTTCTTTTTGTCATGTTAAGTGTTCAGACCTTTTTTCTCTCAGGTTGGTTTATCTCAGATTTTTTCTCTCATGTTAAGTTTCTCTCAGGTTTGTTGGAATAGATAAACTTATATTCGAGGTGTCTAGTGGTGGTAACATTATGCCATGCTACACGATTTATGCAGAGTAGTGATCCCCACGGATAATTGGAGGAAACTTCAGGGACTATGTTTTTCTTATACTTATCAAGCTTTTCAAAAGTTTTTGCTTCAAGAAGGTGAAAAGATGGTTCTTGTGTCATTTGGAACAACATATAACCAGGCCACGTATGGCCTTGTGGACAAGTTAGGTATTGCTCTTCCTTTAGTTGGGTTATTTGTATGATTGTGATGTTGATTTTCTTATTTTACGACCTGACAAGGACTCAAATTTGATACTCAGTTGAATTGTTCTTTCTGTCTTGTATATTTTTCATTCAATAACTTATTACATGAAAGCCAATCTAATTAAATCTAAATAGCCTTTTTCAGGAAGTTAATTGTGAGATTGTTCTCGTTCTGTTACTTGTTACATGAGTGCCAATCTAATGGACGCTAGATATCCTTTTTCAGGAAGTTTAATTGTGAGATTGGTATTCCTTCCATTTGAAGAAAGTTCTTACATGACATTTGCGAAGTTTGCATCAGGTATTTCGTCTGTTTCCATTTTATTTAATCTTATTTGAAATAAATGATGCAGACAAAATGAACTGACCTGAAGAATGCATAAACTAATATGATAAAAGGACATTGTATCATTTATAAAATATGACAATGACACTTTTTGGACCAAATAAACAAGGCAATGCTGAATGTAAAAAACCGATCATTGAACTACTCATATCTCTTTATATAATATTACTTATTTTTTTAAGTTGTCCTATATCTTTTTTCTCAAGTTGTCTATATCATTTTTTGCAAGAATCCGTGTAGCTGACCCTACTTATAGAGGGAGAAGGTTTTGCTATTTTTTGTCTATATCATTTTTTTTGATGAGAAGTAGGGTGAGATCCCTAAACGGGATTCACCACGCGATTTGATTCATTTAATAAGTTTTAAAGTACATTACCGTGATTCATTTTGAACTTATCTTTTTCATTTGACCTTCTACTGGTACCACACCACCCTTCATTTTTTTGAGAGGAAATGGGGTGTGAGCTCAAGGTCTTACCCTAAATTCTACTAAATCAAATAAGGAGGTGATTACATAGACCAAGTGTCATATAAAGCCCTAGCTTGAATCAACAAGTTCTCCACTTAGTAGCATTCCTGATGGAATACATAGCCGATGGCATGGGTTGAAATTGTCAAGCGGACCTTAAATGTGTTTAAGCTAATTTTATTTGTGCAGAGTTCGTTGAGATAGAGTTCCTAGAGGGTAACTTAAGTTTCAACCACCTTAACAAAATTTCTTTTCTTTCTCTTACCCATGCGGAGCTTTGCAAAAAAAGGTTGATTTTTGTTCCATTACTATATGTAGATCCGTATATTTTGATGGTTGCAAAGATACCAATAGAAAGTTTGAATCGATTAAATAGATGATGGTCTTATTGATCCAATCGGTTTTTATGAATGAAGATCATTATGATCCAATCATTTTTATTAAGAGAAGATCATAGTTGGGTGGCTTTGTGATTGTTTTAGAGATTATGGTGAATTGAGGAGGGATACTAAGGCTTTCATGCGGAAGGTTGGCTTTACTAAGGGATATATCACTCTTGATCGTGGTTTTCTCGATGCTTTCTGTGTAAGAGGGTTTTTAGCCTTGAATGAAGTGATTTTTTTGAAATCATTGAATGAAGTTATGCATGGGCACTACATTTTTTTGATGTTGGTTAATATTACGCTAGAGGGAGTTAGGCATAGACTTGTGAGGAAGGCTTGCTTTCCATCTTTTCCTCCCATAATAGTATATATGTCATTGGTTTATTGGTCGCTGATGTATTACATTTTTAACGCGTCTCTAGCTTTTCGATGTTAATGAGTCTTGTTGGGGATCATTTTGTATTTTTGTCATCACTAGAGTATCAGGGTCTCATGCTTTATAAGAAATCCTATATCTTTAACTAATAATCTATTCCATCCCACTACTTTTTCCCTATGGTATCAGAGTAACTATCCTAAACCAGAGTTTTGGGCACCCTAAACCCACGTTGTTGCACCTAGCGACGTTGCCACCCCGTTATCTTAGAGGCATCGCTGCCCCGCTACCATAGCTGCACCACTATCGTTGACACTCCAACGCCCTAGTGTCACCACCTCATTATCTTAGCAACACTGCCAACACCACCTGACCCTATCCTCATAGTAATACATAAGGTTGTCTCACGACACCACTGCCACTTAGGCATCCCCGTCACTGTCACACAACGGTTCTACCTCTGCCAATCCTTGAGTAAATTGATCTAATATCTACTCATCTTCTCTTATCAATTGCAACAACCATGACTCCATCCGTGTGATAAAGACATTGGTATCCACCTCATTCATGGTACTACATGAGACATTTATCAAACTAAATGGTGCATAAAACTATGTATTATTGTCTCATAACTTTAAGATATTCATTGGTCATCAGAGGATGATTTATATTTTGGTGATTTTGGCTTGTGAAATGTTAGTTACTAAAAATAGAAGACACACTTGCAGTGGATTCTTTTTGCCAAAAGGCTATGGTATCCTCATAATGAGGTTTACCTGTGTAACTAATGCTTATGCATGATAGGAATGATTGTACATGTAAAGAAATATCGTGGCTATTTTTGATACTCATTTGCATGATTCTATATTTTGTCTCTGTGCACGCACAATTGTTATGTATCAATGTTCCAACAAAAATACTTGTATGCATCAAAAACCTCGGGTTCCACGAGGTAAATACATTAAAAAAGTGCAAATTTTAGCGGACGGTGCAACTACCATTGGTGGGGAACTCGCTTTGGGAAAAAAATGTATTAATAGCTTACATGCTATGGGAAGGAGCGTCTACCAATTTCGCCATATCCCCCCTTGGTTTGAGGCCCAGATTTCATTCGTTATGTTGTGATCCCACTCACTTCTTTTATTTATCTTGAAGCTATTGAATTAATTAAATACTAATTCTTATCTTATTTATATCATTCTTATCTTATATCAAAAAAGTATATACTATTATTTTTTGTCCATATCCTTATTCTCTCATTTCGTCTCTATTGAATTAAATAACCTATATTTCATTTCTTTTTGTTCCAATCGAAAATGATTTTACCACTGATGTATCCACAATTCAATATGAATAGATATATCTCACATTTAATTTACATGATGTACTTCCTTTTTGCATTTTTCCATCCTAATTTGGAATACTAGAACGATCAATACTCATTTCTTTTTTTTCACGCTATTTCTTTTCCTTCCGGAATAAATAAAACCAGAGGAATGCCGCATTATAATCCGTATTCCATTACATCTTTATTCTTATTTGATCCTTTTTTCCGTGGTAAATAAAAAAATAGAATATCAAATAAAAAACCAAAATGATAAATTTCTAATATTGGTATATGTATATATTAATATATAATGTAAATAAAATTGATTTTAAATTTCAATAGAATTTAATATTAATATAAAAATAGAATATGATATAAATAAGGGAATATTAAATATTTATTGATATTAGTGATATATTCTAGAATTAGAAGTACAATGATATATACTAAGATATAAAGTAAATTATTAATAATTCATATTAGATAATATACTAATATATGGCAATTATTTGCCAACCTAATATATTAATAATAACTAATATAATATATTAATAATAACTAATATATTAATTAATAATATAATAGTTAAACAAAAACAAAAAAATGGTTAACTAATATACCTGTGGTTTATTGAGTTCCTATGTACTATTTTGTTTGATTCGTACTTTAAAAATTGGATAGGTTCGATCTATGGTCATTGGGGGCCTCCTAAAAGGATTTACTAAATTCATCGAGTTGTTCCAAAGAATCAAAACGGCCAGTTATTAATACATGTACATATACATATGTTGGAGAATAGAATTGCTTATCATTCAAGAGACCCTAGGGCTCTCTTATATAGGAGAAAATCCTGGGTTAATTACACGAGAGGTACATGAAGAAAATAGAAACGAGAAATTAATATAAAGAGATACAAATATCTCAACACTCCCCCTCAAGCTGGTACATATATGTCTATCATGCTTAGCTTGGAACATATGAAATGGGCCTCTAGTAAGGGTTTTGGTGAATATATCAGCAGTTTGATCTCTAGTAGAAACATGAGAAGTGGATATGAGACCCTTCTAGATCATATCTCTGGTATAGTGGCAATCCCCCTCTATATGCTCGGTCCGTTCATGGAATGCAGGATTATTGGCAATAAACAGAGCTGCTTGATTGTCGCATAAAAACTGCGTGGGAAGAGGTACATCAACAACAAGATTATTCAAGACGGATCTAACCCACATCATCTTTATGCTCCCCTGAGCCATGGCTCTGTACTCGGACTCTACATTGGATCTAAAAACCACTGTCTGCATCTTGCTTTTCCACGACACAAGCTATCTCCCAACAAAAATAACAAAGCCAGAAGTAGACTTCTTGTCACTAGGGCATCCTACATAATTTGGTTCTGCACAAACTATCATCTTAAGAGATGTACCTCTACTGAATAGAAGACCAGTACTTGGTGAAATCTTCAAACATCTCAAAATCATATAAACAACATCCATATGAACCTTCCTTGGATCCCCCGTAAACTGGCTCACCTTGCTTATAGAAAAAGATATGTCTGGCCTGGTGATAGTAGCATAGAGGAGCTTCCCAATAAGCTCCTTGTATCTCCTCTTGTCTACCTTCTCAGCGTCATCATCATATAATCTCATGCTCGGATCCACAAGGGTAGTAGCAGGCTTGCACCTGTCATCCCTGTCTCTATTAGAAGATCAATCACAAACTTCCTCTGGGTCATCACAAGACCACTATGGTTCCTGGCGAACTCTAGTCCAAGGAAGTAACGAAGACTGCCAATATCCTTAGTCACGAACTGCTGACCTAGGAACTCCTTGGTGGCCTGAATGCCCTGCTCATCGTCACCAATAACAATAATATCATCAACGTAAACCATAATGGCAATTGTACCTCTCTTTGTCCTCTGAACAAAAAGTGAATGATCCACAGTGGACTGTGCAGACTCCCGGTGCTCTATCAACTTTGATAGCTTCCAGTACCAACCTCTTGGACTCTACTTCAAGCCGTAAATCGCCTTGTGGAGCATACACATCTTCTGAGACTCCCCCTCAGCAACAAACCCTGGTGGCTAATGCATATATACCTCCTCCTTTAGATCTTCATATTGAAATGCATTCTTCACATCAAGTTGGTAAAGAGGCCTGTCCTGAGTCACATCAACTTATAGAAGAATGTGCATTGTCGAATGTCTGGCCACTAGTGAGAAGGTATCCTAATAGTCCACCCCATAAATCTTTTTTTGAAGCCCAAAAAAGGGGGAGACACTCAACGGTGTTCGCCCCAATGTATTAAAAAACTAAAAAGAAGAAAAATACATACAAGATAACGATAGCGAATATACAAAGATACACCACAACCCCCACCAAAACAAAAGCAAACTGCGGCCTACACCACACTCCACTCATCCACAAGACGCGAACAATGAATAAGAACATTATCCCTGTAAAAGCGTTGACCTGAGAAGAGGGCCTCGTTCCTTCCCAACCAAATTGACCACAACCTTGCAATCGGGATCAAGATGTCCCTCCTTTCCCTGTTCCTGTTAAGCACCAACGAGTCACAGAAAGCTGTCAGGTCATCCGTTCTCACCCACTCTAGATCTTCCCAAATCCCTCTGACCAAGGGACAGCCAAAGAATAAGTGCTCAATGGTTTTCACAGCCGAATCACAAAGCACACAGGTATTGGCGATATTTTTTTTTGAAGCCAAGAAGAGGGGGATACACTCGATGGTGCTCACCCCAATTTATTAAGAGAGAAAAGAAGTTACAAAAGAAGGAACTAAAAACAAAGCCCCACGCTAAGGAGGCAAGTAGCCGCCCGAGGTGGGCGGCCAGCCACTAACAACAAAAACAGAACGAGAAAAACATGCAAGTCATACGAGACACCAATCAACCACAAAAGCCCTAGCACGGCAGAAGACGTTCTCCAGGTAAGACGTTCTCCAGGTATTGGCGATATTAGCCATGATTCTTGCGCAACGATCACGCATCAACAATCTCTTTCTGCGGAGAAGCCAAAGGAAGAAACCAATGCGCTCAGGAAGCCTCATACTTCAAAAAAAGCAAGAATCACGCACCAGGAAATCTGCCCCATCCGACGGGAATCGAGCCAAAGCCCCATAAGCTTTCCTCGTGGAAAAGGTGCCGTCCTTCCAAGCCCAGTGATCCCGACCATCACTAGGCCGATCAGCGTCACAGATGGCGTCCAAAAGGGAAATAAAATCATCAAGCCTCTGGTCCGAGAAGTTTGCCAGGAAACACGAACACCAACACCCATCCACCCAGCAGGAGGCAACCGAGGCATCTTTGTCAGCCGCCAACGCAAACAAACGGGGGAATCGCTCATTCAAGGATCCCATTCCTGTCCAATCGTCAACCCAGAAATTAAAAGACTCCCCATTCCCCAACACCGGCCTAAAGAGCGACACATTCCTAACAAAGACATCCATCACACTACACCAAAACGGAGTATGAGCACCGACCACACCACCCCGCACCACCCCCATCCTTCCATCCCCAAGAATCTCCCTCAAAACAGATATAAAAAAGTTATCACCCTGCCCCCAAATTCTGCTCGCCCATTTGAGAAGAAGAGCATCATTAACAACCTCCAACCTCCGCACGCCCAGCCCACCTTCCCGCTTACCCCTAGTGACCTCATCCCACGCCACAAGATGCACCCCCTCCCCACCTCCCCCTTCCTCCCCCACAAGAATCTACGCATACATCACTCAAGACGCAAGCGGATCCCCACCGGCATGCGACGATTAGATAAGAAGAATAACGGGATCGAGGAGAGCATCGCCTTGATAAGAACAAGCCGACCCCCTCTTGAAAGCAAAGTCGCACGCCAACCAGGAAGGCGCTTTTCCACTCTCTCGACAACCAGACGCCAGTCCCTAAGCCTGGCCCTTCCCACCACCAATGGCAAGCCAAGGTACTCAATAGGAGCACACCCGGAGGAGACCCCAAAATCCGGCCGCACTCCAATGCCTCCGCCTGCGGCATCCCAAAGGGAATTACCTTGGATTTGCTACGATACATATACAATCCCGATAATTCGCTAAATAGTTCAAGAGTCACCGCCATACCGGAGACCTCAGAAAGGCCTCCCTCGATGAAGTAAATGGTATCATCCGCAAATTGGATCAAGGGCACGCTCAGGGCGCCCTTAGAGTAACCTTTCGAAAGCCCGACCTCGATCACACAGTCCGCCATACGCGCCAAGACATCCGTTGCCACAACAAAGAGAAGAGGAGCGAGGGGGCACCCCTGGCGCACCCCCCTTCTAGGCTGGAAGAAGCCCCCAATTGCCCGACCATTAACCAAAACAGAGAGGGATACGGTGGTCACACACCGCCGCATCCACGAAATCCACATCTCAGGGAAGCCACGCCTTCTCAAAATCGACCACAAGAAACGCCAATCAAGGCAGTCGTACGCCTTGGCAAAATTGACCTTCCACAGCACCCTCTTCTTATCAGATTTCTTCCAATCGGCGACCAACTCCGATGCCACTGCAATGCAATCCGATATCTGCCTGCCCTGAATAAAGGCTGCCTGAGCCGGAGAAACAATTAAATCCAGGACACGAGCAAGCCGACGGGCTAACACCTTAGCAATGATAAGATATATGCCGTTGGAGATCGAAATGGGACGGAAGTCCTCGATACGCTGTGCCGTAGAGGACTTAGGGATCAACACAATGATGACCCTATTAATCCGATCAAACCCAATATTCCCCTTACAGAAGTCCGTAACAACCTCCAAAACATCATGGCCCACCGCCTCCCAAAAATCTCGATAAAACGCCACCGAAAAACCGTCAGGGCCCGGGGACCCATCCACGTTCAAGTCCCACACGGCCTCTTTGATTTCCTTCAACGAGATCACCCGAGTCAAGATCTCGCAGTCTGAAAATGGGTGAACCCCATAAATCTGGGTGAACCCACGTGCTTCAAGACTTGCCTTGTAGCAATCAGTATTACCATCTGCCCTTTGCTTGATTGTAAAGATTCATTTGCATCCCACAACAGAGACACCTGAAGGAGCAGAATCAATACTATAGGTACCATGGGACTGCAAAGCAGCCATCTCATCCATAGCAAGTCACCAACTACTATCCTGTACAACCTTCTGGTATGTTCGTGGGATAGTAACAACAGAGAGTCTCACAACAAACCTCCTGTACTCATCTGAAAGATGATCTAAGGAAACATAAGCAACTAGAGGATAAGTAGCATAATAATGACGCGGCTTCCTCAAGGCTATAAGTACATCAAGGTCATCAACCTCTTTGTTCTGTTATCAACTCCTCTTTCTTTCAGGTGCGGTCGAAGGTGGATGGAGGCATCGGTGGCGGTCGAGGTGGAACTTCCTCACATCAGCGCGGGTGGTCAGGCGGAAGGTGAGGCATGGTCGCTGCTGGTGGGGGTATGCCGTCGGGGGAGTCAGGTGCTGGCGGAGGCAACGACGGATGTTGGAGCGGTGCTTGGTGTGATCTTCATGGGTGATGTTGTGCAGCTCGAGGGGTCAAAGGTGTGTGCGCATGGTCTGATGGTAGAGGAGGTCCGGAGGCTGGTTGAGTTTTCTTGGACGTCGGCATGTCTGCTTCACTGGCGATCTCCGTTGCATTGTGTTGCTGGTGTAGTGTCGGTGGTGGAGGAGAGGGTCTTTGCCGTTCGGGGTGTGCCACTGGTGGCTCGTGAGTTGGTGGCGGTGTGGAAGGCATTTTTCTGCAGGTGGCAGAGATCATCTCCTCCGGTCTCCTACAGGGACTACCCAGTGAGGGGACTTTGGGTAGATGCGGCCTTCTCTTGCAAACTAGTGGTTCAGTTCATTGACGTGCCTTTTCACGTTGAGGTTGACGTTGCGGGGCGGTCGACGGTGGAAGGCGGCGAGGGTGGTCGGTCGAGGCCCTTCCACTCGGGGGGAGCTTGCGTGGAAGGGAAAAGGGACTCTTTTGGTGGGATTCAAAATCCATTTCCTTTTTTGACTGTGTGGCTGCTGTGCGAAGCAAGTCAACCTGAGGCCTTGGGTACTGCACCCTCGGGGCGTGTGAAGGGCGGTGTCGGTCGCCTCGAGGAGCCCCCGCTTTTCTCGGATGTGGTTCAAGGTGGTGCAGGTTTAGGGTCAGGATCCGATTACTGGTGAAGGGCCAGATATGATTGCTGGTCGAGGGCTGAATCCGCGTCCAACTGGTGGTCTCGTCAATCCGGTCGGGTGGGCTCGGACAATGGATTCTCGGACGAGCATGCATTGGAGGATCAGAAGATGGCTCTCAGGTATTCAGTGGCGGTTCCGATGGGGGAGCTCAGTTCGGGCGTTGCGGACTCGATGGCTTCTGCGGCAGGGCTTGGCACCTCGTGTGGGGTAACATCGCAGGCAGAGATACGACGGTCTGTGCCGGATGGTGGCACCTCTTCGTGTCGTGTGGCAGGCAACGACTCCCTCCATATGCATGGTGGTGTTCTCTGGCAGTTTAATTCGGGTCGCCTTGGCTCGGGGGGGGGGGGTCGGAGGGCTCGGTTGGCATGGCTTATGCTCTTGATTGGTTGTTCGGTGCAATGCACTTGGTTGGGGCGGTTGGTGGTTCCGCCTTTGTTGGGGCTCCCAAGTGGGGTGATGACTCCCAGGTCTTGCAGGTGGGGGGTCACTTTGGTCTCAAGTATTCATGGTCGACGGTTGCGGACAAGAGGCGGCAGAGGCGTACATGTTGGAGGTGGGGTTTCCTGGGGGGCGGAGTAAAGGGGGTTCTCTACAGGAGGGGGGTCTGGAGCGGGGGTCACACTTGGAGGGGGGGGGGAGTGTGGAAGCGGTGGAGGTCCCGCGGCTGGTCGAGGCACAGGCGGTGGCTAAGAAGGGGACTTCAAGCGATGCTGGTGGAGGACACGAGCCACTGGAGGCCGGGGCTGGGAAGGAGGTTGCTTCATTTTGGGAGGGGGAGCTTTTGAGAGGAATGGAGCGGGAGTTATTCAAGTGCATTGGGGTGTTACCAACAAAGGGTTCGTTGTTGGTTCCCAAATGAAGTCCTTGTCCTGGAATATTAGGGGTCTAGGTCGGGTGGAAAAGAGGAGCGTGATGGGAAGATTGATAAGGGAGAATGGAGTGGATGTGGCTTTGGCATGAAACTAAGGTAGCGGGTGGGTTGGAGGAGGTTTGGAGGGCAGTCGAGGATGGACGACTTGAAGAGTTTAGGGGCTGGTAATGACCCCCAAAAAAGTTTGTTATAGATCTTCTAGATGAGACATGTATGGGTGCAAACCTGCTACTACTCCTTCGGATCCAAGCACATGAGGCTATACGATGATGATACATAAGAAGTGGACAAGACAAGATACAAAGAACTTGTGGGGAATCTACTTTATGTTACCAATAACAGGCCAAACATTTCATTTGCTGTTAGTCGGGTCAGTCACTTCATGGAGCAACCTAGACATGTGCATAGATGCAGCCCATATGATTTTGAGATATTTGAAGTCATCTCTAGTTGTAGGGTTATTGTTCAGAAAAGGGACATCCCTCACTGTCTTTGCTTGTGCAGGCACATACTATGCAGGATGCCCTAAGGATAGGAAATCTACTTCAGGCTTTGCGGTATTCGTTGATGGTTCTCTAGTGTCACGGGAGTGCAAGAAGCAGGCAGTTGTTGCCATATCTAGTGCTGAATCAGAAATTATAGCTATGGCACAAGGGAGCACATAGTTGATGTGGGTCATGTTTGTTCTAGTTGACCTAGGCATTGATGTACCGCTTCTTATGCAATTACAGTGTGACAACCAGACAGCTTTATTCATTGCTAATAATCTTGCTTTTCACGAGAGAACGAAGCATATTGAGGTGGATTGTCACTATACATGTGATATGATCCACAAAGGCTTGATCCACTTCCCATGTCAGCTGAGGGGAGCAGACTGTAGGCATCCTCACCAATGCATTATCCAGATGACCATTTCAGAAGTGTTCATCCAAGCCAAGCATGATCGACATATATGCTCCATCTTGAGGGGAGTGTAGAGATACTTTAATGTTACAGTATGGTTTATTTATTTCTATTTCCATCATCTATATTATGTAATTTACCCTTTGGGTCTTTCCCTATATCAGAGAGCCCTAGGATTCTTTTGTATGGGTAGATTCATATTTTCTCCCAACAGTTCATAATTTGGAAGTTTAATTTATAGCCAATCCTGGTCAGTGAGTGTTTCCTTGGATGGATCTACTTAGCTTATTAGAATGTGCTGGTAGTTTAATCTCTGCTGATTTAAGCCATGAATTTGTTCCTTATTTCTTTTACAGAGCAATCTCCTGGTAGAGTTAGGAGGCTAGAAAACTGTCTCATGGAGGCTCTGAAGCTTATTGTATTGATAGGTAATCCTTTCATTTAATGTCGATCATTATCTTTTGTTACTATTTTTTACTACAAAGATGAGCAAGCAGTCTGGAATACTTGATTGATAATTTTTTTAAAGATTATTTTAATCACTTTTGAAGTTTTTCATTGTGTGGCAATTGACATTTCTTGAAGTTCAATTTTTTGAACCACTAAATCTTGGTAAGCAGAGAATACTAACCGTCCTTTTTAAAAGGACTTAGAAAAATCAGGGTCAAAAAGATGTGCATTAGATCGTTGCAAATTGGTCTCCTGCCCAAGTATTTTATCACCGTGCTGCATTCAAGTAGTCCCGATCACTGCAAGTGGTTCTGCCCTCTCCCCACTATATTAATACTTGCTAGATATTCGGCATTCCCTAAAGGATGTTCATGAGATCCATCTATTTGTGTGGTCCCCAACTTTATTTTTGGTCTCAGAGTTTTCATGTGATCCATAGGACCTCCAGAGTAGAGATCCCATTCTCTATGCTTCTCTGGACTAGGATTTTCATGCGGTTTCATAGGGACTCTAGAGTAGAGATCCCATTCTCTGAGCAAGTATGGGAGAGACCCAGTTCTCCGACGAGGAGACTTTCAGACTCCATTCTCCAGTGACCGTAGACTCCGATGAGGATGTTTCTACGGCCTTTTCCAATTCAACCCTTCAAAGATGGAGCAGTTGTCCACATGATTGACAATCTTCTACATGTGGCGGGCCAAAGTACTACGAGGAGACTCTTTCAGTTTCAATGACTCTGACATGCGCATTATAGAGCACATGTTCTCCGACAAGGAGGCCCTGTTCGACTCACACTCCAATTCGTTTGTTCCTCATCACCTGCACGACATGAGAAGCAACGTCATCGACAGTAACCGACATTTGTGTATGCGTTGAGTTGATATTGTCCGTAGTGTCTTGTATTGTGAGTTTGAGAGTCTTTCTATGTGTCCAAGCTGAGCATTGCATGCTCTAGCTTGAGGGGGATGTTGGAGTATATGCGTCACTTGTGTAGATGGTAATTGGATCCCTGCAAGGTCAATTACCACATCCAGTGGTTTAGTTCGACATCTACCAGTTGTGGGACTTGGAGACTCAATGAGGGCTATATAGGAAGCCCCGCACCACCTTTTACAGATGAGAAAGTTCAATGAACACATCAGCCCTTTGAAGCGTTCTCCCGTGGTTTTATCCTGCTCCTCACGGAGTAGGGTTCCACATAAAATCCTGGTGTCCTTCATTCTTTTTATTTATCTCTGATTATGCTTCCGCATTATAGTTTTATAACAACCATCTTTTTAAAAAAACCTTCCACACCACCACCTAACCTTTCGATCTTCCTATCGTGCCAACCACCACAAAATAGCCTATCATCACCGTTATGTTAAAATAGCATATAATGTGTGTCTTATTCTAATTTCTTTTTCTCAGTCTACTTATCATGTAATTAACCCAGGGCTATTCTCCTATATAAGAGAGCCCTCGGGTACGTGTAATGCATCGATTTTGTTTCTCCCATCATGGTATCGGAGCAACGGTCCTAGATCGGGATTTCGTTATCCACCGCCCAAAACCCTAACCCTAAGCCCCTCCACCAGCCGCCCCCTCCCACTCGCCGCCCCAACGCCTCTTTCCCGCCGCCCCAGTGCCCAGGCGGCTCCGCTCCGCGCTCAGGGGCCCCCTCGTGCCGCTCTCAGGTGCCGCCCCACCTCTCCGGCGGTCCCGCGCCTCGCCAGGCGCCGCCCCGCCTCTCCAGGCGGTCTCCCGCCTCTCCCGACGGTCGCGTGCCTCTCCACGCGCCGCCCCGCCTCTACAGGCGGTACTGCACCGCCTTACCGGCCCTGCATCACATCTGCCGGGCACGCGTAACCCCTGAAGGCCCCGCGCAACCCCTGAAGGGCCTGCACCGCCCCTCCCAGCGGCCTTAGCAACGCGGTGTCGCACTCCAGCGGGTCTTAGGTGTCTTCACAGCCACTGGGGGTCTAGCCGACCTCTCCCGGAGGCACAGAAGTAGGGTCGACGCTTCAACAAGGCCTAGGGATGGTTGTATGAGTTTACACATACAACCTTCCCCTCATATGATTCTGTAGACCGCCTACTTAGTTATCTACGTTGCTCCTAGGCTCTTCATCAATCATGTCAGATAACAAGGGTGACATGTTTACTTCCTCGGGTGCCTTCAAAGGCCCAACCCCTATAATCAAGATGGATGGGACCAACTATGAATTATGGTCTATGCAGTTCCGCACCCTTATGCAGTACCACAACAAGGAGCTCATTCTGACAGAATCCGAGCCGGAGGACAAGACTGGAACAAATGCGACATGGAAGCAAGATGATGCATATGCCCGTATTTGGCTATCAGGGACGTTGACTACGGAGATTGCAAATGATATTGTGAACCAACCCACAGCGAAGGATATGTGGGATATCCTGGCTGCGACATATGGGCAGTCCAAGAATGAGAGCAAGATTCTCCAGTTACATTTCGACATCTTCTCTACGAAATAGAATGGGAAGCCCTTACATGCACATTTCTCTCATCTACGGGGCATGTTCGAGAGATTGCATAGCTTCATGCCGATCACTGCCAGTACGGAACAACAACAGGCTTACAGAAATGCTACGGTGACTGGTGTATTTCTGTCCTCCCTTGATCCAGAGTACGATGCTGCTCGTACTCAACTTCTGACTGGCGAGTCCATTCCACCAATGGAGGAGGTATATAAGAGATTGAGTAGGATTACTACTGCATCGACATCTACAGCCCAACCTACTCCTACAGCTATGGTTGCCACTCGTGGCAGAGGAGGAGCGTCACATTTTCGGGGTCGTGGACCTCGTGGTAGAGGGGGAGGTAGACACCGTGGCCCCTGTACTCACTGCCACCGACCTGGCAACTCTGAGGAGATAAGCATGGGTATCCAGCCTCTGCACGGGTTGCAGAGCAGACTGAGGCTACAACTGCACCTCTTCAAGATACTCGCTTTGATGATCTCGTTTCACGACTTCGTGATATGATCATTACACCCTCGTCTTCGTCTCCAGGTTCAACGGATGCTGAAGCTTCGGTCAGAGCATCTTGTAGCTCATCAGGTACACCTTATGCACTTACCAGTACTACTTGCTCGGACCTGACAGTTTGGATTATGGATTCCGGAGCCTCTAATCATATGTGCGGCGACAGACGACAGTTTAAAACCTACAGAGCACTTGCCCCAGGTAGATCTGTGGTCATTGCCAATGGGGTCTGATTACCCATTGTTGGTCAGGTGGAGATCACCCTGACATCTTCTTTGCATCTTCAGAATGTTTTACATGCACCAGACTTTCAGATGAACCTGTTATCTATTAGCCAACTTACAAAAGATTTATATTGCCGTGCCATCTTTGACCCCTCTACTTTTGTGTTTCAAGACATACTGACTGGCAGGATGATTGGAAGTGGCCGTGAGAAGAAAGGCTTGTATAAACTTGCTATATCATCATGTGTTGGCGTCGCTACTATTCCCTCAGGATCCATTTCTCCATTTCTTTGGCATCTTCGATTTGGCCATCTGCCTCTGCAGAAGATGTGTCATGTCTTGCCGCAGAGATCTACCCGCACCGCATTGGATTGTGAAGCATGTCAGCTTGGAAAACACCATAGGTCTTCGTTTCCAGTTCGTCCGAGTCGTCATAGTAGTCAGTCTTTTGAACTGTTTCACTTTGATATTTTGGGTCCGAGTCGTGTACCTGATCTTCAGGGACGTAGGTATTATATGGTTGCTGTTAATGATTTTTCCAGATTATCTTGGGTATTCTTGTTAAAACAAAAGTCTGAAGCTGGTGCTATTATTCAAAAGTTTATTCTGAAAGCTAATAACATCTTCTCTACCAATATCAAAGTCATTCGGACGGATAATGCTTTAGAATTTTCAACATTACATTTGTCCGATTTCCTCAGCTCACATGGAATTATTCATCAAACTTCGTATAGTTACACTTCGCATCAAAATGGTGTGGCGGAGCGCAAACATCGACACCTTCTTGATGTCACTCGGACATTGTTGATCCATAGTCGTGCTCCTCATTCTTTTTGGGGGGATGCGGTTCTCACTGCATGCTACTTGGTGAATCGTATGCCGTCTATAGTTCTAGGAGAGAAGGTCCCCTTCTTGATTGCGTTTCCCGAGAAGGACCTTTTCTCTCTCACACCTCGTGTCTTTGGGTCTGTTGCGTTTGTGCATAATTGTACCCCTGGTCGTGATAAGCTCTCCCCAAGGGCTATCAAATGTGTGTTTGTTGGGTACTCTCGTACTAAAAAAGGGTATCGTTGTTATGTTCCAACGAGTAGGAGATACTATGTGAGTGCGGATGTCACTTTCTTTGAGTCTATCATGTATTTTTTCCTACAGGTGACAGGTTATCCAATGACAATGCAAATGATATTGTTGTTCTTCCACCTCCATCTATCACATCAGCCAAACTAGAACGTCAAACTCTACCGCCACCACCGCCTCCACAACCATCACCACCACCCCAGTCGAAATTTTTACCCATTGTCTACACTCGCAGGTCTTCTACTAGCACTTCTGCTCATCATCCATCCACATCTTTCAGCACGCCTAAGGTATGTCATGATAACGTTGTTTCTACTGATGGCACTGGAATTTTACAGGATGACTCTGCTGTAGAGGACACTGAGGAGGACGATTTGGATATTCCTATTGCCCTGAGGAAGCCACGTCGTCAATGTGCCAAATACCCACTTGCGGCACATGTCTCTTTGGATCATCTTTCTATCGAGTACAAGAAGTTTGTTGTTGGTCTTTCCGTGGTTACTATACCCAGAACATATATGGAGGCACTACAGGACAACAGGTGGCGTCATGCAATGGAAGAAGAAATGGCAGCCTTAACAGCTCGCGGGACATGGTCTATTCTCCCTCCTCCACATGGTGTTTCGATAGTAAGCTGCAAATGGATATTTTCTATTGTGCATAATGCGGATGGGAGTTTGAATCGCTACAAAGCGAGGTTGGTGGCCCGTGGCTTCACCTAGATATATGGGGGGATTATCAAGACACATTCTCTCCAGTAGCAAGACACTCGACGCTCCGTATTTTACTAGCAGTTGCTGTTTCACTTGATTGGCAGTTATTTCAGCTTGATGTGAAGAATACATTTCTATACGGGGACCTTTACGAGGAAGTTTACATGCAACAACCACCTGGGTTTACTGCTGAGGGGGAGTCACAAAAGGTATGCAGGCTGCATAAGGCCATATATGGACTAAAGCAAAGTCCTAGAGCTTGGTATCAAAAGCTGTCAGAATTGATTGAGCAACAGGGATTTAAGAGGTTCATTGCGGACCACTCTATATTTATTCAGAAGACACAACGAGGTACGGTTGCCATTCTTGTCTATGTAGATGACATTATTGTAACAGGAGATGATGCTCAAGGCATTCAGGTAGCCAAGAAGTTCCTAGGTAAAGAGTTTGTCGTGGATCTCCTTTCTGAGACGGGTATGACTGGGTGCAAGCCAGCTATGACGCTTATGGATCCAAATGTGAAATTGTATGATGATGACACTGAAGAAGTTGATATCATGAGGTACAGGGAACTTGTGGGGAAGCTCCTATATGTGACTATCACCATGCCAGGTATTATGTTTGCAGTAAGCAAGGTTAGCCAATTTATAGAGTGTCCCAGAAAGACTCATATGGATGTTATCTATATGATCTTGAGATATCCGAAGAACTCACCTAGTTCAGGACTCCTACTCAGTAGGGGAAGTTCATTGGAGGTAACAACGTGTGCAGATGCTGACTATGCAGGATGCCCCACGGACAGGAAGTCTACTTCAGGGTTTGCTATTTTTGTTGGTCACTCACTTGTCTCATGGAAAAGTAAGAAGCATATTGTAGTTTTCAGATCAAGTGCATAATCTGAATACCGAGCCATGGCCCAAGGGAGTACATAAATGATGTGGGTTAGATCGGTGTTGACGGATCTTTTCATAGATGTTCCTCGTCCTGTGCAGCTATTATGTGATAATCAAGCCGCATTATTCATTGCAAATAATCCTGCTTTCCATGAACGAACGAAGCATATTGAGGTGGATTGTCATTACACTCGAGATCTGATCCAGAAGGGACTCATATCTACTTCTCACGTACAAGGTTGCAGAAGTCGGCAGTCGGTACTCGGTCGGCAGGGTCACTGACTAAGGATTAATCGACAGTCGGGAGAGTAATCGGATTTAGTCGGACAATAGTTGGTTTGGAATTTTTTTATTATTTTAAATATATAAATCAATTTTTATAGCATATACTCTCATTTATATTCATATATTTAGCAGTTTTAATATTTTTAAGAGCATAAAAAAATAGCAAGAGATTGAAAAAAGAAGCAAGTTAAGAACAAAATGTTTGGCACATAGTACAAGCAAATGTTCAAAAATAAAAGACAATTAGAACATGCTCAAAAAATAATACAACTGAAAGTAAGACAAGTATCCCAAGCCATTGGGTTCAATCCTCAATGTCGTCATCCAAGTCCAGCTCTTCTTCTTCATCATCGCCTTCTTCTTCTTCATCGTCATCATCATCTTCTTCTATATCCTCAAGATGTAGCTCCTCCTCATTCATCGGCGTAGCATTGGAGCTTGACGATGAAGCTCCCTTTCCACGCTCACCTCGTTGGCTCCTTCTTGGTTCCAAATTCTCTTCGGCGCCACTAGCATGTGCTACAACACCCTATGTCAGTCCGGAACCTGGAAAAACCTCCTCATCATGAGCATCAACATCCCCGGTCCATTCAGCCATGTGTGCACGATCACGAGATGACAAAGGATCTCTCTCTTTCTCAGCTCGGCGTTCCTGCAGGTTGGAATTGAAACGCACATATACAAGATCGTTCAGCTTCTTCGTCTCCAACCTGTTTCTCTTCTTGGTATGGATCTGAAGACCAAAAAATTTAACTTTATATCAATTACTCATTTAAATTTTACTATTACTAATCGAATTGGGTGGGTGGAGTGGAGTCTTTACCGAGTCAAATGTACTCCAGTTACGCTCACATCCCGATGATGAAGACGTCAAGCTCAAGATTTTGATAGCCATAGCTTTCAAATGAGGTGTGTCATCTCCATGATTATGGCACCAATTAGCTATTAGAATAGAGAAATGGTCAACATAATAAAATAAGTGATTAACATTAATAGGAAACAAATGACTAAGATACCTGGATCAAAATTGCCATCATTTATCATCCTCTGTCTCTCAGCTAAAGGCTTCCCAAAATCTCCACGACCAAGTCTATATGTCGGAAGCTCGTCCCTAGTAATTGCATCTTGTATATCCAAATCTGGATAAAATTTTTCCATGCATTCCTTAAACCCTCTCCTCACCACAACATCTGGATCACCATGAGACTCGGTGTAGAAGTAAAATGGGTTCAAGTAATATGCTGCTAGATGCAATGGAGTATCAAGCCTCCCTTTGGTCTTGGAGATAATAGCATCCACAAAAAATTTATAAGATGACTCCACACCATTGAATATTGCAATTATTTCTCGCTTGGCTTCTTCAAGCCCTCCGTAGACAAAGCCCATGGATGGGCGTCGATCTGCATCAACCACACGTAATAAACGAACCAGTGGAGTGAAAACTCTGATAGCATGTGTTGTATGGTTCAAGAATGTAGGGCTGAAAACAATGGAACTCGCAGCTTCTCCCTTCTTGGTCTTATACCACTTGCAGTTTCTCCACTTTTCTGAGGAAAACATCAATCTCAGCTTGTCTTTCTTTTCATTTAGGCTTTCAAGAGTGAGAAAAGTGGTTGCAAATCTTGTTTGTCCGGGCCTTGCAATGTCCCTCTTGTTGGTGAACTTGCGCATCAAGCTAAGAGTTTTGGTATGAGAGTAGATGAACACTGTAAGCCTCTTCGCCTTTGTGATTGCACTTCTCACTTTTGTCTCTCTGCTTATCTCCTCCAAAGCAAGATCAATGGAGTGCACAGCACACGGAGTCCACCAAATCTGTGGATATTTGGTGACCAACAATCTTCCTGCAGCAGCATTGGCGGATACATTATCCGCCACAATCTGAACCACTTTATTCACTCCCACTTCATTCAGGCACTCCTCCACCAACTTGCAGATGTATTCCGCAGTGTGAGCCTCATTTGAGGCATCTATGGACTTCAAAAATGAAGTCCCCAATGTGCAATTGACACAAAAATTGATGATGCTCCTTCCACGCTTGTCCGTCCATGCATCAGTCATCAAAGAGCATCCCGCCGATGTCCACGTATCACGATGACCTTGCAATCCATCGTGAATCTCCTTCACTGCCTTCTTTAGAAGCGGACCACTAAGCTCATACCTCGTGGGAGGCTTTAGTCCAGGCCCGTACTTCCCAATAGCCTCCACCATCTGCAGGAAGTTTTTTGTCGTCATTGCATCAAACAAAATTGCCGATGTATATGCCCATTTGGATATGAATGATGTGACCCTATCACGATGATCCTTGGAGAATGCATCCTTGATGGTCATTTGACGTGATGACCCTTCCACTGCGACAGTCTGCTCGAGGGATTCAGAGACTCGTGATCTCTTCGTCGAACCCACACCTCCAGTGATATCAACTTCCTCCCTCATCTCATGAACATCAGCGGCTTTCTGAGATTTCTTCCTGGCAACATCATCAAGGTATGCAATCATCTTGTTCTTCGTTTCCTCATCAACCTTGGGACATGCAGCAACGTTCCCTTTTCGGTGTGCTAGATGTTGCTTGAACCTATACACACCACCCTTCACAATCTTCTTGCACAATCTGCAAGTGACCGTATTTGGATCCGTACGGCTCGCAAGGTAGCCGTATTGCCATGCAGGATCAGTTGATCCCGGTGGCACATAAAAAGACGAGTCGCTACCGGAAGCGACGTTCGTTGGTGGTGTAGCCATCTACATAATAAAAAAATGATGAATTATAATATAAAAAAATCAGTGGCATGATATACATTATACAATACAATAACCACTAAGCATACAACATAATCATAATTTGTTTGCATACAACCTAAATATTTGCATACAACACAAATATTTGCATACAACATAATACTAGAACAAACCCTAAACATCAAACATACAACATAATTATAATTTCATACAACCTAACAAAAATATAATTGGACATGTTTAGCAATATAACAATATAACAAGATGTAAACATCTAGCATACAACATAATGAAAAAATATAACAATATAACAAGATGTAAACAAGATGTAAACATCTAGCATAGCAATATAACAATATAAGCTATCAAGAATGGCATGCTATGATCATATAATAAAATACAAATAATGAAAAAATGAAAACAAAAAAAACCCTAACCTGAGGTCCTGTGCGGCGAGAGACGAGCGGCGAGATGGAGCGTCCTTCAGGCGGCGCGGCGAGAGAGGAGTGGCGAGGTGGCTACCGGAGAGGTGCTGGAGGAGCGGCGGCGGCCAGGAGCTCGCGAGCGGGGAGCAGGAGGACCGGCGGCGGGGAGCAGGAGGTCTAGGGCGCGGGGGTCGAGAGGCGTGGGGGGTTTCGAAACGATGGGGGACTTACTGTGCGACAGTAAGTTCCCAAATGTAACTTGCGGTTTAAAAAAAATGGGACCCGAAAACGTGTTGCAAAAATCGCCCGATTAAGCGCCCGCCTACACCGAGTAATCGGCCGAGTAATTGGCAAGGTCCGACTATTGGCCGATTTGGGTAAGTCGACTCGGCTACCCCGCCGAGTCGCTTAATCGGACCGACTAATCGGATTAGTCGGCCGATTTTACAACACTGCTCACGTGTCTATAGGAGATCAGAGAGCAGATATCTTCACCAAGGCTCTAGCACGAAGTCCGTTTCAGAAGTGTTGGTCCAAGCTGAGCATGATAGATATATATGCTCCAGCTTGAGGGGGAGTGTTAAGTTAAAATATCATATAATGTGTGTCTTATTCTAATTTCTTTTTCTCAGTGTACTTATCATGTAATTAACCCAGGGGTCAGGGCTATTCTCCTATATAAGAGAGCCCTCGGGTACGTCTAATGCATCGACTTCGTTTCTCCCATCAATCACTCTTTGTAGTAGGGTCTTTTGTAGGCGACCACGTCACCGCCCCACTCAATACTTGCCAATCCTCCTCCTTTGTACATCTCTCAACCCTTTCACATTTACAGTGAATATCTTCATCCGACCACCGAGCTAGCCCTGCTCCCCATCTCCTCAGCTCTACCTCCTTTCCTATGTCTCCTTAGCATCCGCCCGCTTCCTCTTGTATGTGAAGCTCATCTTGCACGGAACATAAGCTCCTGTCTACGTGTCAGACCATTGCCTTTGATAAGAACCTTTTGCCCTTACACCTAACCCTATCGCTCGGGTATACCTGAAAAACCCGATGCTCTCTACAACACCTCAGTTTCTGGAGCACCGGCCATGTTGCCATTAATGAGAAGACATGTTGGTGGTATAGAGGTTTCTTCTCTTTGTTGTTGCCATGTTTGTCGACCACCATGGCCTCCACCTGCTCGTGATCTCAGACCTGCAACCTGTATAGTGTATGTTTGCCACCAGTAGTGAACCCAGATGTGAAACCCTCCTCTACATTTCAACCTCCAACATGTGTACATGTCAGGTGAGGTTCCATAGGATTAACATCTTGACCATCTCTACGAGATCAAGGGTACTCGAGTTCAGATATATGTCAATGTACACCTCCTTGGATTTGACAAAGTTTATTTGTCTTAGAAGAACAGATTGAAATGCTAGTCTTCTCCTTCTTTGCCCCGATCCCCCATTCAGAAAAGGCAACAGTCTTAGAACATGATTTTGCATCTAAAACTGTTGCAGAAGAATCTCCCCTCAGCTGGTGCTTGTTAATCTTTCTCATGAGATCTGGAGGTGATAGAATTCTTTGCTGCAAACAGCCATCGGAAACAACATGCTTGTCGAATGGGAGGTCACAAAGGCAGGTGGCCTATTGGATGCCCCCAACTAGAATACTCTCCAACCAAAGCACCATACTCTCCAACCAAAGCACATAAGCCTTGTCCCCGTGTTTCATAGCATGTCCACGTCAGGGACATAGCCGTCTGCCTTGATCATCATGTCCTCACCATCGAGGGCTCTGTTGTGCTGCGATTCTGCTGCCTTTTGGGGCAGGAGAAGCTCTGGTAGCCTGCATTCTGATAATCAGTGAACATGATCTGTGCCCAGCATGACTGCATAAGATGGTTCCAACCTCGACACTGATAGCACATGGTTACCCAAGTCCATCATGGGCGGAAGCCTTGTGCACTCACCATCCTCTCCCACCATCCTTCATGACTCTCCCACTTTCTCACTCATTCTCCTATCCTCTTTTGTCAGTAAATGAAATACAATAATGTGTTGCCACTACATTGTTTGTCAAAGAATATGCTGTTTACCAGTTTTGCAAGGATATGTTGAACCTGATGATTTAGCAGTAAAAGAAAATTATTAAATTATACATGATATATGACGGTACAACATCTCTGTCTAGAGGTCCAATGTAGAAAATGAAGATAGGGAAGACCGAGTTTTTAACTTGCAGGGTAGTGCCGACACATGCTTTGTGAGCTTAAAAAACTGAAAAACACAGTTCTGTGAATCCAGAGCATGCCTCTTAGAAAGGTTTGAGTTGGGGGGGGGTCTAGATGTCACACCTTGACTATTTTCTTTTAATTTACAAATTTTTAATGCTTCCAGCTCGAAGATTTCTTGTGAATTTTGTTGTCAGTTTCTTGCTTTTCTGTAGAATTCTGATACTTGAAAATTTAATTCTGATTGAAAAGAAAGGCGGAACCTTGGATGATTTTACGAGATCCATGCTGGATAGTGTAGGATATGAGACCAACTATTACTATTACTATTAAAGAGCAGGAATTCTATTATAGCTGGTGGAAGAAACAGAAAGAGAAAGGCTATGAGCTCCACGGTCATGCCTAGGGACAATATCCATATGAAGGAAACAAAACTAGGAGTTACATTAATGAATACCTTATTTTCTCTTGATATCAAAATTATCTGAACTCCAAAATCTTCAATTCAAAGGTCGGACGTAAGTATAATATCACACTTTTAGAAAAAGAACTGTCTTGTTTTATTAAAAGTGGCACAATTTTTTCTTGCTTCGCTTGGATTTTAAATATTCTAGGCATATACTACTCTGCTTGAAAGTTATTTGTCTGCTGGTAGATAATTTTATTGCATGTTCCAATAATGTTTCAAATGTGCTTTAGGTCTTGTGGTTATTGCCTTCGGTCCCAGTTATTCTTATGCTCTCATCAGAATACTCAATGGGAAGGAATGGAGTGATGGGGATGCTTCAATACTCCTCCGCTATTACTGTCTTTATGTGACTATATTAGCTATGAATGGTTGGTATCTTCTCTTCCACTCATGCAATTATTTTTCTAGTCTTTATTTTTCTAGTTATGTAATTTTTTAGAGGTGGATCCCAATCATGGGATCCCACCCATACTTTTACTAAAAAAATTCTCTTCCACTCAGCTCCAGTCTTCTAGGCTCTATAATAGAGATATTAGACATGTTACTGGAGAATTTTTTGTTAGAATATTCTTAATGTTCTTTATTTTGATTTTCTCGCCTTTTATATGTACACCTATATAATGTGTCAAGAAGAAACTAGTGATCTGAGATGGGTTCAGTGACAATCCCACTGTTTAAGTTGTACAATTACTGGTCGGAATTATACTTGATCAGGGTTATAACTGTACAAAGCACTGTCATTTGGACTATGATCTGTCTGCCTTGTCAGATAGAGTGCTGAACAGTTAGACCGTACATGAAACCCTTGTTGCAAAATATTGCTCTATGACCAGATAATTTTAAAGCCTGTTGATCTGATGGTATCCTGTAACACTATTTTTTCTATTAGATACACACGCTTATTTATCCATGCAATTTTGGGTTTTTAATGCACTTTTTGGTGCTTTAGATGTAAATTTAACTTTCACTTGAGTATGCTTTTCGTCTTCTGATGATAAATTCTTGGTTTTTTTGTGTATTGCTTGGCAGATTTTCAATTATGTCTGAAGCCTTATTTACCCATGGCTATTTTTGGATTCTTATGTTTTCTCCATGCTCATAGGTCATGTTGAAATATAAATGCGGAAGCAAAATCGATAACTAAAGATAAAAAACATAAACATCTTGATTTACGTGGAACCATACTCCCTAAGGAGTAGGATGAAACTACAGGAGAAGGCCTCAAAGGGTCAGATTTTCTATTAGAATTTCTCAATAAATAAAGGAGGTGTGGAACTCCTTGTATAGTCGCACAGATAAACCAAGTCTCACAAATAATAGATGCGAGACTAAACATGAGTGGGGGGTGATTGGATCTTGGAGAGATCCAATGACTCATCTATTACATACTCCAACACTCCCCGTTAAGCTGGAGTTGAGAAAGTTGCAACTTGCAACAAAAGAAAGTATACAACACTTCTTCACACGATACATATAAGAGAGACATGGATAGACACCCACTTGAAGTAATTGTTGTTGGTAGAAACATGGAATGAAAAATCGTGCCTCGAAGCGCTTGAGGCGTACGCCTCAAGGCAAGGCGGTCAGAATCAACCTTGAGACGTACGCCTCAGTCATGTTCTGAGTGGCGGTCACCTTGATTTGGAAAAATGCCTTGAGGCGTAACCGCCCTGAGGCGTAGTGAGGTGATACTTGGGGTGCTAGGGGTTTTAGTGGGGCACGTGCATCACATGTGACCCACTTAGAAAACCCTCTCACTCGATCGAGGGGTTCCCGTATCTCCTACTCTAGTGCTGTGCGACCTGAAAAACCAAAAACTACATGGATGATGCTGATGAGGACAAGGTTTATACTGGAGTTGAAGTTAGTGATGAAGATGATGATGAAGCAAATTTAAACTAAATAGATGATTCATTGGATGATCCAATGAGCAGTAGTGGATCGAAGGATGATAGTCTTGATGCCGATGTTAGAATTCATGGCAATGATTAGATGATCTTTAGGAGTCTAGAAGACAAGAACATGAATTGACATTCTACTTTTTGAACTAGAAATATGATTTGAAATCTGGAAGTTGTAACTTATTATGTTTTGTACTCTTTATTTTATCTTGTGTTTAATTCTAACATTTGTTACACTACAAGTCTATGAGTCTACAAATAATGATGGATTGCATTAAAATTCCTTTACTAGCTTTATATGCTTCAAGATTTTTGTTATTATCTTACTTTCTAAAAATTTATATATTTGACTAGGTTAGATTACTAAAATTTAGAAAAAATCAAGGCATATGCCTTGTCCGCCTCGAGGCTATGTCTTGCATCACTTCTGGTGAAACCGCCTTGTTCTGTCTTTCGTTCTTCCAAACCTTGGGTAGAAGACCTCACATGAGGACATGTCTGTGACGATCATATCGTGCATGTGGAAGAGTTGGTACAACAACTAGATTGTGCCTGTAGTAGAGTTGTTGTAGAAGAAGTCCAATGTGGAGTAGAAGTTGGGGAAAGACATCCCAGTGTGTGTGTTTTGAGTTGTTTGATTTTCTGTATAAAATTGGTTGAAAATTCTCTATAAAAACCAAAAATTTAAAAAATACAGAAAATTTTAAAATTCAAAGCCATAATTTAAGCTTGTAAATTTGTCTTCCTGTTTGGGTATATTTTCATTATTTTTGCTTTTATTTTCTATTTTAAAAATCAAAAAATTGTGTCTTTATTTTCCATTTTATTTATTTTCTATTTTTAATTGTTTGAAGTCCTAAAAAATCTAAAAATATTTGAAAAATAACAAAATCGTAAAATTATCAAAAAAGACAAGGATTTTGTTTGAATTTTCTTCATATTTTTACTATATTTTAAAAAAGAGTATCAAGTCTTTTATTTCATTCTTTTTTGCTTTATTTTAAAGATAAAAAAAATAAAAATTTGCAAAATTAAAATCACTAACAAATTTCAAAATAAAAAAACATTTAAAAAATTTAAAATTAATAAAACAATAAAAAACATAAAAAATCCATAAAACAACAAAAGTAAAAAAGGCCTCTTTAATTCTTTGATTTTCATAAAATTAATAACCTCAGGAATTTGTAGCCTCCTTGAGTTTGATCCTGTACGCTATACATGTAAATAAATAGCACACTTTTCTCTTAGCATTTCTTGCTTGATTTGATTCTGTCATTAATAAAAATATTTTTTGCTTGACTTAGGATTTTTCGAGATCATGACGACACTTCTGCTATTAATTAAATAAAAATACCCTTGAAAAATCTCATTTAATTAGTCGGCCCGACCCTTAACTTGGGCCCATATATATCAGGTCGGGCCGCGGGCCGAGTGGGAGAAAAATAATTCAAGTCTCTATTTGGCCCACAACCCTAATTTTATTGGGCTTTGGGCCGGGTGACTGATGATCGTCGAATTCGCCTCTTTAATAGTCATGAATTGTCATAGCATAGGAGGCAAATTCGGTTAAGCAAAAACCACAGTCCTTTAAATGCTGTGTAGTATTTATACTTAGCAAGTCTACCAAGGTCGAACGCAAGGACACAACTACTTAATTTGTTTATCAAACTTCGATTCATGAGGCACAAGTGTGAATTAATTCTCAATTTCAGGTCCACATGATGAACTATGCAATTTAAAATGCAATACTAAGATGCATGCGATTTTTAGTTGGTTTTATGCAATTATAAGAGAATGCAAGAAAATAATGCATGAAAATTTATATACAGACTAAAGATTACATTTAAACCCTAAAAATATGAGCAACAGAAGAGAAATGGAAATCAGGGTCATTTTAAATCCCAACATTAGAAACAGTCATCAGATCAAAGCACAGACAAGAGAGCAGGGTCTCAATTATCACATAAAAGATCACTTCATTTAAATTGGTGGCAAATGAGAAAACTAGATATGCTAAGATGTAGAGGACAAAATAAAGATCAAAACGACACTAAGATCATGCAATTTGGACCTACGATGCTCAAGTTATGAAGAAAACACTGCAGGGGCATAATTGTAATAAAAATGCAAGAAAAATAAATAATAAATATTGCATTTGGGCCCCTGAAGGGACCTAAATGCAAATATAGAAAACCGCCTGGGCCCTTGTGAAATTTTTCCTTGTGCGCGGGGGCATTTTTGTTATTTCTGAAACTTCGAAGGGCTTCCTTGTAAAAAAACCCAGGAACGCGCGTGACGCACGTGCCTGGGGACCGAACTGTAATTTCATAAAGTATCCGGGTATGTCGTGCAATTTACCCAGGCCCTCACGTCGTGAGGCGCCTAGGCTCGGGACTTCCCTCTGGCTCGGGACACGTGGCGCTTGTTGGAGGGTTGGACCTGGGTTCAGACAGCCTGAGCCTGAATGCATGTAGGCTAGGCTCGGGTGCCACGTGGCTTCATCATCGCCGTCTGATCGAAGTGATCGGACGGTATCTATACATCGTCCTCCACCGCAGGCCATCTGAGAAGGCGGGGCTCCGGCCTACATGTTGCTCCTCCTTGCTCCCGTTGCATGTCTGATCATCGAAGGAGCTTCCTGGAGGGTTGGCGAAGATGCTAGACACTAGTAGAAGCTCCGTCATCGTCTTAAGAAGTACGGCGGAGTCTGGTCATCAAAGCTGGAGCACGAGATCGTCAAAGGGGTTTGAAGTCCGGCCATTGAACCTGCAGATGTTAGGATAGCCGAGGCGTGCGATGTTGTGGATGTGCGTGAGGTGGGTGGTGAACTGGGAGCCGATCGGAGACGAAGAAGGTGGCGGCTCAGGTGGGTCCTCCGCCATGACGACAGAGGCACTGGATCGAGCAACAGAGGGGTTCTGAAGAAGGAGAGGATGGTCGGCGAAGATGAGGAAGGGGTTGCGAAGCTCATGGGATTGTCAAATGGTGGTGGAGTGAAGTGTAGTTAGAGGAAAAATTGGGAGAAAAACAAAGAAAACGAAAGAGGAAGAAGACCTCGTCGGGGAGGGGAACCCTGGTGGAGGAGGTGCTCTGGTCTTCGCCCAGCGAGGTCAGCTGGGCCTCGGAGCTCTGCGGCCGCCAGAGGCGCTGCTACACTGCGGAGGAGCCGCGGGTCGACACCGGGCCAAATCCATCGTAGCCTCGACGTTCCGCCCCTCCTTTGTCACCGGAGGGGCGGAGGAAGCTAGGGTTAGGCCCAATAATGGTGGACAAAGTGAATGGAGGCGGGCAGAGCGGTTTTATAGACTGAGATGGCTGGGCGTTACAGTGGTAGTCGGAGGTTTTTGAGTGGGGATTTAATGGCGTGGGAGTGATGGCGGGGATTGATGGTGGTTGCGCGAGGGAGGCGGAGCAATGGGCTACGTGGAGTGGCCGTTAGGTGGTGGAGAAGTGGCCGGAAGCGTGGGCTAGAAATGGAAGGGGGCGGGGCGTTACGAAGGGGGAGTGAGCGGAGGAGGGGGTTACGCGAGGTAGGAGATGACCCGGTGACCGTTGGATCGTGGGATCCAACGGCTGGGATGCATGCGCGGGTGGTCGGCTCAGATCAGATCCATCGATCTTATCGGACGGTTGAGGGTATAGCGCGAAGGAGTGGCTGCGATAGGAAGATGGGGGAGATCTAACGGCTGATGTGAAGATGCGATGTGGCGCGAGAAGGAGCGTTGGATGATAGGTAGATCAAATGGATGAAGATGAAGCGGGAAGGTGCAGACGAGATCAGATCTGGGGTCAGATCGGACGGTGGGCGATGGGGCGGAATTTGACGGATGAGATGGAGGCGGGTTGGAGTGGATCTGACGGTCAGGGAGAGCATCGGTGATGCAAAATGAAATTTGGCGATGACGGGAAAATAACTTATTTGAAGGTGGAGATATTTGGTGGGGAAGAAATGGAAGGGTTGAGAGAAGCTCGTCAGGAACACAAAGGGATGGAGAAAAGAAACGTGAAGACCACGTGAGGGGAGAGAGAGGAGAGAGATAAAGAATAAAATCTCAATTTTTCATATCACTGAACTTACTAAACAACTAGTTTATCATCCCTTTATATAGGAGGGATGAGATTACAAAAATAGAAACTCAAATTCAACTCAAACTAATTATCTTAATTTGACTCTAACCGACTAATTTGAAATTCAAATTGAAAGTAACTACTTTAGAGATCACACACGATCTCTTATGTTAAAATAAAATTACGACGACTCAAAATAAACGTAAATAAAATTAACGGATAAAAAGTAGATAAAAATGCAGCCCTATTTCTCCAGTTCACGCTGCATCAATTCTCCTCCGCTTGAAAAATTCGTCTCCCGACGAATGATGATCTTTCGTCGGCATGTCGGCGCGAACGTGTGGACGGATCGTTAGACCATGAGGATGATCTGTAGGCCATGCTCTGATACCAATTGATGCAAAATGAAATTTGGCGATGGCGGGAAAATAACTTATTTGAAGGTGGAGATATTTGGTGGGGAAGAAATGGAATGGTTGAGAGAAGAAGCTCGTCAGGAACACGAGGGGATGGAGAAAAGAAACATGAAGACCACGTGAGGGGAGAGAGAGAGTGGAGAGAGAGATAGAGAATAAAATCTCAATTTTTCATATCACTGAACTTACTAAACAACTAGTCTATCATCCCTTTATATAGGAGGGATGAGATTACAAAAATAGAAACTCAAATTCAAATTCAAACTAATTATCCTAATTTGACTCTAACCGACTAATTTGAAATTCAAATTGAAAGTAACTACTTTAGAGATCACACACGATCTCTTGTTTTAAAATAATACGACGACTCAGAATAAACATAAATAAAATTAACAGATAAAAAGTAGATAAAAATGCGGCCCTATTTCTCCAGTTCACGCTGCATCAACCGGGTGGCGGAAGGAGGAGCGGGCCACGTGGGCGGCCCAGTGGGCGCCACGTGGCCCAATTAGAAAAATTCAAAGAATAAATACAAAGATAAATAGAAAAGAAATAGTTAGAGGTGAAATTAGGAAAAAGTCAAAACATGAAAGTTGCTCGTCTCGACGAGATCTACAACTTTCATGTTGGAGAAAAAGCCAAAAGAGGTCATTTGTACAAAACGTATTTTTGGGGTATTTTTAAGGGGGATAAAACACCTGATTTTTATCTTTGAGTTGTTTTTGTATTTTTTAGTGTTTTTAAAGGTCGGTGATTTATAGACAATTAATCTACCTAATTTTTAGGGGTTTTTGATGATAAAATAAATACATGACAAATAAGAGAAATTAAATACAATAATTTGATGGTAAATTATACACAATATATTACAGGATAATAATAAAGAATTGATGATGAATTTTATTAGATTGATTAAGCAGGAGTTTTAATTTGCGGTTTTTAGCATGATGAATACGAGATTCATCAGTGACCTTGGACCCGAAGGGGCCCGACCTGATGCTCATTCCCAATCGTTTATAATGGATATTTTTGGTGATATTTTAGACATTCGGATTAATAGAGAGAGGTTGATGTTGGTTCCCTTCATGCTCTCACAAACTAAAGTGCAAGATTTCACCATGGGTCTTCGTTGCTCGATTGTGGCTTTTCCTATACCTTCCTAGCCTCCCCTTGGTGGGGTATAGACTTTGCAATTAAGATCGACATTGGTGGAAAGGTTTGAAAAAAAGTTGTGGGTGGAATGATGTGGTCCTTTCTAGTGGAGTGCGGATTGTTGTGCTCAAGCAATATTTCTTCTGGGTGGATGCAAGGCAAGATATGTGGGAATTCATTTGCTTGTCTAGGATATGGTGACCAGGTTGAAGGAGGTATGTCTTAGTATTTCGAAGATAGAACACATTAATTAGGTTACTTTGGCTAAATATATCATTAGAATTTGAGGGTAAGGATGAGGTTTTGGTGTTTCGCCAGATGCGAAATGTCTTTGGTATTGGGATAAGCCTACCTACGTCTCATGTTGATATTTGTTTACTCTTGTTATGTCAAGGTGTCTTCAGTCTAGTTGAGATGACGAATTATCTAAGATCGATTATCGATGATGGTGATCATTAGTGCTTCTAATTGGATGACTTGGCTGGTTTGGGCACTCTTAGTGATCGATTTCCTATATTGTTTGCTTTGTCAAGCAGTCGATCTATTACGATTATGGGGGATGGGCTCCTCTTTTTGTAGCTGACTTCTTTGAGAAGCAATTTGGTGGTTTTCTTGAGATGTCCAGTGACCTGGAAGAGGTTGGCAGGCTGAATGTTTTCAGTAAGGAAAACACAGGAGGCATGCACTACATCGCTAGGCGGGGCGCATGAGGATCTAAGACTTGATTGCAGATTAATTCAGAATAAGGTTGCAGAAGTCGGCAATCGGCACTCGGTCGACCGGGTCACTGACTACGGATTAGTCAGCAGTCGGGCGACTAATCGGATTTAGTCAGGCATTAGTCGGTTTTAAATTTTTTATTATTTTAAATATATAAACTATTTTTATACATATACTTAATCATAAATTTGCATAGATTTAGCAATTTTCAATTTTATAAGAGCTAAAGAAGAAACAATTGAAGGAGAAAAATAGCAAGTTAAGAATAAATATTGGCTACATGACATTGGTAGATACAACATGTTAAAACGAAAATAATTCAGGCAACAAGTAAAAAATCATTCATCTCCATCAAGGTCATCATCCAAATCTATCTCTTCTTCATCTTCTTTATCTTCATCATATTCTTCTTCGTCATCTATGTCTTCATGTAGAAATTCCTCCTCTTCTTCATTTATAGGTGCAACGTTTGAGTTCGAAGATGAAGCTCCCTTGTTACGTTCACCTCTTTGGCTTCTTCTCAGCTCCAAATTCTCTGCAGCACCAATTGCATGAGCTACTGCACCCCAAGTCAATCTGAGACCTGGAAAGACATCATCTTGAGCTTGTACATTGACCTCTCCAGTCAATTTCCAACATGTGCACGATCACGGGAGGAAAGAGGATCTTTTCCTTTCTCAAGCCGACGTTCCATCAGGTTGGAATTGAAACGAACGTACACAAGATCATTTAGCCTCTTCGTCTCTAACATGGGCTCGGCTATTGCAAATCACTTCAGGGCCGGTTCCGCTACTATGATCCCACGACGATGGAGGTGGTTGGGTCGAAATTCTAGGACGGTGGAGGCGCCTGCTTCTGATACTCTTATTCGTGACGTCACCTTGGAGGAGGTGAAGGATGCCGTTTGGGACCTAAACGCTGACGCTGCGCCTGACCCCGATGGCTTCTCGATCTCCTTCTACAGAGATTTTTGGGACCTTGTTGGTCAGGAGGTGCTAGATGTGGTGCTGGAGTTCTGCCATGAGAATAGGGGTTTTGACTGTATCAACCGGGCGCTCATTGTTCTGCTCCCCAAGTGTGCGGCGCCGGCCTCCATCGAGAATTATCGTCCCATTACTGTATCAAACGCCCTCTATTTAATCACGACCAAGGTTTTAGCGACGAGGCTGGTAGGTGTCCTCGGGAGTTTGGTTTCTCCAGTGCAATCCGCGTTCGTTCCGGGCCGTCAGATCTTTGATTGCACAACGATTGCTTCCGAGATCATTGCTGATTGGCGGAGGAGGGACACGAGTGGTATCTTGTGGAAGGTGGATTTTGCCAAGGCTTATGATAGCCTTGATTGGAGATTTCTGTGGTCGGTCTTGAGGAGGTTACGCTTCCCTGATCTGTGGATATCCTGGATGAGGCGCTGTATCACCACGACGTCTTTTTCGGTCCTGATCAATGGTAGGCCGGAGGGGGGGGGTGGATTCAACCCCGTAAGGGGGTACGGCAGGGGTGCCCCCTTGGCCCAATGTTATTCATCATTGCTGCTGATGTTCTGGCTGGCATGGCAGCGGGCGTGATCAGCCATGGTCTTTCGAGAGGTTATTCGAGGGATGAGGTGCGGGTGCCGATCATCCAATACGCGGACGACACTCTTTTCCTTATTGAGGGTGGCATCAAGGAGGCCACCGCCATGGCCACGACGTTGGAAATCTTTTCGGAGCTATCTGGATTAGGCAAAAATGATAGTAAGTCTAGCTTTGTCCCTTTCGGGCGGGCAGAAGGTGTTGCCGAGGGGTTGGTGGTTTGCTTGGCTTCTTCGCGCGCCGCGCTCCATGGACTATCTCGGTATACCTTTGGGTCTGGGGAGAGCATGGCTTTGTGATTGGTTGAGGGTGGTGGAGAAGGTGGACTTGAGATTGGTAGGATGGAAGGCCTCTATTCTATGGGGGGGGGGTAGGTTGATATTGCTCAAGGCGGTTTTGTCGTCCATTCCGATCTATTTTCTGTCAAGTCGCAAGGTACCTAAGGGCATACACACGAGGCTGGAAAGGAAGATGCGCGCTTTTTTATGGGGCAATGCTACGAGTGGGCGCAGAGGGGTCCATCTAGTGGGGGTGGGAGGATGTCTTGCGGAGAAAGGAGTGGGGGGTTTGGGGGTAAGATCTCTTGAGCAAATGAATGAGGCGCTTTTGCTTAAATGGGCTAGTAGGGTGTGGGGACCGGATGATGATCTTGTCTGCTTGGTGGTTCGAAGCATTTACGGGGTGAAGGGCGCGCCCCATTCGCAGCTGCTTAACCTTGCGGCAATGACGCCTTTCTGGAGGGGCGTGGTGAAGACGTTCGTTAAAAATATTACTCTCTTCAGGCCGGTCGTTGGAAAGGGGGACTCCTTTGCTTTTTGGGAGGATGATTGGTCAGGGGCGGGGGTGCTTTGCTCTCGATTTCCGCGGTTATTTGCCTTGGCAGATGATAAACTTTGTTCGGTGGCGGACTATTGGACGGAGGGGTCTTGGTGGCCTTCGTTCTCCGCTAACTTCTCGGATCGGAGATTTGAGGATTTCTTGGTGATGCTAGACGCTGTTGGGAAGGTGGGTGCACCTATTGGGGGTCGAGATCATTGGCGCTGGAAGGAAGGGAGTTTCTCGGTTAAAGGCGCCTATGGTGCCATCTCCAGACCACCGCCAGCGACCTCGGAGGTGCTGAACAGGGACTGTACTTCTATTTGGGCCTTTAACCTTCCAGAGCGTGTTGGGATTTTCCTGTGGCTCCTTTGGCGCAAGAGGTTGATGACACGTGATCGGTGCGTCAAGCTCTTGGGCATCATTGCTAACTTAATATGTGACAATGCAATTGAGTCTGTGGAACACCTTTTTTTACTTGTCCAATGGTATCGCAAATTTGGCAGGAGACGGGTATTGATTGGTGCTGAACCAATGACTTCCAGACGTTTTGGAATTCGGTTTATGAGAATAGGGCGAGAACAAGGAGGGAGCGACTCTTCCCCATGGCGATTCTTTGGGCGGTTTGGCGTGGAAGAAATGACTTGCTTTTCTCGGGCCAAAGATTTTACAAAGAAAATGTCGGGTGCTTTGCAAGGCGACTGTTAGATGATTGGATGTTGTAATGCTCTTTTTATTATGTGTTTTGGGGTGATGTAAACTGTGTCCGGTGGAGGTGTCTCCTTTATTTATATAAATATATTTTGATGGGGCGGGCACCACCGAGTGCTTCCCCCTACCTTGCAGACTTTCAAAAAAAATCTCTTATTGATATGAATCTGTAAGCATTATTACGAAATTATGTCTAATGACTATATCAATTATTAATTTACTACTAGTATTTCTATTAGGTGGGTCACTAGAGTCATTATCGAGTCAAATGTACTCTAGTTGCACTCACATCCATAGGATGCAGAAGTCATGCTCAGGATCTTGATGGCCATGTCTGTCAAATGTGGTGTGTCATCTCCATAATTGTATGGCTAATCAACTAATAAAATTTAGAATTGGCTAAGTCAATGAAATCAAGATGATCCAAATGACATTAATTGAAAATAATGCTTGAAATACCTGGATCAAAATTTTCATCATATCTCATGCTATGTCTCACGGCTAATGGCTTCCCAAATACCGCACGACCATGTCTGTAATCAAGAAGCTCCTTTGTGGTGATGGCTTCTTGTATATCCAAATCTGCATCACCACCACACTCCGTATAAAAGAAGTATGGATTCAAAAAGTAGGCCGCTAGATGCAATAGAGTGTTAAGCCTGCCCTTGGTCTTGGAGATAATAACGTCCACAAAAACCTTGTAAGATGGCTCCATACTATTAAAAGCTACAATTATATCTCTCTTTGTCTCTTCAAGCCCTCCATAAACAAAGTCCATGGATAGACGTCGATCCGCATCAACCACATGCAATAGACGAACCAAAGGTGTAAAAATTTTGATTACAAATGCGGTATGGTTCCGAAAAGTAGCACCGAAGACTATGGACATCACTTGTTCTCCCTTTTTGGTCTTGTATCATTTGCAGGTTCACTCATCTGACGAAAACATCAATTTGAACTTCTCTTTTTTTCTCTAGAATGCTTTCTAAAGTGAGAAAAGCTGCAATAAACCTCGTTTGCCCTGGTCTAGCGATGTCTCTCTTGTTTGTAAACTTCCGCATCAAGCTGAAAGTTTTAGTATGAGCATAAATAAAAATTATGAGTGTCCTCGCCTTTTTAATTGCGCTCTTCACTTTCGAATCTTAGCCGATTTCCTCCAAAGCAAGATCAATGGAATGAGTATCACAAGAAGTCCACCATATCTGAGGATATTTTGTGAGCAGCAATCTCCCTGCTGCTACATTTGCTGAAGCATTATCCGCAACAACTTGAACAACATTCTCCATGCCAACTTCAGTTATGCACTCATCCACGAGCTGAAAGGTGTACTCGACATTGTGTGTCTCGTCATAAGCATCTATGGACTTCAAAAATGAAGTCCCCAAGGCGCATTTAACACAGAAGTTCATGATGATCCATCCTCGCATGTCAGTTCATGCACCAGTCATTATAGAGCATCCCGTCTTCTTCCATGTAATTCGATGACATTGCAAATCATTAGATATTTTCTTGACCGCCTTCTTCAAAAATGGACCGCTAATTTCATACCTCGTAGGTGTCTTGAGACTTGGACCATAGATCCCAATTGCCTCCACCGTCTTCTTGATCAATGCATTGAAAGGGATCGCCGATGTATATGCCCAGTTGCATGTATAGGAGACAACCCTTTCACGATGGTCCTTAGATAAAGCATCTTTTATGCTCATTTGATATGTTCCTTGAACGGCGACGATCTGTTCCAAATATTCGGAAGATCGATGTCTTTTCGTAGATCCAGCATCTCCAACGATGCCGATATCAATCTCATTTCTCATCTCAGCAACCTCCCTCAATGGCTTTCTGACTCTTCTTTCTAGCAACGCCATCCAAGTGTGATCATCATCTTTTTTGTCTCTTCGTCCACCTTAGGATTTGCAACCACATTGCCTTTAAGGTGTGCAAGATGTTGCTTGAACCTAAAAACCCATCCTTTCACCACCTTCTTGCACAACGTGCAAGTAACAGTGTTTGGACCCACACGGTTTGAAAGGTATCCAAATTGCCATGCAGGATCACTTGATCCTGGCGGTACATAGAAGGACGAGTCGCTACCAGAAGCGACATTCGTGAGGGTGTTGCCATCTACATTGTCAGAAACTCACAAGTTAAAACTTGATATAAACATGTTTATAATTACTATTTTATCAGTAACAGTTATATACTAAAAATATAATAATACCAACTTACAACTTCACATAAGAACACACAATTTCAATTTGCATTTAAATAAGAACAAACAAACTACAACTCCTACGAATGCATTCAATAAAAACAAACAAGATACAACACCTACATCATAAAACAATAGTATGTAACAATGTAATATATACATAATAGACCCTTCTCAAGAACCATCCAACACAATAACTTCAATAATATTTATGAAAAATGTATAGTATGGGCATATATAGTATGAGCTTCTTAAGAACCATCCAACAAATATACCCTAAGAACTATCCAACAAAAATGCATAGTATGAGCTTCTTAAGAACCATACAACAAATAGTATAAGCATGCAAATATAGCAAATCCACACAACTTCACAATCCAACAAACTATTATTAAAAAATGGCAAAAAAATGAATAACCCTAATCGAGATCGAATGGAGTAGGCAGGGTTCGGAGTAGGCAACGACCGGATGGAGCAGGCAACGACATCGGTGCAGACGGCGCCCGGAGCAGCAAGCGGCGATCAATGTCGGGAGCAGGCGACGACCGGGGGAGACGATTGTGTGGTGATCGCATAGGCAAGAGCTCGAAGGTATCGGGGGTGTGAGTAAAACCTTCGTAAATGGGTATTTCAGATTCGGGTTCTCGGATCTCACTTGCAAAACTCGATCGATTAGTCGGCCAACTATCCCGACTAGTTGACCCAACTAATCGGGGTACTCGACTAAAGGTCGACTAGCTCAAATCAGGTCTGCCAGTATACAGATTCGAATAATTGGACCGACTAGTCGACTCATTTTTGCAAGCTTGATTCGGAAAAGCAAGATCTCTCTTTGTGTATAACGACATGTTCGATATGATCGATATATGTGATATAAAGGTCATATATGATCAATGTGTGTGATTTAAGAGTATATTTGTAAATTATTTAGTGTTTTAAGAACTTGGACAAGATCTATTTCCAATATTTATAGGTCAACGGTTAACAATAGCAACGATATGTTCGATATGATCGATATGTGTGTTATAAAGGTCATAAATGATCGATATATGTGATCTAAGAGTATATTTGTAAGTTATTTAGTGTTCTAAGAACTTGGACAAACTTCATTTCCAATTTCTATAGGTCAACAATACCAACAATATGTTCGATATGTGCGATATAAGGGTCATAAGTGATCGATATGTGTGATCTAAGAGTATATTAGTAAGTTATTTAGTGTTCTAAGAACTTGGACGAACATCATTTCCATTATTTATAACTCAGGAAACAACATTAACATCGATATGTTCGAAATGACCGGTATGTGCGATATATGGTGTATAAATGACCGATATGTGTGATATAAGTGTGTATTTGTAGGCTATTTGTTGTTTTAATATCTTGGATGTTCTTAATTTTTGAGAAAATGGCAAAAATGTTATTTTTGAACAATTTCCGACATTTCTACTGATATCGTCTATATATCGGCGACATATTCCGATATATCCTTTTCTGAGCGGACCGATACGATATCGATATCGATATGGCCTTATATGGGTCTTAGTTCACGTGGAACCTCACACTATGACTTTAAGGCCCTGAATCCTTAGAGTTGGGATGCTGCCATAGGCGCGCAATGAAGTACAACATCGTAGCTAAGTTCCCAACGATCAAATTTGCTGTACACCTCCTCCAAGTTAAGCAATGCGGTGCATGTCAGTCCTAACCCATCTAAAAAAAGTCATCACTATTAGTTCTTGCGAGTTGCGAGCTGCTTTTTGCATCTCACAAGTATAGACACGCTTCAGAGAGTTGTATCACTCAACGCCTTCAACTGTAGTGCTAAACATGAGACTTCTATTTTTGCGTGAGATGCATCGTCTCTTGATATAGAACACGTGGCTCATATTCTTTGAGATCATGAGCGCCTCAGATTATTTTATATCTCAAAGATAGTGGCAGTGGATCACCTCATTTGTAATCCATGAAATGACACCGTATAAGTGCCACATTGTCTTCATACCAAGTGGCATACTCAGTATCTTCACCCGCGGTTCTGGAAAGATGTAGTCTCCTTTGTCCTCTGATTGACTTCAAGAAGATCCGTGACCATTGGGTATAGTTGGTCTTTGACCATAGAATATGTTCCATATGTTACCCATGTCCATTGCTGATGCCATCTCGAATTCGGTAAAGCTATAAAAAGAAAACACAGATACAACTTTGTAAGTCATAGTGAAAAACACTATAATCGGGTCACAAACACCAAGGAGGATGCGAGGAGTAACCTACAATGACAGTGAGGGATGCAGGAGGCTAAAACAAGATACAAAGGACCTTCGTAGCGTTGCATTGGTGTTAGGATGGTGTCGAGGGGTTGTGGGTGCCACAATAGATGATGCAAGGGGCAACCTGCAACAATAGTGCTGGATGCACGGGGCTACAACAAGATGCAGATGACCTTCATACGTGGTTATGTGGTGGTTGCTGCTACTTACATCCGCTACAGAAGTTGGAATCGAAATTGAATGTTGATGCATCATGATGGTGTGCAGAGGGGAGACTGTGTAGGGGTTTCGAGGGGAGAGAACGTGTTAGCTCAGGAGGGTTCGCCACACTGGTGTAAGATCCTTGCTCTGACACCATGTAAAGGGAAACTTAATGAGATACTTTTCATTGATACTTTATTTCTACATTCATGGGTAGAACATGAGATACTTTATTTCATACAATGGAATCAAAAAAAGAACGATAAAGATCTTAGAACATTTTATATAATATTTCAAGGACCTGTAAGATATAGAAAGACCATGCCCGTGTACTTGTTTCTTATTAAAGCGGGTTCAACAAAGCATCTTTCAGACAGTTCTCCAGGAATCAAGCTTCCTCATTGCCAACCCATGTATATTGGTACTACCAGAAAGCCAAGCAAGTATACTGTTACTATTGGAAAGAATTAGCTATTTTTGAAAACCTGAATTATCCGATTCCCAATAAACAATTTTTTTTTGATTTTTTTTCTAGGAAAGAAATATCCCATGGCCTATTTGGCATGGTACTGAAGCATGGAGTTGTTCCCAAATTTCGGGTTAACCCCAGTAGGACAAGTCGGGCTTAGGAGCAGGTCATAGATTTTGACTTTGTATGCCATTGTTATTACTGAGTAATTTTACTTGGTTGGGTTACTTTTTATAGGACTCTATTACATACACATTACGACAAGTCTGGCTTAGGATTATGCCATAAGTTTTGGCTTTGTATGCAATTGTTAATAAGAAGTAATTTTACTTGGTTGAGTGACTTTCTGCTGTCACATTGTGAGGCGAATTCAGGCCAACCATTCACTTATCCTAAAAAACTCACATATTCATGTCACACTTGGTTACTCCTTGGGATGAATCTACCTTCAAGAACTTATCCTTGACATGAACTTCTGGCTTGATACATAAACTGGTCTCAGTCCTGGCCAAACCTTGCCCAGTTCATCACTTGGACTGTACATATTAATCTGTAATAGACATTTGTCCAACAGTTAGGACGCATATTACAGATGGTTTTTTAGAGGAAAACTGGTGATGCCCCTTAGGTAGGTGGACACCAAAACCTTTGCCATGAGCCTATTTGTTCCCCCTGGTTTGCAGGATCGAAACCTTTGCCATCCAAATGCATTTTTAGCCAAAAGGATGCTTTTGCATGTGCGAGACATGCCATATTTCGTGATCTTATTGTTGTGATTACTACTTCTGGCTACTATGCCATTTCTCCAGTAGAAGATGTCTATCTTATCATTAGAAATCTTGTCAATCATGTGTTTCCCCTTGTTGCTGCATTTATTTCCGTTTTTTGAACTTGTATTTTACTCTCTGAATAAAAAAATCTTCTCATTATTTTTTTTATTTATACTGTTATGAACTCATTGTAATTCAGCCCATATACACCTTTGTCCTGTTTCAAAGTTTGTCTCTTTGGTGTTACCCTTTATTCCAACCTCCATAATTTATATATGTTGAAATATTCTTGCTTCAGGGACCTCCGAAGCGTTTATGCATGCCGTCGCAGACAACAATCAACTTCAACAGTCAAATTTCTTTATGCTCTTGTTTTCTGGTGTTTCTGTCACGCTCAATCTAACCCTGGTGCCATATACTGGTGTTGTTGGATTGGTAGCCGCCAACTCATTGAGTATCCTTGTGGTATCTATTTTTCTTCATTGTATTGGCTTTGTAAATGGAGGAACTAATGGAATTTCATGGGCATCTCTATCATATCATATTTTTTTTAGCAATTTTGACAAATGAACACCGTTCCAAGTTCATATTGAATCTCGTGTTTGTTAGCATATCTATAGATATTGAATCATCTTATATGTGTTTGTTAGCAATCTATCTGTTTCCGTGTGCAAATGCATGCATGGAACACAATAACCTTCTGATCAAACGCTTGTGTGCATTCTCACAGATTGACATCCCCATCAATTTTTAGATTAATGGTCATGAAATTTCATAAACTCATTTAAGTTAGTATGGGCATAAAAATGCCACATTAGATCATTTTAGTAGATGATTCCCCTCCTGAAACATTTCTCTGCTTCGGTGGGGAAAATGTTTACGGAAGCCACAGCCTTCTTTTCCATTCCATCATGAGAAAAAAATCAATTTGCATTTCTCCGAGTTTTATAGTTGACAGCCGAGTCTTTCTTATTATAGATACTAGCATAAAAAATCTTTGAATTCAATGTAAATTGGGTTAATGGCTTCAATACATTTTGAAATTTGTGATTACCAAAGTTTATTGTAAAGAATATCTTCCTTCACTTCTCAAAGGCATGATGGCTAGAATAATTTATTCTGCAGCATTTATCAGGAACTACTTTAAGGTAAATGTGAACCACTTTAACTTTTTTTGGAGAACCTTTAAATTTTGATGTCCTTGAACTTGGCCTTCTCTGTTAGGGATCTTCTTTCTCCTTTTATTTGTGCTTGCCATCGGGGTGGTCGATTCTGCTAATCTCTGGTGCTATTACACTTATTTCTGAACAACTGTTCCTGGATCGTGAAAACTTCTGGCCTACCTTTTTCATTCACTTCAGCATAGGTTTCACATGCTTCTGCTTCTCATCCATAGTGATGTATGTAATCTTTGTTACTTTGAGTATAATGCATTCATTATTTTTACCTTCACATGTACGGCTTCTTTATTTTCTTGGGTCTTAATTACTTTATCTTGTGAATTTACCGAACTGCCACAAACTGAGTATACATGACTTTCGCAAACAGAATACAGTTGGGTTTCACGTAAAGCTGTTTGCTATTTGCACATTTGTTGTTACATAGGTTATGTTAAATGAAGAGCCAACATGCATTTGCTAATGAGTTAGTTTCCTTTGAACAGCTGACTGCTGAAGCTAATGGGTCAGATCGTATAAAGTATCCTGTGTAGGGAGGCAGGAGTGGACAACTGGTTACCAAATGTAAATCAAATTGAAAGGGGGCTTCTGTACCTAAACTTGTAATTGCACTGTGAAAGTTGCACTAACAAAAAAACCTGATAATGTATAAAAAGGGAAAAAATCGGAAATGTGGATATGCAAGAGATGGAGTAACATCTGATTTTTTTTGTTCATGTATACTGGTCACTTTTGCATACCACTCATATTTTGTCCACTTAATTGATTTTAGTTCTAAAAATCCCGATTGTATGAATTGTCTATCCCCTTTTTGCTAATCGTGGGCTACTGCATATAGATATTATCGTGAGAAAGAATTTGTCAAAAGGATCTTGCGCCTACGGAGTCATGCAGAGTAATAGAACCTCCATCATTTATGCTGTAAGCTCATTTTTAAGCTCTTTTTCCTTTTGGTCTCCCTGGATTTTGTTTGCGAAACTTTCCTTATGCAAATGTGTTGTATTGTTTTGCAGTAGACGGGGGATCACCCCTGAGTAATTATTGACTGATAGAAGGTGAGTGCCATCTATCTTTTGCGCTTCATTCTGTTGTTACCACAATCTGTAATTTAGTAATGATTTCGAGAAGGTAATCAGGCATTTTGTAACATATGTTATTCTTGTTCAATCTCCTACATTTGTCGTGACATCTATAGTCAGTTCAATAGATTTTCTGCTACTCTTCAGATGAATTTGAATCCTGGTTGCTGTATATGATATTAGTAGGGCACTCTAAAGATTTATAGTACTTCTAGCAGTTTTAATGAATGAAGCAGTTGGCATGGGCAGTTGGGTAGATTTTGAATGTATGGTAGGGCATTGGACCACGAATATACATTTCTTTAGAGATCGGATCTCCCTGATCTTTTTTGAGACTTCTCCTGCATAGGAGATTTTTTGGTATACCTACATATATTGGCACACATCCTCGTGAAAACTTTAAAATAACTGTATAAAATGGCTGAAGTTTCTCCTCTGATATGTGGGACATAACGTAAGGCATGCTTGTTGAAAAACCCTTAAATATTGACAATTCTTTCTGGCTTAATATATAATAGACTGAAGCGTAAGTGTTTCACATTTTGTTCATCCACCTGCAGGGATCTGATGATAACCGTATGGATCCATGATCCTTCCTCTTTAACCGCTGACCCAATAATTTAACATCCCAAGTTCTGGATGCATAACCACTACACCGCTCAGAGCTCATGCTTACTGCACCTTTGCATGACTATCTCAAAACCTCGCTATTCGCAATACCATGCTTAACATGATATCTCAAGGATCGTGTTTGTTTTTATTTATGTTTTTTATCCGCTGTGCTCCTCTAAGATATTACAATATCAGTTATGCCTCTCCTTTTTTGGGAAGATCATAACAAGGGTGGAAATGTTCTCCCACTCCAACCCCTATACCCATCCTCCACATCCCATTCCAGCCCCTCCAACTGCCCTCCCCTTCCAGCCCCTCCACATCTGACCAACCCTCCCATTCCAGCCCCTACTCCAGTGCCTCCGCCACCTTCTCCCCTCCTCCGCCCACCCATTTCAACCCCTCTTCCTCTGCCCCATCCTCCAATGCCCATTTCAACCCCTCCTCTGATCACTCTCCCCTTCCAGTCCCTCCTCTGGCACCTCCTTTACTGTCGTTGCCCCTCCGCCACAAGCTGCACCTACCCCACCCCACCGCCCATGACCTCCTCCATCTATTCCCCACCGCATACCCTACCACCCCCGACCTTCCCTGATCCTGCAGATTGATGTTCCAGGTGGATGGGTTCTTTTTCCTCCATTCTTGTTATTCTTCTTCTTTCTATTTATTTTCTCTCCTAACTAGACTTTCATCGATGCACCAAATCGTCAAAGTTCTTGTATTTTCACGGAGAAATCGTCCATTACAATCATGAATATGATTTTTCCTGATTTTTTTGAGAAAATTTCTTGGATAAATTGAGCCGTCATTTACAGTGGCTAAGTAATTCCCTGATGCAACAAACATTCTCTTGGAGGAGGAGATTAAACAAGAGGAGGAGGTGGGAGCTTTTTCCTATTATGCTTCTTCTAACTCCACCATGATTTGAATAAATATTGATTTAGTTCAACTCATTACCGCTCAGACCGACGGAAGGGCACAAGTGATCATTATTGAAGAAGTTAAGGGTTGAACTGATATTCTCAAAAAGGAAGGGGTTGCAATATCTTAGGGGGGTGCAATTGATGAAACCTTTTTTTAATGGTTCAATTTTCTGGATGGCTTTGAACATGTGTGGAAGGACGAAGCTGTCTCCATTCCATATTTGCTACTGTCCTCACATCTCTTCTCTGATTTCATGAACCATCCTTGTTTTCTATAGCCTTTTGTATTACATGATAACTATATATTCTGGTATTATTCTCTATCCGCCAACCTTATGTAGCTCTTAATTATCATATGACGTGTTGCGTGTAGGGGTGTAAACGGACCGAACCTGAGCGAACCTATGTTTTTTAGGTTCGGTTCGTTTATTTAATCGAGCCTAAACTTGTGTTCAGGTTCGGTTCGTTTATTTTCGAACCGAATCCGAATCGAACCTCTTTTTAAACGAATCGAACCTAAGCGAATATCGAACTTAAGAATTCTCTAATAAGAGGGAGTGAAAAGAAGAGAAATGGAGATATATATGTGTATTTACAGTTAGAATAAATATTCATTTAGTATTTTCTTTATCTAACTCATCTTTATCTTTAGAAAAAATTAGATTAATAAGGATTCGTCGCTTTGAAAAAAGTATGATTATAATATACTTTATATCTATTCAGATGGGGATAAGGAATAAAAATAATGCGGAGATATTCAATAAGTAATGTTTGTACTTGTTCTGTTGATTTGAAGATAAAGAAGGGAAAAGTACTAGACCATAGATGATAGATGTTGGAAACATGATGTGACTATTTATTTTTGGATAGTTTATACCAACATAAAACCTAATTATCCCGTAAATATCTAGTTATCTCTAGACAAATTCACTTACCCTAGGATAAAAATCACTCATCTCAAAATAAGTCCACTTTTACGGATAAGAATTTGTAAATATGTATATGTGTATGTTTATCGAGCTTTTAACGAATCGAACCTGAGCGAACCTATGAATTTTAGGTTCGGTTCGTTTATTTAATCGAGCCTAAACTTATGTTTAGGTTCGGTTCGTTTATTTGCGAACCGAATCTGAATCGAACTTTTAGCGAGCCGAACCTGAGCGAATATCGGACTTGAGAATTTTCTTACACCCCTAGTTGCGTGCAACAAGAACATGCGTGCGTTCTCCCAAGGATTGAGATAAGACATCAATGTATGCTCTAATGTTCTTAGGTAGGGGGCTGAATCAATATATCGATATATTTTGCTGGTTATGCTAATAGGAGCTTGTTTACATGAGCAGGTGGTTCCATGTTTTGTAGCGAATTCTCAACAAGACGGCACCGAGTAGGAGAAAAATAAAATCAGGCCATGCTTGGTTCTACTTACGTCCGAGAAAACAAGGTAGAGTTGGAGATATAGATATGCTTGTTGCATCTAAAAACAAAAGGTCTACCAAAAGGTATAGGCAACAAAATGGAAAGCACAATTGCTCATATTGGGTACTTGTGAGGATTATGCGTACACGTATCGGTATGCCATCACAAATCCGTCGGCATGGTTCTACGGGAGTCGAGGATTGAACCAGCATCCCATGGTGAGCTGGTTGGGATTGCAGGTTGCTGATACGGTTGCCTGGCTGTCGTCAGTGGCCTTTGCGAAGCGTCCTTTTACCCTGGGGCGCATCTCTGCGTACGCCTTTCTTGAGGCATATCGTATCTGCTTCTCGAACCTTCTCTTCTTTCTTTTCTCCCTGTACCTGAGGACTCTTGCTTCTCTGTCCATGGCTATGTCGGATTGGCTTGGAGGAGCTGTGGTCTTATCCAGGTCCTTTGCGTTGTCATTGAATGTTGCCGTTGATGTGGTGGACAAGGATGCCTGTTTTTGGAAACAATTGCAACTTGCCTTTAGTAACAAGAAGAAAATGGCAATTTAAGGGAAATGACAAGTATAGACGGATTATATCGATCTAGGAAAGTGCATGAAATATTATCTTTGTACGTTGTTTTGGTGAGTTACGTAAGTGTAAATTACAGGACTTGACTAGAACTCGAAATGCATGCGAAAAGATGGACGTATACCAATGGTTGCCCGCGATTATTGAACAAGGGGCGGTGGACAATTGGGGGAGGGATGGGTTCGGGGTAGGGATGCAAACGGATGGATACGGATGTAGGTATGACTGTATACTTATTCATTTTTGAATACGAGTATGGATGCATATACTGATATTAACGGATATTAAATTTTTTTTACTATATCTTTAAAAAATGGATATGAATATAAAACGGATACTGATCGCAAATGTTAGAAATACTCTATGGGTGTGTTTGGTTAGCGAGTTAAACTGGTAGAGGATAATCCGTTTTTGGGTTTTGGTGTTTGGATAGAGGGTTAAATTGGGGGTGAGTTAGAAGGTGGGTTTGTTGTGATATGATTGTATTGAAGTTTGAAAAAGTGAGTAGTTATTGTGATTTGATTGTATTGAAGTTTAAAAAAGTGAGGAGTGGAGTAGTTTATAAATTTTATACGATATGATGGTATAATATATTATTTTTTGATAGGATTGATGATGTAAAATTGATTTATTTATTTTTTTAAAAAGAGAAATGTAGGACCCACATGAGAGAGATAGGAAGTGGGTGAGTTTACCCCTACAACCGAACGATCCCTATAGAATTGAGTTAAATATATACGAATTGGATGGAAAACACATGATATAAAACACATGGTATAAAATTATGCTATATAGGGTTAAAAATAAATTTATGACTATCCTTATATATGAAAACAGATATATAGATACGGATGCTTGCGGATATCAAAATGACATCCACATCCGTATTTAGTGGATACTAAGATTGAACGGAAAATATCTCAGCAGAAAGGAGATTCATTACAATTTTGCAACTATTGCCGTTATGCTCAATACTCACAGAAATACGAGGGGCTTAACTACCCTAAGCATGTGAATCTTAGGAAATAACGTTTCTTTTATATTGAAACTTTTTTATCTTGGAGCAGCAATAGAAATGATGCAGTATATTTCATTGTTCTTGGAGCTTTGAGTGGAGGGGACAACACTTTGAATTAAGGCCCATTTATCTCGATTTAAAGAGACTTTATGTAAATAATTTTAACATAAAGTCTATTTATCTTGATAAAGGGATCTTACTCCATAATTAGTAATTTTGAGACAAAATTGATCTCATCATGATTATATTAACAAGTGTATGATTAAAATGTTTGACTCTTATATACCCTGAAAGCAATACGAACAAGAAATACGTTTCACTTATCCTGTCTCAAACAAGTTAAGTGTGTTCAACTTTTACAAATTAATTTCCTTTAAAATAATATGTTTATTACTGCTAAATTATATAATTAAATAAAACATAATCACGTACACTCATAACATGGAAAGTACCAAATTTGAAAAGAATAAAAAAACTCTATTGCATCAACAATGGATGTAGAGAAAGAAGCTCACGATGCTACTCGATCCCACCTTGCCGGAAGCCGAATCCGACGAACCCGTCGTGCTTAAACACCCATCAAGCTGCACATGGGAAGGATCACAAGGATTCCCTAGAAGATCCAAGAACCCGTATCCTTGAGCGGCCGGCGGCATCACATCAGGAACCACCCCATCCGGCTTGCCATCTCCGAATTGCATCCAACCGAAGTCGTCACCGTTCCCAAAGAACCGGAACTCGTTCAAGCTCCGGTCTTCGTCGGGGAAGGCGACGACCGGAAGGTTGAGATCGGCGAAGTCGGGAGGGACCATCTTGGTCACTTGACAGGGCTGACGTTGCTCTTGCGAGAACATCATGAAGGCAGCAGAGGCTGTGGTGAGAGGAGTGGAGTAGAGGAGGAGTATGTAAAGAGGCGTGTGTTGATGACCAATGGAAGGAGGGGAAGAGATACGAGTGATGGGTGTGTTCCAACGTGGACGCCTGGTTGCCTCTGCTTTGTGGCTGTGAATAGGAGCCACGAGATGCCTGAGATTCGGGAGGGATTCGCAGGAAGCTGACGGTCGACATGCACAGTTGAGGAGGCTCCGGGACCCGCGTTTGATGATTGGTTGGAGGGTTCTGGACGTCTGATATTATGGCTATTGTTTACGTGTACGGACGTGGGAGATCTAAGTTTATGAGGGGAAAAAGATAAAGGATGGTGGACTTACTACTGTGGAGATGAACAATCATATATTGATACACATAAGTATAAGATGTAAATGGGGCCGCTTATTGGGAGCTAACTTGACTCCCTCACATAATTTCGACTTACTACTGTGGAGATGAACAATCATATATTGATACACATAAGTATAAGATGTAAATGGGGCCGCTTACTGGGAGCTAACTTGACTCCCTCGCATAATTTCGATCATTTTTTATTTTCGAAAAATTTCTTCCGTGAATAGTCATCCCTATATCTTTATATTATGCTATTCAAATTTCTTGCGAAACAGAGACTTCTACGACCTTCATCAAGACAATCGTTTTTTAACGGTAACATAATTGCTAAAAAAGACTATTCTGGATGAAAGCTGTAGGAATCTCTGTTTCTCGTGAAATTTGAATTAGATAATATAGGGATATATTGATGAAAATCCACAGATGAAATTTTCAAAAATAAAAAAATGGACGAAATGGTGCGAAGGAGCCAAGTTAGTTCCCCCAGGGAGCAACCCCATTTTACCATAAGTATAATCATATCTTTATTCATTTTAAAATAAGAATATGGAAGATTGATGAAGGTGAACAATGTGTTACCATTTACTTGAAAACAATTATGAATACACATATAAAACGAATACGATTCGGATACGAATAATAATAGAAATATTTTATATATTAACTAAAATATACATGTTTAGGATGATTTAAACATAAAATAGATATAATAAATATATTCATCACCTAACAATTATATTAAAGATGAACCATAAAAGTTTATACCTAAGTAAATAAATCTACAATTGTATTTATGTATTGAAATATATATATATATATATATATATATATATATATATATATATATAGAGGAGTGATCCTATGAGAGCAAAAAGTTGTGAGAGCATGAGAGGGATGATTCTGGACCACATGATTCACCCATGAGAGAGAAGACCATGAGAGAGAAAACAGAATCATGTGGTCCAGAATCATCACTCTCATGCTCTCACAACTTTTTGCTCTCATAGGATCACTCCTATATATATATATATATATATATATATATATATATATATATATATATACATATAGGGATAAATGGGGCTGCCCCCTAGGGGGAGCTAACTTGGCTCCCCCCGCCCATTTTTCACCATTTTTTTATTTTTTTTTTGAAAATTTCTTCCATGAATATTCATCACTATATCCCTATATTATGGTATTAAAATTTCGTGCGAAACAGAGACTCCTACGGCCTCCATCCAGACAGTCATTTTTTAACGGTAACAGGATTTTTTAAATCGACCCCGTTTGGATGAAGGTCGTAGGAGTCTCTGTTTCGCGCGAAATTTTAATACCATAATATAGGGATTTAATAATGAATTTACATGGTTTTAGATTTCAAAAAAATAAAAAAACTTATGTCAAAAAAGGGCGGGGGGAGCTAAGTTAGCTCCCCCTAGGGGGCATACACATTTTTCCCATATATATATATATATATATATATATATATATATATATATATATATATAGGAAAGGGAGCCTACTCTCTGAAGTAGGTAAGGTAACTTACCTACTTCACATTTCATTTTTTTGCAATTTTTTTATTTTTTTTTCAAAAATTCCACCATGGGTTTTCATAATTATATCCCTCTAATATGTCATTCAAATTTCGTCAGAAACAGAGACTCCTACGACCTCCATCCAGACAATCATTTTTTAACGGTAACAGATTTGCTGTATTTTACATGTTCTAGATGAAGGCCGTAGGAGTCTCCGTTTCTGATGAAATTTGAATGACATATTAGAGGGATATAATTATGAAAATCCACGGTGGCATTTTTGAAAAAAAATAAAAAATTTTGCAAAAAACGAAATGTGAAGTAGGTAAGTTACCTACTTCAGAGAGTAGGCTCCCTTTCCATATATATATATATATATATATATATATATATATATAGGATATGTTTCATATGAGACTTGGTCCTTCCATTCATATGGAAGGCCAACCATCCCATTCGTTGGATCCGATCCACCATTCCATCGACGGCCTCAAACGAAACCACCTTCCATTTGCGAAACCGCTAATCTACTTTGTGACGTGTAATCCAAATTTAGAATGGTTTCAGGGATGGCAACTGTCTCCGCAATTCATGCTCCATTAAAGTCCGAAATTTTGAGAAATCGTGTCATTTTCGAAGTTAGTGTTCTCTAGTTCATTATTCTAGGTTTTTCGCAAGAAAATCGTTGTAACACACGACATGTTTGAAGATTGTTTCTTCCAGAATCCTTCTGATGAATTCGATCAATCAGAGGTATTTTATTTGTTAATTTTATTTTTTTATAAAGAAACTTTGATTTGAATATTATCATTTTGGTTTTTTTCTTTAGACTGGTATGTGTCAGGTGTCGCGAGAACAGGAGGAATTCGAAGCTATGATCGATGCAGGTTCAGAGGTATTTTATTTGTTAAATAAATTTTTATGAAGAAACTTTGATTTGAAGATTCTCATTTTGGTTTTTTTCTTTAGATTGGTATGTGTCAAATGTCTCGAGAACAGGAGGAATTCGAAGCTATGATTGATGCAGGTTCTTTATTTGTATTTGTTTCTGCATCTAAGATGTTGTCCATTCATGTAATCATATATCGTTTTATATTATACAAAATTTATCAAATAAACTTTGAAGATAGGCTACAAAATACAAACTTTCTGTTTATTATACATAAAATGGAAAACGAATACGTAAAGTATTTATATTGTATTGAATTCTAGAAGTATTTTATGATTTATCTGGCTTTTATGAAGTACAAAAGGTAGATTATAAAATACTAAAGATATTTATATTATACTGCATTTTTTCGTATACTTTTTAGTCTAGATATCAAAATACAAATAAATTTTCAGTCTGGAATATAATAGGTAAAGTATGTCACATTGATAGTGTTGTTCGAATATAGTATTTTTTTATGTTTGTTTTCATTACCACTATTTCAAATAATGTATTTATTATTTTTTCAGATTTCCAAGATAACTTCTCAAAATCATCCACTGAAGAACAGTGCGAAACTGTAGATGTTCCAGAAGTAGGTATGACATTTGGTTCGATAGAAGATGCATATAAATTTTATGAATTGTATGCAACTAGGACTGGATTCAATGTTAGAAAGGCTGGTACTCGTCACGGCATAGATCATTGTTCGAAGAAGAAAGTTGTTGTTTTCAAGAGATTTTTATGTTGGAAAGAAGGTCACACAAGAGCTAATGGAAAAAGAAAATCAAAGTTTCCAGATTACAATGATGACAGTGAAGGGGATATATTTGATTTGGAAGAGAGAAGAGTTGGACGGGTTCGAACTGGTTGCCATGCTTTGATGGAAATCAGTCTACGCCATGTAGAGTTGGATTGGGTTGTTGTCAGGTTCATAGATTCACACAACCATGAATTAGTATCACCAAACAAACAGAGGTATCTCAGGGCAAACAGAAGGTTTACGAAAGCAACAAGATTGCTTGTTAAGTCTATGGCAGATGTTAATATATCTACTTCGAAGCAATCCACCTTTATTGACAATGGTTGTTTAACTAATAGTCATGCAGGTGGAATAGTCAGGGATATTTACAATCTTTATAGAAACGAAAAGAAAAACAAGCATGGCTTAGATGCTCAGATGCTTTTAGATCATTTTTCAGAATGTCAAAAGATGACGCCGGATTTTTTCTTCTCTTATAAGGTGGACGAGGAAAATTGTTTGACTCATGTCTTATGGATAGATTCTGTTTCTAGGCATGACTACTCTATTTTTGGAGATACAATATCATTTGATACTACATACAGAACAAATGAGTATAAATTAATTTTTGGCTCATTTTGTGGTATTAATCACCATGGCAAGACTATTTTTTTTGGAAGTGCTTTTCTGAACAGGGAAACAACTGATTCGTTTGTGTGGTTGTTTGATAGTTTTGTCCATGCTATGGGTAAGCATCCAATTTCCATCATTACTGATGAAGATCCGGCTATTTGTGCTGCAATTGCTATATCTCTTCCAAGTACAGTCCACAAATTCTGTACATGGCATATTATGACCAAATTGAAGTCAAAGTTGGGACGCATGAAAGATATTGATAAAGCTCTAAAGTCTATTAGCAGACTTGTATGGGATGGGAAAAGTGTGCTATATTTTGAAAGTACTTGGATTTCAATACTTGACCAATTTGGTCTTCAAGAAAATAAATGGCTATCTGAAAAGTTTGCAATAAGGCATAAGTGGATAGATATATATTCTAAGGAGACATTCTTTGCTGGAATGAGGAGCACACAACGAAGTGAAAGCATGAATTCTTTCCTCCAGTGCCATGTTACCAAACAAAATTCTCTATTGGAGTTTATTGCACGGTTTCACGTAGCACTTCAAAGGATTAGAGAGAAGGAGAATGACATGGATAACGATAATGTCAATCGGAGACCGAAGCTGAGGACCACTTGGGCACTAGAGAAGCAAATGTCGATGTTATATACTAAAAGGATTTTTTACATATTTCAGAAAGAGTTAAATGATAGTTTGTTGTTGAATGCAATTATATCTGGTACTCATGATCAGTTAACTGAATATCATGTCTCCGAGGTTGGTGAACCTGAGAACAGATTTGAAGTATTAGTTTCAAACAACACTTCAGAGCTTTCATGCATATGTAAGAAGATGGAATTTCAAGGCATTCCATGCAAGCATATTTTAGCCGTTTTGAAGTCACGAAATTGTCAGCAATTACCAGAGGTATTTATACTGAAACGGTGGACTAGAAATATAAAGATTTCTGGTAATTATCCTGTTTATGGTAGAAGTGTTCAGCAGGATAGAGCAGCTAGTTTGAATAGAATTTGCTCTGGTTTAGTTGCTAGATCTGTGGACTGTGATGAAATATTTTCATTTGCAAAAAAAGAGTTAGAAAGGATTGATAGAGAAATTATTAAACTGCAAGCTTCATATCAAGATAAACCTTCTGAGGATAGAACTGTTTAGGAAGCCAGACCAAATGTTGGGGATGATGTTGTTAGAGATCCAAAAACAGCAAGAACAAAAGGTAGTGGTCGTGGAGGTAGACCTAAAGGTGTTTCTAATAGAATTGTCAGTGTCAATGAATCAAAAAGAAACAGAGGTAGGCAATGCAAATCTTGCAAGAAGTTCAATGTAGGTCACGATTCAAGGAACTGTCCAAAAAATAAACACAATTCTAGCTCAGAAAGGTATTTATCTTATAAGCTATGCAATATGTTATCTGAGTTGTAGATTGTTGCTGAATTTTTGTTATGTTTTGCAGTGATGATGTCTCCAATATTCCCAATACAGATTCCCCATAGGAGTTTTAAAACTTTTGATCTCTTTATTATCCAAGTAATTTAAATTAATCACTTTTCTGTTATTTAATGTTAATTATTACTGTTCATTATTGTTCATTTTACTTTTGATTTTTTGAAATTTGTTTTTTTTTCTGTCAGGTTGCAATTAGGATATATATGCTGCTGAGGAGTTTTTCTATGCTGCTGTTGAGTAATATCTTGTCAGAAAAATCAGTTGAAGAATTGAAGTTTTTAGAAGATCAATTATTGTGCAGATGTCTGCTCGTAATAAAGAACACATTATTCAAGGGCCGCTTGTCTTGGAATTCAATTTATTAGAAATTTTCTTTTTTTTTTATGTAAACGATCACATTTGATCTAAAGCAGTTCTTTTGGACAATTTGATTGTTTTATCTAAAGTCTATGTTAAGCTGTTTGGTTTATGTGTCTTTTCGATGATTGGTTTGATTGTGTTCAAAGAAAGCATTCATGTGTTTGTGTTATTGTGTTTTAAGAAAGCACTCATGTTTTTTGATATATTGTTCCAAAACTATGCTCATGTTAATATGACATATTTCTTTAATAACATATAATCAGCTAACACTTACACTAAAACATTCAGAATTTTATTCATCTTGAAATTGTTATACATGTGGGAGCAAGTTAGGATTGACAGAATATAAAATTCAATTTGATAAATGCAAACAATAATCCACATATCTCAAAGCATATATTTGTCAGCAGCAAAGCATTGTCATGATTTAAACTCTATTATGATAGATGCAAACTATAGATAGTCATCTATTTGTAAATCCTGTAGTAGCATAAAATTGCGATAAACATGTTCCAAATATCATATACCATTCATAAAACAAACGTGATATCAATCACTTCCATACAGCTCAAAAAGTTAATAACATCTACTGCAGTTTTAGTTGTTTCTAACAAAACATGTTCTGCCATTACATTCTAAGGTGTACTAGTATTATCAACATGACTAGTACATAGGATTGTGTTTGCTATTTCTGCTCTAATCTTGTGTACATCTTCATATTCAAAATCTAAGGGACTCTCTTCACAAAGCAGTTCCATCATCTTCATCACGTATACACCGCAGTCTAGACTTTGGGCAGGTTGTTGCGGACAATCTTTTACAAACAGAGTTTCCCATTGCATCAATAAGTCGTCCACAATGGTTCCGCTAAAATATTCAGATATCCATCCAACCTGCATTTTCAAATTGTGTTATTTTTGTATACGGTGAATTCTATGCAGCATATAAATTCAACCATAACAAACATATTTCATCCTTACCCATTTGAAGAGATCCTTTTTGTGTTGCTTATTTCCATTCATGGAATTGAATGAGAAATGCTTTTTGGCTCTAAAATCTGTCACGAGAAGATGCCAATGATTTTTGGTGTGTATCACTGTGAATACCTTCAAGAGTGCCATCATTCTTTCTTCGTTGATGTCAAATAATCTCTCCAAATGGTCAAAGTCATCATTTGTGACGGCATCTACGTTGTTGAGAAAGTATTGCTGAAACGATATAATTAAAAACTGTAAACACTTTGTATATGTAAATAAAATTTATTCAATTTTTTATAATTCTCACCATTCTGTACAAAGGAGTGAACAAATATGGAACCTGGTCGTTTTCTTTGCAATGTTTATGACTCAATATATCCATGTACATGACAATTATCTACATACAGTTATTTGTCATTAGAAAAAAAAGATGATAAATTTACTTAGTTTAACTCATTGATACTTACTGAATCTTCAACCATTCTTTCATACAAGAAGTTGTGTATTTCAAGTCCTTTGCAGTAGTTTCTCAGTGGTGAAAAGTATGTTGCGTTCAATCTAAAAAGAGAATCAGTACAGTATAGTATGATAATATGTCATAAAATAATTCAAATGTTATATAAGAAATATAAGTACTTGTCTGCTGGATCCCTCAAAAAGCTCTGAATTGTTGATCGAATATCCTCAGAGCTGTCTTCGTATCCAATAAAATCGGTCGGTGGATCACATAGATACTGGAAATGGAAATTGTTAGTATTAGAGTGTAGAATGTTTTTTCATTATAAATTTTATATCTAACCTCTGTTTCGCTTTCAACAATATGACTTGAAACATTGCTCTTCTTTGTATCTCTCTTCTTCTTCTTGAATGTTGTTGTACTTTGATCTCTAAGTCGTCGTGCTTCTCTCCTTGCCTTAACTCTCTTTGCCATTGAGCTAGGACTCATAGCAGTTTTTGGGTTTTTTCGCTTCTTTGCTGTTTTTTTGTCCTCCTCATTGGCTTGTTGAGAATGAAGCTCAATTCCAAGATCAAAAGTAGGGCATTCATTTACCACAGGTCTGTTATATTCTTCTTCATTGTATGTTATCTTTTCAATGTCCACGTTCATGGTCTCCTTGAAGTCAGGCTTTTCTCCAATACTGTCACTCTCATTTTCATGATGAGTAGTGTCCATCCTGCTATGATCATCTCTTTTTGTGATGGAAGCAAGCTCATCAAAATGTTCACTTTCGCAATGTAAAGTTTGGGTATTAGCATGCTCTTCATTTTCTTTTTCATGGACATTGTTGTCTACTATTGAAGCACCATCCATGCAAATTCCTTGCTCTTCTGAAAACCGTTGTTTGTCCTTTTCTCCAAATTGAATCCCATTTGATTGTAGCAGTTCTTTCAACAGTTTATTCTCATCCTCCAGACTTTTTAATTGGTCATTGTTATTGGAATCCATCTGTATTGTTGCATTTTTCAATGCTAAACCTTCCAATTCCAACACCTTTCCTTTCAGAAATTCAATTTCCTTCATATATTCACTGCAGTTGCATTTCTCAGTTGGTTTTTTTCCTGTATTCAACTCATTGTGTTTTGAACCTTTCCATTCTATCACATCAAACTTTTGTTCCTTTTTGAGTCGTCCTCTTTTCAAAGGACCATCTTCAGGCAGTGGAATGGGTTTTTCAATAACAATATTTGGCTTTCGTATGGAAAACCCATTCAGTGTGAACTTCTCAAAAGGAAATACGTATTCATCATGTTTAATTCTGACTATTTCAGTTTTCTCATGATGCAGTGAACTCTGTATCTGTTCATGTATATGCAATATATTTATGAAAATTATTACCATATACTATTCATAGCAGTATTGATTTATAGAGTTACCTGGTCATTTGTCAAAGATACCAATTGTCTTGTGAGTCCTTTTATGGAGCCAGACCATTTCCTGATTCTTGGTCGAAGATCACGGCTAATGACCATATCTTTGCAACAGTATTCTAGCATCCAAACCTATAGAAGGAAATTAAGAATATTTTTTTAATGAACAATGACAATCTTTATGTATGAAGACTTACATAGAGGCAAGATACACATCCAGTAAGGTATCCCAGTGTGATACGTGCTGCACCACGTCGTCTTTGGTATATATTATTGACGATATCATCTATGTTAAATAGAATCAATCGTGCAACAGCATCAGACCAATTAAAAAATTTTGTATCTTCAAGAGACTCCACATAGTGCAAAAGATCTTTGGGAAATGAATAAGTTGAATCGGGGAAAAGAAATGTGCAAAACATCAACAGTATTAGGCATGTGACGTAAATAGCCACTGAGTTGTCGTCATCGTACTGATAGTATTCAGTCAGTACGCTAACAAGTTTACGTCGATTGAAAATCATGCCTTTGTCAAACATTTCATTAGCTATATAACTTCTCCACTGCAAATGTTTTCCCCTTACTGAAATTGTATATCCTGAACTTGGAATACCAAGTATAACTCCAATGTCATCATCACTGAAGTTCACAATTTTGTTCCCAAATCTGAAGCTCCTTCCTCCTTGATACTGTTCGACAATCCACTGAAGATTTTTTTTCTCGATGTCAATGCTCCCTATATTAATCAGTCTTGCAAATGCAGTCTTGTTCAATAGTGATTGTTGCTTTGCAGTTGGACGATGGGTATCAATGAATTGTACGAAGTGATCTATGAAACATCTATGTTGAACATACCCCTTACCTGTAAAATAAGAGTTGTGTTTATATTTACTCATTATAATCAAACTAATCAATGAAATGATCTATTATATCTTACATCCAAAATTTTCAGAATTGACATCACATCCATCTGTGTTTGATTGCAGTCGTGTTCTGCTTTCTTTAATAGGCCTTGTAGAACCTTTTACTGATATTCACAACCGAGTATGGCATATAAGAAAAATAGTGATTTATTTAAAAATTGAAAACTATTTATTAATTTGTATTTGTACCTCGGATTGGGACAATGTTCTTCAGTTTTGATCGTTCACTTTCAGATGGGTTGACTTCATAACTACTATCCCCGCTTGGATCATCTAAATCATAGTCTGTGCTTGTCATTCTGTCCCTGTAAACATAGTTTGCATGAATTTTTTTACTTGCTTTAGTATTTTCTTCAAGAAAAAGTTGTAACGTGATGATTATTTCAAACTTTCTTTAAACTAAAAACATAATTTTTTTCTAGGTCAAAGATGTTATGCTTTGTGAAACTAAATCATTTTGTTAATTTATACATCAAACGGAAAATTTTATTGTAAATGTTCAGCAAAATAATTTCATATTAAGGATCGAAAGATGGTATGGAACCCGAAATGCTCACCTCTCTGGTGTGCCGCCGATCGCGAAGGGTTTTTCGTTTCTGGAACACTGTAATGTCGCCTGATGATAAAAAAATCGCGGTGTTGCTTCTTGATTCTGATCCTTTTCGGCGATTCGCGAGAGGTGGTAGTTTTCCCCTTCTTCTTCGTCGAGCAGTAAATCGCTCCTTTAATTCCGCTCTCCCGGCTATCCCGAATGCGATTTCTTCGGAGCGGCGGACTTTCCGAAATTAATAAACTTTTCACTTAAATGAGTTCCCGCCCCATATGTCTAAATGTCTATTATCCTATTTAAAATTCGGATGTTGACGCCTTAAGATGACGATAGGGTTATGATTTGTGTTTTCAATATTTTTGTATTTTTTTTGGTAATTAGGATAATGTCGTTAAATTTAATGTGTTTGTATTTTATTAATAACTAATATTATAAATTGAAAATACGTTAATTATTATGATTATTATTTGTATTCTATATGTAAACTTTTTATTTTATTTTATGACTTTGTATTTTGAAACATCAATTTGTATAATAAATCCTTTCTAATTAGGGTCGTTCCATTCATATTTGGAAAGATGAATTGTGATGGCAACTGTATCCCGCAAATAATGCGATATTAAAGGTAGTAATTTTGAGAATACGCGCCATTTACTCTGTGCACGTTTTAATAATATACGTATTCACAATAATATGGTTAAATTTAATGTGTTTGCATTTATAGGGCTATTAGTTAATTTATTAAATCGAAAATACGTGTATTATTAAGATTATATTTTGTATTTTATATCACAACATGTATTTTTAATGTCTGATTTTGTATTGCAAAACAACTTTTTGTATAATATATCCTTTCTATAACTAAATTCAGTACGTCAAATGTAACATTAAAACGTGGATTTCCACTGTTTAAATTCCATGTAAAATAATACATTAATCATAATTGTTGTTTGTTATCATTACTTTCAAAAACTCTTTTCCATAATTCGTGGCAAATTTTTTCTATATAACAATATTTGTTTTATAAGACATACATTCGTCTTTTGTATTTAATATGCTTATTTTGTATAATAATCATGATAATTTGTATTTTAGATACGCTGAGTTTGATTATTTTTCCAAAATATCTAGTATCGAATTCTCATTCATTAAATATCGGTAAATATCTGTAACTGAATTTTCGTAATAATGGGAACACTCATATATATAGAAACAAACTGCACAAGCCTTTCCTTAAAAATAGCGTACACTGTTAACCGTATTTCCATCTTTTGTATTTCATGTACTTCATTTCTCTGAATCAGTGTTTGTTTTGTATTGTATACTGTTGATTTGTAGGATACTTACATCGTTTTGTATTAAAAACACACGTTTTTAGTCATTTTTATCAGTTATTAAATGCGTAATTTCTATATTAGGAGTTCCTTAAATTTAGGAAACGATAGTCTTTGCTGATCCGGTTTTTGTATATTAGGGCGGTTTTAACCATGTTCGTTGATCTTAATTCCGATGGCTAGGATGCTTGGCCTTCTAATTGAATGGAAGGACCAAGTCTCATATGAAAGTCCCCCTATATATATATATATATATATATATATATATATATATATATATATATATATATATATATATAGGATATCTTTCAAATGAGACATGGTCCTTCCATTCATAAGGAAGGCCAGCGATCTCGGCCATCCATAATTGATCGGGTGGTTGTTATTAATGACATATTAATATTATTTATAAATTAAGCAAAAACCCATTTTGGTCTTTATACATTATCTAAATATAGTATGTAATCAACTCAATTATCTCCTCCATTAATGTCTTCTTAATTGTTTAATCAAATTTGGAAACGGTATGCCCTAATCAAATTTGGGGGGTCGCGCGACGGGTCGCGGAGGAGGTGGCCTGGAGGGTGCCCGCGCACGGGTGCGAGCAGCGGAGGCCTACCGCTGGACGCGGGGGCGCACGCGCCGCGTGGAGGATGGATGGCGCGGACGAGGGTCGTCTGGATTCGGGCACGCGTGAGGCGCCTTCGCAAACGGGGCCGCCGGCGGCCGCGGCTGGGGGTCGCGGGCTGCTGGAGATGCTGGGCGTGCGCGGGCTTCAACGAGCTGAGGAGGGGGCTTGCGGCGCCTGGGCTCGGGTTGACTGGAGATGCGCGCGTCACGCGCGGGCGCGCTCAGCCGGCGGTGGAGGTCTGGTCCTCCGCGAAGGAGGGTTGGGCGGAGGCGCGGTAGAGGCGCGCGACGGGCACCGGGCCTGAGGGAGGACCTGCGTGGGGGCGGCCTGGAGAATACGGCGGGGGACGAACTCGCCGGCTGTGCGATGAAGGTCTTCTCCTCCGCGCGGACGGAGGTCGTCCCTCAGGCGGATGTAGATGATGATCTGTATGGTGGAAGACTGTTGCGCGCGTGAGTAGCCATCGGAGGTCGGGGCAAGTGGGAGAAGGCGAGGGGTGCGTCGCCTCCTTGTCTTCCGTCACAAGCAATGGAGGCAACCGCCCCTTGCTGTAGCAAGTCGCGGATGGTGTCGGGGTGAAGGGGCTCCGCGAACTCCAAGCGGCAGAGCACATCGGTGGCTATGGAGACGATGATAAAGCTTGGTCGGCGGGTGGAATGAGTTGCTGCTCCAGCGGATGGAGGTCTGCGACGGATACTGCTGTAAAGAAGTGCATATTGTATATTTGACATGTATTGCACATTTTGGATGTGCATTATACATTTTGAATGTGTATTATACATATTTCGGTTATATTTTACTCATCTATTGAGCGCGAATGACTACTACATTTTTAAAAAGAACCACAAAAATGTTATTCTACAAAGGACCATACAATCATTAGAAATAACCATACATTAATTGCTAATATGAATTGTATTCTACAAAAAACCATACAAAATTTACAAATGGTTGATTAATTTTGAAGGAAACACAATAAATACAAAAAACATACACTTCATACAAAAAGAACCGCAGAATCTACAAAACAGCACAATAGGATACAAATATTTCCTCACCTAATGTCGCCCAGAACAAACTAGGCATTTTTTAAATTTGGTATTGCGAAAACTACCAAAAATAAAGCTATCTAAATTTAGTATTTCAAAATATTAATTGACGTGCATATTTAATTCAAAAGTTGATGACCAAAATGCCCTTTTGGGCAACACAATTGAAGGCGCCATTGGATTTGAATCCGATGGCCCAGATCGTTGGCCTTCCATTGGGATGGAAGGACCATGTCTCATATGAAAGGCCCCCTATATATATATATATATATATATATATATATATATATATATATGGGATAAATGGGGCTGCCCCCTAGGGGGAGCTAACTTGGCTCCCCCCGCCCATTTTTCACCATTTTTTTATTTTTTTTTTGAAAATTTCTTCCATGAATATTCATCACTATATCCCTATATTATGGTATTAAAATTTCGTGCGAAACAGAGACTCCTACGACCTCCATCCAGACAGTCATTTTTTAACGGTAACAGGATTTTTTAAATCGACCCCGTTTGGATGAAAGTCGTAGGAGTCTCTGTTTCGCGCGAAATTTTAATACCATAATATAGGGATTTAATAATGAATTTACACGGTTTTAGATTTCAAAAAAATAAAAAAACTTATGTCAAAAAAGGGCGGGGGGAGCTAAGTTAGCTCCCCCTAGGGGGCATACACATTTTTCCCTATATATATATATATATATATATATATATATATATATATGAATTCGAAGGCAAACATTCTCTAATGTCAAATTGATATTGGTATTTGCATCCCCTTTAAAATAGATACAAATACGATTGTGAAAATCTATATAAAATGGATAGGACAATGAATTGAATACGAATATATTCATATTCACTTTCATCCCTACCTTTAACACACTCTTGCTATAACTACTTAGATGTCAAGGATGCATGGGATCTTTGCGGTCTAATCGATATGGTTGCTACCATCTATGTGGATATAGAAAAGTAACAATATCTATACAAGTATTGATGCAATGACTAATTAATTAGGTATGAAATCGAATGCAGAGACGAATATAGATCCTTTTCATATCCTTATTTTTCTATAATATGGATATGAATACAAATATGATTCGAATGCATAAAATGTTAAAATATATTCTCCAAATACAAACATAGATGCAAAACATACATCAACAAATTTGGTAAGTGAATTCAAATCAATTTACAAAAGTCAATCATATGTTAATTTACTAAAAATCTACAAGCATTTAGATTCACAAAAAATACCAAAATATGATCAAGTAAATCAACTTTTTAATAACAAAAATAAACTAAAAATATGCATTGAACCTTAAATCCTATGATCATTTGTTTTGCTAAAGAACCATCTTCTGTACCCCAACTCTGAACCATACCTTACCTACACGAGTCTTTCTGTATCCTCTGCATTTTGGTATTTGGATTTGTTTATGGAATCCATTTGTAATGGGGGTAGCATATAAACTCCATAGAACTAAGGTTCTATGTATTCTCTGTATTTTTTCAGTCTCCACATAGTGAAACGGTTGCCACCATTGATTATGGCCCAATTAAGGTTGAACCTCATAAATCTATGTGCACATTGTTTGCATGTTCATATTAGTAAAAGAATGCCATACTTATTCATAATTGTATCATATTCATATAGATATCCTTCAAATTTTAAAATTCATATTCGTATCAATGAATATTCATATCGTCCAAAAATTTGCTCATTTGTTTTCGTCAAAATTAAGTATACAAATTCATACTCACATGTGTATTCGTTGCATGTTGAATTGTAGTATTCATATTCACAAATATTTAAGAAAATGGCATCCTTATAGTTTACTTAACGAGTGCGGATATATTTATATCCACTTTACTCCCTAAAGCTACTGCAAGGTAAATAACGGGAAATGATAAACTAGAGGTGCTAATAGAGAAATATATATAGTAAATGATATTGTGTTGTTACGTATTTAAATGGCTGGGATTGAATATTATTTCGATACCTCATGTAACCTCTAAAAGGAGATAGACCCTCGTCTAAAACGACAAACAATCACGGGCTAAAGGTGAAGAGATTTAGTCGAAAGATGTCAAGATTTTGTTCAAAATTACACGCTTTGCAACACATCTAAATAAGATCGTCGACAAATGTATGTAACAGAAAATACGCCTTTTGCTCGATCGTTTCTGCTTCTTGGTTACTTAGAAGAAAGTACATTAATTCTATTCGTAGTGTAGTATAGGGAAATAAAGCCATATGCCATTATCACATGCGTATGAACACTTGATAGGACTGTGGATCCTCTTTCTCGAACCGCATCCACAGCTTTGCTGCACAGCTCATGTGATACAATTACAACGTCATGTTAACTATTTCATTGCACCGTAGATATGATCTACATAGAATGTTAGATTAATCTTTGCTTCCAAAGGTATCTCTTACTTGAATTGGACACTTCTAAATTTTCCATAGCTCTCCTCCAACAAATTCCTCGCAGAGCTTGTTGAATAATTTTTTTTATAGATTCTACCATTTCATCAGTTTATTAAAAGAAAACGAGCTAATTCATCTCTTTCTTTTCGCCGTTAGACTCCCAAATTGATTCACTAATACTAGCAATTATTGGTAAAATTAGCTCATTTTACCAAGACAACGGCTCTTCTTCATATTCACCATGCAATGTATGCAGTTATTGATAGACGAAAGAATCATCACATGAATTTCACATGCTAATAAAAACATTGATATCAGAAGAATAATCATATGCATTTTCATGTAATAGCAAAAGCGTTATGGCGATCGCATTCTCTAGTGCATTGCGTTGGTAGGTTTTGTTGATTTAATAGGCGATGATTATATCGAAAAAGATCGAACATCTGTGTGGATGATTTCCTCATTTACAGCTCAACGAAGGAACTCGAGAGTCGAGACAGCCTTGGATAGTTGCACTTGGTGTGTCAACTATTTGTAATAAAGAGGGCAAATGGGGTTCAATTTCCACATCCAAAATGTTCTCGGCTGCGCGCAGCCACCGGGGGACTTCGTGAACTCCGTCCACCCTCCCAATTTCGCAACATGATAACTATGGATCACAAAGGAAATTGATAACACACGTCCAAAATTGCATAGAAAAAGATGCATGAACTCCCGGAAATGCAGATGACCATAATAATAAGCCACGGGCAAATAACCAAACATCCCTAAAATATGGTAACGTCTCAATTTTATGTTTTCCCCTTTTAATTGGAATAATTGAGAAGTTGTCCCCTTTTTAATCGGAATAATTGAGAAAAGTGACTGCCACACAAACGACAATGGTTCATTTGCATGTTATCGTTTTCTCCAGATACAGAGAACCTTCTATTATTCTTTGCAGATTCATAGAACCCCTCTCTTGCTTCGGCAAAACGGATGGTGACTACTTTAAATATTACATCCAACTAATACGTTCCCTACTCGACGGGGATAGGATCGGAAAAACACAGGCTGCAGACGTAGGCTTGCACGTGGCTGCTTTTTTTAAATAAATACATAAATATAAATTAACCATAATTTTAGAATTAATTAAAAACTTAGGTATAATCCAATACTTAAAAGTACCAAAACAGGGACGAAGCGAGGAATATTTATTTGGGGGCTGAGATATTATTTATGTTTTTACAGGCATCAATTATCATTTTTGTTGTTGGTAATGTCTGTTGGATTTTAAAGATCGTATAACATATAAAAAAGGACGGTAAATAATTTAATACAAATATTTTTAAGAGATTTTAACACTTATAAAATTGAGATTTTACATAAAAACGCTCATAAAGTTGAGATTTTACATAAAAATAGTTATAAAATTGAGATTTTACACCATTACCTTGAAAAATTGTATTAAAAATAATATCTCTTTAGAATTCTCCATTTAATATGAATGTCCTTCAGATAATGTGTCATTAAGTAATACCATCGTATCTAGTTTTTTTAAATATAAAAATGTATTTTTCTGTACTTAAATTCTTTCTTAGCCATTTATTCTTTTACATACTTTATTCTCAACCTGCATTCTAATAATTTTTCCCATGTTCCATTTCCGTCGTTAACTTAATGCTAGAGCTTCATGCAATCCCAGACACACCCAATCCTCGATCAAATAAGTTATGATTTACGAAGAAGTCAAAGTGAATATGTAAATCAACGAACACGATATTTACATGGAAAACCCTTCTCAACCGAAGGGAAAAACCACGATAAGAGAGAAACCTATGCTCACAGTTGGTAGATTGTCTTCCCCGTCTTTACTAAAGGATGAATAAGTTGCAAGTATAAGCACATGCTGATAAACAAATCCTCATACACTACCTATAAATCTATATAATAACTCAACAATGATCCAAGACTAAAATAGGGTTGTAATCAAATTGAACCTCAATGAATGAATCTATATTCGAGTTCATACGAAAAAAAAGTTCAAGTTCGAGTTCATATTGATAAGTTTGAATTCAGTTCGTTATGAGTTAGGTAGTTTTATTCTTAATTTGTTTGGTAATGAATGCTCGAGTTTAGTTTGATAATGGTTCATTAATAATTGGACTTGAGTCATTTCTTTCTTTTTGTTAGAGTATGCCAAAGGAGGGTAATTGGATCTCTTCAAGATCCAATTACCTTGTTCTCTTGTTTAGTCCCGCACCATCTATAAGAGAAGATCCGGTCTGTAGGGCTATATAAGAAGACCCATACCCCATGTATTCATTAAGAGATCCACAATAAAATATCCGTCCCTAGAGGCCTACTCTCCTGGTTTCATCCCGCTCCTCATTTAGTAGGATTCCACGCGGATCATGTGTATTTCACTTCATATCTTTTATGTTCTTGATTATCGTTTCTACTTCGGCATTATTCATTTCAACATCTCTAAAGTAAATAATTTTGAGAATCGAGTTTGATAGTTCGATAAATATTGATAAAAAAGAATTAAGGTATTATTATTTTGAAGCTATTTGTTTTCAATTACATATATATGTATATTCTTGATGTACATTATTATCGTAGAGATATTTCTATATTCTCTGTGTACTTCTTTATTTTATTTCTGTGTTCATCTTATGTAATTTACACATAGGTCACTCCTCTATATAAGAGAGCCTAGGGTTATCAGGAATAAACATCTTTTCTATTTCTCCCAACATGGTATCAGAGCCAATGTCCTAGACCAGAGCTCTATACCCTAACCCTAAACCTAACCACCCCACCCGTCGTCCCTCTCTCCAAGGCCGCCGCGTCGCCGCCATCGTCATTCGGCGCTGCTGCCGCCCATCCACCAAGACTGTCGCCATGCCGGTCTTCCAGCTGTCACCATCGAGTCACGCAGCTGCTATCGAGTAGTGACACCTACCGTTGTTGGTCCCTGCCGTCGCTGCCGCTGAACAACGATCCCTGCCACCACTGCTGCATTTCCTTGGCCTCCTGCTACACCTCTTTCGCTCCATCGACCTTTGGTTGGGTTAATGGATTTGAGTGCATAAGTCTACATATGCATTCAAATCCACATGTGTAGACATTCATCCGTTGGTCTACATAACCCTAGCAATCCTCATCCAGCAATATGTTAGAATACAAAGTCGACGTACCCGCCGCCACAAATGCTTTGAGAGGTCCAACGCCTATTGTCAAGATGGACAGGACAAACTATGAGCTCTAGGCTATGTAGTTCATGAGCCTTATGAAGTCTAATTGTAAGAAGCATATTCCTATCGAGGAGGAGCAGGCGGAGAAAATTGGATTAACGCCGTGTGGGAGGCAGATGATGCATACGCCAAAGTTTGGCTTTTCGGTACATTAACGATAAAGATCGTCAATGATGTGTTAATCATCCCATTGCTAAGGCGATGTGGGACATCCTTGCAACAACATATTCTCAAGCAAGGAACAAGACCAAGATCCTCCAACTCCAACATGATATATTTACTATCAAGCAGAGCAGACAACCTCTTCATTCGTTGTATACATCCTTACATGGGATGTTTGAGAAGCTCCATAGCTTCATGCCTCTCACAACTACCAGAGCAGCAAAAGACATATAGAAATGCTACCATGGTTGGTGTATTCCTAGTAACCCTCGATCCTAAATATGATGATGCTCGTTCCCAGATTCTAGTGGATGCTGCTATTCCTCCCATGGAGGAAGCTTTCTGCATGCTTAACATGATTACTATTTTGTCCACTGCCACTAGCCAAACTTCTTTGCTATGACAACATCTCAAGGCAGAGGAGGCTCATCTTCTTTTTGTGTATGTGGACCTCGTAGTAGAGGAGGTCGCATTCATCAACCCGGCACATACTATAATCGTTTAGGTCATTCAGGGGATACATGCTACTCCAAGCACGGTTTTCCAGCATCAACCTGCGTAGCAGAACAGGTCGAGCCTACAACTGCTCCCACTTCATATCAGAGGTTTGATGACTTCATGGACAGACTGTGAGATATCATGTCTCCTGCTTCTTCACCATCTCCAGGAGGCCACTCGGATGTAGCAGCCTCCGCCTCTGCCAGTATTTCTGCTATGGCTAGTACCTCAGGTAATACTTATGCTTTTACATTCCGTCATGGATATGAGATTACTGAGTAGATTATGGACTCTGGGGTGATGCATCATCTATGTGGGGACAGAGATCAACTTACAACATATAGACAGGTTCCATCAAGAGAACTGTGGTGATAGCTGATGGGACTTATTCCCCGATTATCAGACATAGGAGATTAGTTTGACGCCTTCGATGCGTCTTCAAAATATGTCACATGTTCCCAATTTCTCTATGAATTTATTATCTATTAATTAGATTACGAAGGATTTGCATTGTTGGGCTATCTTTGACCCATCATCTCTTGTTTTTCAGAATATTCTTACGGACAGAATGATTAACTGTGGCCGTGAGCAGGGTGGTCTTTATCGCATGGCCCGAACTTCCTATGCAAGCGTATCCTCCCATTCAACATGACCAGTCTCTCCCTTCACTTGGTACCTACGTTTTGGTCACCTTCCTCTCCAGAAGACATGTCACATTTACCGTATTTCACAGGGGTCTTCCTTCCAGTATGAGGCATGTCAGTTGGGGAAGCATCACTGATCTATTTTCTCCAGTAGTCATCAGAGTCGGAGCAGTAGATCCATTTTTGAGTTATTTCATGTTGACATTTGGGGTCCGAGGCGTATTCTTGATCATCAGGGACACATGTTTTATCTTGTTGATGTTGGTGATTTTTCTCGTTTATCATGGGTCTTTTTATTGAAAAATAAATCTAAAGCAGGGGATGTGATCAAAACCTTTATCAATGAAGTGCATAATGTTTTCTCTTCTTTTGTGAAATTTGTGAGAACTGATAATGCTTTGGAATTCTGTACCCGTGCTCCATCTCAGTTCTTTTCATCACATGGTATTATTCATTAAATAACCTATGCTTACACTTCTCTGCAAAATGGTGTTGCAGAGAGGAAGTATCGTCATTTACTTGATGTCACTATGAAGCTTCTTATTTAGAGTTGTGCCCACGTTCGTTTTGGGGTGATGCTACTCTTACGACATGCTATCTAGTGAATTATGCACCTTTGTCTGTCTTGGGTGAGAAAATTCCTTCTTCATAGATTTTCTTGAGAAAGAGTTGTTCTCACTTACTCCTCGTGTCATTGGCTCTGTATTATTCGTCCACTAGTTGGCTTCAGGTCTTGACAAGCTCTCTCCTAAGGTTGTCAAATGTGTATTTATTGGGTACTCCGGGACCCATAAAGCATACCAGTGTTATGATCCATTGTGCAGGAAATATTATATGAGTGCGGATCTCACATTTTTTGAGTTTATGGTGCATTTCTCCCCTACAGGTGACAGGTTGGCTTCATCAGACTCTGATGATGGGGTTTACATGCCACCTCCTCCTACGAGTCTGTCATCTCCTCTACCTGTGCATGTTGTTCCGCCACCACCACCATCTCCTCCTTATACCTAGTCGCATATGCCCATTATTCCATCATTACCAAAATTCTATATCCGTCGACCTGCCTCTGCTCGGTCATCGTTCGTCATCCAACATGCCCCAAGTTTGTTCTGATAACATGATTTCTAACGATGGGTTTGAAGATAAATCTGTGCATGGATCATTGCAAGAAACTAGCCCACGTATGGAGGAGGGTCCCAATGACATGGATATACCCATTGCTGTACGGAAGCAAAAGTGTACTTGTGCTTCATATCCCATTGCGTCCCATGTCTCTTTTCATCGTCTGACTGGGGATTTTAGAGATTTGCAGTTGCTCTCGTGCACATTCTACAAAATTATCAGGATGCCTTGAAGGATAGTCGCTGGCGTTAAGCTATGGAGGAAGAGATGGCTGCTTTACAATCACGTAGTACCTGGAGTTTGGTGCATGCTCCTAGAACCTCTATTGTCAGTTACAAATGGGTGTTTACTGTTAAACATCATACGGATGAGAGACTTGATCGTTACAAGGCAAGATTGGTGGCACAAGGATTTATTCAGACCTACGACGTGGATTATGTAGACATGTTCTCGCTGGTTGCTCGTTACTCAACTTTACATGTCCTTTCACTTGTAGTGGTACGTGATTGGCCTTTGTTTCATTTAGATGTTAAAAATACATTTTTGTATGGAGATTTACAGGAGAAAGTGTACATGCAGCAACCTCCAGGGTTTGCTGTTGAGGTGGAGTGTCAAGAAGTTTGTAAACTCCATAAGGTAATATATGGCTTTAAGCAAAGTCCAAGGGCAAGGTTTTACAAGCTCTCAGATTCGATTAAAAGGAAGATGTTCAAGAGGTTAAATGCAGACCATTCACTATTTATGCAGAGGACACTGATGAATCTTGTATTCATCATGCTAAAATTGGTCATTTAGGCTCTGTCCCCCATCATCCACTTGTAATTAATCATTAATAGAGCATTATTAGCATTCATACATGTGTGAATAATATCTGCATTTCATCATGCATAATTGCATTTAAAATCCCCCGTGTAAATTAGCCCAAAAAGCCGCTAACTTCTCACATTTTTAGTTAATTCATCCTAACTCCGATTGACCCAAAACCACCTCAATTGTGTAGATATTACTAACCTTTTTGAATAAAAAATACAAAAAATTACTAACCTCAATAAGTGTCAAATAATCCCAAAGTCAAATTTCACATCTGATAGACTAAAATGAGCATATCTCCCACATACAGTGTCCGATTTTGGTCTATTCACTTTTAAAGTACTCCATTTTCAAATCCCTTCAAAACAAGACCAATTTCATAAAATTTGGAGCTCATTTGTGAAAGTTGGGTTTTGGACCTCTTTTGCGCAGTTTGACTTTTTGCTATTTTTGACTTGAGTTTTTATGTACATAATTAATCCTTTTAATTTTATTTCTTTTTCATTTATGTCCTTTGATGAAAGTTTTATTAAGCGACACAAAAATCCAAATCCAGATCAAAACTGAGATCAAAGAAACTGACCAAGTCCAAGTGTCCGTTGTCGGTCTGTACAAAAGTTGTGCGTTTCTAACTTCTAATTTATTTTCCTATTTTCTTATTTATTAAAAATCCAAAAAAAAAGATTAGTGTGTAATTAATTTTCTTGTATTTTATCGTATTTTTTTTTATATTTTTTATCCTCTCTAAAACCACCAAAAAAATCGGTTTTCTATACACATGGAAAGCTACCAAAAATACCACTTCTCACAGGTGACCTCTTTTGCTCCCGGGTCCTTCATGAAAGTTGCAGATCTCGTCGAGACGAACAACTTTCCTGAAGGAAATTTTTGGATTCGAGGTCTCCTTCTCCTTCTTCTCTATCCTTAAAGTTGAATTTTTTTTGGATGCCACGTGGCAGCCCCTGGGCATGCCACGTGGCACCCACCTTCACCCACTCATCTCCACAACCCAGGTCACGTGCCCAGCACGTGACCTGAGTTTCTTCCCCACTCAGCCGTTCGGCCTCCCCGCTCCACCGTTCCTCCTCCTTCCTCGTAACGGCTTCATTCTCCAGCCGTTACGAGGACGATCCTCGCCCACGTAACCGCCCTCTCCCTTATAAAAACCTGGCACCTTCATCTTCCACGACCATCCGCCATCATTTGAGGGCTTCGCAAGGGCTGGTGACAGTAGTCTTCTTCGAGCCAACGGCGTGATCCTGGGAGCTAACTCCCTGTTGCAGAAGCCATCGCGATTCTGCAGAGCTCAGATCCACTTCGCCAAGGGTGGGTGAGCAAGGACAGTCACGAGCTGGTCCTCCCCTTCAGGCAAGTCAACCGCTAGCTCCATCTCTCGATCCCTCTCCCTTGCCTTCTTCGTTAACCTAGTCACCCAAATACACCCCGACTCTTGCAAAGAGTCAAGTTCCATATCTTCCCTCTTCCTCGCCCGCGTAAGTACCCCCTCCTCATCGCTTGTTTTTCCTCTAACATTGCAAGTGCAACACCCGACAATTCTGCGTTCAAGACACGCTCAACCAGCTCTGCGGGCCACAGAGCAACTTCCGTGCTCTGCTGCTCCACTCGCCGCCCCCGCCAGTGCGGCGACATTGCTGCTCCGCCTCCACCTCGGTTCCTTCGCACAACACACCACCCAGCTGCTCCGCCCGCCGCTCAGCCCCCACGCCTACGCCGCAAGGATTCGTCGACTGCCACCGCCCCCGCATCGCGGTGGCACCGTCATCGCCCTGCCACCGGGGTGCTGTCCTCCACCGCCTCCGCACAGCAGCCGGGCACTGCTGCTTCCTCCTCCGGCCGCCTCCACCCTCGCGCCGAGTGTCGGCCGAGGGGTGACACCGCCACCTCCGCGTCGACTTCCTCCGCCCATCGGTTGCCCGCGCCTTCCAGGCGCTTCGCCCGCCCTCCCCGCCAACTGCCGTTGGATCACACCCCAGATCCAACGGGCAGCGGCCAGCCACGTGTCCCCTTCCCGGGCCTAGGCCTAGAGGCTCGAGGCCCCTCGAAGCTCAACTAGACGCCACGTAGGCTCGGGCTCCCGAGCCTGAGCCCCGCATCCGAGCCTCAGACCCCGAGCCCGAACCATAGGTTCGACCCCCCCGAGCCTCAGGGTCCTCCTCCGAGCCTCTGGGTGCACGTGTGTTGCATGTGCGTAGCTGGAAAAATTGCGTTGACACCCCTGGCATTTCATGAAATCGCAAATATACCCCCGCCAGGGGTAAATCAGAAAGGCCCCTCAAGTTTTCATTAATTACAGATAAGTCCTCCCAGGGACCTCTTCGCAAAGAAAACTTTATTTTATTTACATTTCAATCCCTGGAACTTCATTTTATCATATCTTTGTCATATGGACTCCGATTTTAGCATATAATATGTCGTTTCGAAGCTAATTCCGTGCTCTCCAACTTAGCATAATTTGTGGATAGATCTGAGGTCATTTATTGAGAATTATTATTGAGGATATTTGTTGACATTTGCAGGCGCATTTTGACATATCTATGCCACATTTTTCTTGAAAATTTGATGATTTATTTTGCAGGGATTTATTGGAGTTGAGATATTATTTGAGGATTTATTTTATGCAAGGGTTAAATGAAGGAGATTGAGTAGATTTATTGACTTGTGGACTGCAACTTTTTGAGATCAAAATTAGAAATATTTAACGATAAATTTATTGCAGGATTACTCCGAGATCTATTCACTCTTATTCGCATTAGGAATTAATTCGTTAAATATTTCTGTATTCAATATATTTTGATCTGTGATTTGACATAGAGGAAATTGATTATCATTGTTTGGATTGGAATTCTTAATCGCAGATCCTGGGCTTAATAGTCTCTGTTTATTTTCTTCGCATCGCTTCTCCATCATGGCATTGTATATATTTTTGCAACACAGAAATTAATCGAACATTGATTGATTATTTAATTTGATTCAAGACCGCGCAATTAAAAATCTCCGTTCCCTGTCTTCGACCTTGTTAGACTTGCCAAGTAAAAATACTCCACAACATTCAAAGATTGTGGTATTTTGACGACCGAAATCCGCCTCCTATACTACAATTATCGACTATTGAAGAGGTAGATTTCGCGTTCATCAAATGATCCCATCCTCGAATATCATTGAATGGTATTGTTGTTACTAGAGGTACTGTTGTTATCATGGTTTATGTTGATGATATACTTGTTACAGGAGATGATGTGCAGGGGATAAAGATGACAAGAATTTCTGGGTCGTCAGTTTGTTACTAAGGATCTGGGCACCCCAAGGTGTTAGAAAATAGGAATACAGAAGAGTATCAGAGATAAATAAAATAAATATTGAAACATCGGGATTTAAACGTGGAACCCTACTCCCTAAGGAGTGGTATGAAACCACGGGAGAAGGCCTCAAAGGGCCATATGTTGCATTCAACCTTCTCAATGGATACAGAAGGTGAGGTGCCTTTTATATAGCCCTCATCGAGTCTCCACATCTCACAAACGGTAGATGTGGGACTAACCACAGGATGTGGTAAATGTATCATGTAGGGATCCATTTACCCATCTACTTAAGTGATGCATATAACAAATACTCTAACACACCCCCCTCAAGCTGGAGCATGCAATGCTCAGATTGGACAAACATAAAGAAACCTCAACTCACGATACAAGACACTACAGACAATATCAACTCAACGCATACAACTGTCGGTTGATGTCGAGGACATTGATTCTCATGCCGTGCAGGTGAGGAGGATGAACGAGCTGGAGTGTGAGTCAAATTGAATCTCATCGTCGAAGAGCATGTGCTCTGTACTGCCACTGTCAGAGTCACTGCTACTGAAAATGAGTCTCCTCGTCGTAGTACTCTGCCCCACCACAATATGTGGACAACTGCTGCATCTATGAAAGGGCCGAACTGAAAAAGTCATGGAGTGCAATCCTCATCAGAGTCCACGATCGTTGGAGAATGGAGTATGAAGAAGTCTCCTCGTCGGAGAAATGGATCTCTCCCATCTGGATCAGAGAATGGAATCTCTACTCTGGAGTCTCTATGAAACCACATGAAAACCGTAGTCCACATGGCATAGGGAATAGGATCTGTACTTTGGAGTCCATATGGATCACATGAAAACTCTGACCAAAACACAAAAGACGGGGAGCACAAACATAGCAAGCATGTGCACATCTGAAAAAGACCGCATACATGTGCATTTGAAGCAAAACAGTCAGAACCAATCTGACATCGAGTCTGAATATCTGATTATCTGCAGAGTCTGAACACATGCCAGGGAAAATCTGAATCTGATCTATAATCTGAGGCCGAAGGGCTCTACACAATACTCCCTCTTTCTTCCATACTTGTCAGAAAAAAGACATCGACAAAGTTGGGAGAAGACTAGAAAATGTGGGAAAAACATCACAAAACCATCACACAATTTTTTCTCGACTTCTTTTTTCCCATTTTTTTGCAATTTTTCTCCGCGTCCTTTTCTGAAAGCAATTTCCTTTTTTTTTTGGGAAATTTGACCCAAATAGGACCCAAACAAATGCAACCTTCTTTTTTTGTTTTGAAATCACGGGCCCATTGGGCCAAAACATTGCAACCCTTTCCTCTTTCCTTTTTTTAAAGCTGCTGCATCATCGCTCCTTTTTTTATATAATGCAGGCTCAGTTTCTTTGGGCCTCACCTTTTTTTATACGACTATTCCCCGTTTTTTCAGCCGTCTTCTCCTTCTTTTAAAGCTTCAACCCAACTAAGCCTCCTGGAGCTCTTTTTAGGGCCTGTTTGGTTGCTGGGTTGGACTGAGTTGGGTTGGGCTGGGTTGGGGTGGGTGAATAGTAATCTATGAGGAGAAAGTACCCTTGTGAATAGTAACCAGGGTTTGACCAACCCAGTCCAACCCAGCAACCAAACAGGCCCTTAGAGTTCCCACCAGAACCCTTTCTTCATGCAGGAGTTGCCCCCAACAAGGGCTTCTTCATTGCTAGAGGAGCGTTGCCACCCCTCGAAAGTAGTGCGACGCCTGGAGTTCACCGCATGGATCCGCATGAGGGCTGGGCCTCACATGTGTACCTGTCGAACTGAAGACGGGTGCCGCCTACCATGCGCGGAATCGGCAACTGCGTCGCTGTTGGAAGGAGCGTCCAGGATGTTGGAGTGCCGCTCTGCTACTGGAGATGGAGCAGCTACGCAACCTTGAAGAGGCGTGCAGCTTGGAAGGCCTCTGCCTGGAAGGCCTCCACTTGAGTTGTTGGCTTGTTGTTGGCTAGAGGGTGGCAGAGCCCCAGGAGGACTGGGCGACACTTTTTGGATCCTTCGAATGGACCATCACGCAGATGGAGGATCCTAAGGGGATTTGTGGCTCCTCCTGTGAGTACATGGCCACATGAGCCGCCCCTAGCATGCTATAGCATGAGAAGGATTTGATCGAATGTTTTGTTTCTTTCCGTTATTGTCTGGAATGCACCTCTTGGGCTGAGGCAGCACTGAAGATGCCATCTCGTGCCGCTGCTGGACTGTAATGGAATGCGTCTGGAACCGAGAAGAGCTAGGGCTCCTCATGGCTGCTCTTGGATGCTTGATGCGGCTAGAACCAGATTTGTGCGATATGGGCTGGGTATGATGAAATTAGGGTTCAAGAATTAGAACCCTAGATCTTGAATATGGAACTAGAAATGGAACACAACAAATTCAACTTGTACTTTTAGGGTTTTCTGAAACCCGAAACTTGAACAAATAATCTTTAAAGAACAAACCATTACAATCGAACCTTGAAGAAAAATAAAGAACATAATGAAAACCTCGAGAATCAAACATGTTCTGATGCCATGTTAGAAAATAGGAATGAAGAAGCGTATTAGAGATAAATAAAATAAACATTGAAACATCGGGATTTTGATATAGAACCCTACTCCCTAAGGAGCGGGATGAAACTACGGGAGAAAGCCTCAAAGGGCCATATGTTGCATTCAACTTTCTCACTGGATATATAGGGTGAGGGGCTTCTTATGTAGACCTCACCTAGTCTCCACATCTCACAGACGATAGATGTGGGACTAAACCATAGATTTGGTAAATGAATCTTGGAGGGATCCATTCACCCATTTACTCAAGTGACGCAAATAACAAATACTCCATCATAAGGTATTTCTTAGGGTTAGAATTTGCTAGGAATGCAGTCTCTTGTGATGACCCAAAAGAAGTATGTTACAGATATGCTTGTTGAGACAGACGTGATTGGTTATCGACCCTCTACTACTCCTATGGATCCTAGCATGAAGTTATACGATAATGATACATATGAGGTTGGCAGGAGGAGATATAGAGAGATGGTGGGGAAGCTCTATATGTTACTATTACTAGACTTGATATCTCTTTTGCAGTGAGTCGGGTGAGCCAATTCATGGAGCAACCCCGATAGGTACATAAGGATGTTATATACATGATATTGAGATATCTAAAATCTTCTCTAGGTGCAGGATTGCTATTCAGGAAAGGGGAAACTTTTTTTGTTTCTGCATATGTTGATGCAAACTATGCATGGTGTCCTAAGGATAAGAAGTCTACTTCGGGCTTTGCAGTGTTTGTTGGCAGTTCTCTTGTTTCTTGGAAAAGTAAGAAACAAACGTTTGTGGCTAGATCGAGTATCGAATCTGAGTATAGGGCTATGGCACAAGCTAGTACATAAATGATGTGGGTTCAAGCAATGCTAGTAGATTTGCATATAAATGTACCTCTACCCGTGCAATTACAATGTGATAATCAGGTTGCCTTATTCGTTGCAAACAATCCTGCATTCCATGAAAGAACGAAGCATATTGAGGTAAACTGGCATTATACTAGAGATATGACTAAGAAGGGCTTGATTTCTACCTCCCATGTTAGTTTAGGAGAACAAACAACATATATCTTTACCAAGACGTTGCTCAGAGATCATTTCAAAAGTAGTCGTCCAAGCTGAGCATGATTGACATCTATGCTCCATCTTGAGGGGGAATGTAGAGATATTTGTATATTATCTGTGTACTTCTTTATTTTATTTCTTTGTGTCCACCTTATGTAATTTACCTATAGATCTCTCCTCTATATAAGAGAGCCTAGGGTTATCAGGAATAAACATCTTTTCTATTTCTCCCAACAATTATCTTGTTTTTATAATAACGTGTCCCTTTTGCTTCATATTAGGCTAATTATAATTCAAAATATAAAATTATTTTGTAAATGTGATCTCAATTTTTTAAAATACAACTAATTTTGTGTGTGATATACACATATAAAATCAAATTTGAACATTTACGAATGAATTCATGCTATGTTCATGTTCAGATCATCAAGTTATCAAACTAAGATTTAAAGTTCATATCTAGATCATTAAGAGAAAATAGGCTTTTTTCGAGCTATTATCAAAAAAACTTTAATTGAGCACGAACATGTTAAATTCAATTGACAACTGTAGTCCAAAATATAGAGATTGCAACTTATGTAAACATGATGCTTTCTTCTGAATAACCCCGAAACTCTCACAAAAAACCAGATGACCATAGATGAAGCCTAAATCTAGTACCTATGGTAATACATTTGTCTGAAACTTGTGCCCAGTGCTAAATTAAGGGCCCAACACTGGTTGAACTATGATTTAATGGGTGATAATAAGCCAAAATGAATTATGGTGAGCGAAACGAAACGGAATAAAAAAATTACATACCGTGGGGAGTGGAGTTTGCAATCTTTTAGAAGAATTAATCAGTGGGAACCTTCTCTTCCATGCAACCTTCCTTCAGATTCTGCAAGGCACGGCGGATATCATCCTCACCTTGATTAGAATATTTCAAGCAAATTAACTTCTGGGCAACACCGTATGCCATCTGAATAGACTGATACCGCTCACAATTGCTCTCCATTCTTCTTATTTCCTGGGAGCTCAAAATAGAAAAAACAACATAAATTGATGCTTGTAAAAAGACTAGCAGAAAGTTTTTCAGTTATGCGAACCAATAATAGAGATGCATGTTTTATTATGCTTCAGTTGTTTTTATATTTCAAAATTACGAGACTGCATGGTTGGATTGCAATGCAATTGTTTATAAATCCTTGCTTATAACCGATAAGTAATAATTACCTTGTTAAATTTGGGTGGGATGAGTAATGGTGTATGCAACCAACACCACTTTCTTGCATAAAATAGCAATTCTTGTTTGGTTTCGACTCTGGTTTTATTGACACAATAATATGGTTAGTATATGTAAGCTTAAGAAGTCAATGTTGCAACCTTGTTTGTGATCAATATATGGCATAACCTTTATGGGGTGGAGGAAGATTCACGGTGAAGAAAGCGTATCGTTTCCTGGTGGAGGATGGACAAGTGGTGGAAAGCGAGTTGGTGACTGGAAGAGCAGGATTCCAAACCGCATAAAGATCTTTCTTTGGATCTTCTGGCAGGAGCGGCTGCTTACGCAGGTGCGCCGTGGTGAACTACTGGGGTTCGAGGCAGGAGCATGCTCCAGATGCAGTGGTGCGGCTGAGGATGCGGAACATTTATTCTTCACTTGTCATTCCTCGGCTCAGGCTTGGGAGATTGCCAGCATTCCTTGGATTCATAGACATGGGGTTGCCGATTTTCGGAGGAGCATTAGAGGGGTTTGCGGCCAAGGGCACGAGGATAGCATGCATCCTTTTGCCATTTTATGGGCGATTTGGTGTGCAAGGAATATCACCATTTTTGGGGTCAGATTTGTTATGTAGAAAACATTGCGGAACATAGCAGGGCGGGCGTTGTGTAATATGTGGAGTTCGTAATATCCTTTGTGCATTTCATGTAAATATTCTTCTATTTTATTTAATACAATTTTGAGGTGGCTCCCATATCATGGGAGGCCACCCGTCTCACTTTCTTAAAAAAAACCTTTATGTTAATTAGACTTCTGTTGTTGACATCTAAATAAAAGTATGATACATTTATTTAGATTGGAAGATACATTATGAGAGTTATACTCTAGAATATCAAGTGCAAATATAATGTTGCAAAATAGGGATAATGGAATGAATAGAGTCTGTCACTGGAATGCTCGCCTTTCGACATATATAAACTCCGTTGATTCACAACCGATAGAAAAACCTAGCCTTTAAAGGGAACAACTAACATGCCAAATTTTGCCTGGTTTTCTTTTATTTATCAAAGAGATTTTCTATGTATCTCTCTCTTGTACGTTATTTCTGCTTGTTGGCTTCTGCAAAAAGGAGATTTCAGCTTGCAAGCAAGCATCATGAAGATGTACTGTCTCTATGAATGGTTATACATAGTGTTTAATAGTAGAGAATCTATGGGAACTTCCGAGAGAGAGTTCTTCAAAGATATGGTATGAAACTACACCTAATTGTGCCAAAAAGAATATACAATTGGAACTTAAATAAAATTTACCTTCTCCTTGATTCTCGATGTGATGCTTTTCGCCATTTCAACTACAGAAGCTGGGAACCCCGCCACCTCAGCCAATAAAAGACCATAATGAGGCACCTTCCGAGGGCCATCCATAAGATGAAACTAAAAAAAAGGAAATGTAATTAGGGAGATAGTTTACAATGAAAATTTCACAGCAATAAAAGCTTTGAAATATTACCTTGAAATCTAGACGGTTATTTTTTATATCGACATCAAAATGCAGTATTTTCACATTTGGATAGAGGGTCGCCAGCTCGCATAAGCCTTCCATATGCGTCGCAAATATAGTATATCTGAAAAAAATGGAAATCTGGCCCTTTAATATTTTCCCTCTATACTTGTGAAAATTGTTGTTAGATGCCAAAGTTGCATAGTTTCACTAATATTTGTTTTTTTAAAGGAAAAAGTCACTGCGATAACATGAAAAGCGACGGTAAAGAGATTAAGAATCGTGAACAATAATAATCAAAATTCATTATCATCAACACCAATCAAATCCATATCTAACATCCATATATTTAATAGTATTATTATTCCATACCTTTGGAGCTGTCTACGTGTATGACAGTAAGATAAGGACCTAGGTTAAGCTCACTTGCCTAGGCAATAATCATATAAGGCTACCGGACGAGTAACATCTCCTTGACCATATGGTTCATGAACTAGGTATGATTAGATGGGAATGGTGCTGCATATTTATGCTCATATGAAATAAAAATATGTTATTCTTTGAAGAAAAAGAACCATGTATATTATTTTCCTTTTTTTCAAGCAAATTACTTTTGTCTTAGATTGTCATTTATAATCCCTACTTAGCAAAATTATATGTTTGATTTCATATGTCATTATAACAACAATGGAAATAAGAAACCATTCAATATGTTCCAAGTACATTACTCAATGTGAAAATAAAAAATAGAATATGCAGAATTAAGAACACGTAGAAGATGTGATTTATGTGGAACCCCACGCAAGAGGAGTGTGATGAAATCACGGAGAAAGCTGTTATGGGCTGTATATTTTTATAATACCTCTCAATGGATACAAAAGGGTGTGGGACTAAACAACTCCACACATATTTGTCACACACATAATTCTCTCAACACTATCACTGAAGCTAGAACATGGAATACTCAGCTTGGCGAATACAACTCAACACCCACACAAGTCGAGTACACAACTCAAGTTCAACTCAAAAGTTTAAATTGCATCTTCTTGTGATTGTGATCCGGTGAATCTGCAATTGTTGTTGTTGGGTTCTTGAGTGCTCTCAATACGTAATAACTAAATGTGCCTTTTCAATAAAGACACATCTAAGTATTGCCACCATATGATAATTTAAATAATGGACTTCTTTCATAAAGTTGTTGCAATGGGTCTCTCACAAACAAGATCCTCTTCCACATTGGCTCAGAGAATGGGATCTCTTCTATGGAATCCTTAAGGATCTCTTTATATCGAGCCTCTACCACAGGTCTCTTACATGGTCCACATGAAGACTCTGAGCCAAACACATAAATATAGGGACCTTTTCAACATAAGATCTCATATGTATGCCCCATGGTGTTATCTAACACTCCCCCCGTCTCCCATATCTGGAATACAAAATCATTCAAATTCTTACCCCTTTTTTTTCAATCTCCCTCTTTTTTTCCTCTCATTGTTATTAACAATCCAACCAATTTTTATGGACTACGAGTGTCAAAAAAAAAATTTTTATGGACTACATAGTTTTTTTAATGCAAATGTCGTTGTGGAGTCTGAACAGATCACAAACAAAATGAAACTGACTTCCATCGATCTTTAAATAACTTTCAGATTTTGTTTTCAAAGAGGAAAATTTGGCAGTGCTGCACGAATAAAATGATATTGGTCATATGCAGTGGCCAAATTTTCTTTGTTAAGCACCATAGATAAGTTGCCTCCCTTAGAGGCAGCTTTGGTTAAGACTAAAGCTGCATCCATAAGAGGTGGCTTCAGCCCATGTAGCCACCTCTGGAGGAGATGGCTTTAGGTTATACCAAAGTCGCCCCCTAGACGCGGCTTCAACCTGATACAAGAGCAGCAACAACATGCCCATGATGTTGTTGCTGTTTCTAGGTTGTTGTTGCCATGGAGTTGTTGCTGCTCCTGTCTGTTATTGCTCTTGGCTTCCTTCATGGTGCTGCTTCTGTTGAATGTTATTAGTATAAAGAACTTTAATTATTAATAAAGACCATCACATTCAAAACTATTGCATTCAAGTCAATAAAGTCAATAAGAACACAATATATATGATGATGGGTAATAAACAATGTTGAGAGAATTTTGTAATCAGTGTCTTTATTTATATTTCTCTAATTCTTCTGTCCTCTTTATGTAATTTCTCCCTAGAACCCTTCTCCTATATAAGAGGGGCTAAGTGGGATACATCTTTTCTTTCGTTTCTTTCTATGTGGTATCAGAGCGACGGTCCTAGACTAGAGCATGTGCCCTAGCCTCTCCCCACCAAAAACTCTAGCCGTGCCGCCACCCCTGCCGCTCGAGGGCCGTCGCCACTTCACCATCTCGTGGACTGCTGCCACCCAGCGGTACCCTCACAAGTTGCCACCCCCTACGGGCTGCCTCCCCCTTGCAGGCCGCCGCACATCACCCTACGGGCCACCACCCAGCGGCTGCCGGTCGCCGGTAACAGCCGCTACATGGCTCTCCGGCCAATCCCAGCCGCTGCCATCTCTGTTTAGGCTAAGGCCTTGGGTCTCTAGGGTGTGCCGTGATCATCTACAACACCCTAGTTACCCAAAGAAGCATCCCATAAATGTAAGAGGTTGTGGTATGAGTCTGCACCCACAACCATCTTTCCATATATCAGTGTCGACATAAGTCTTTTTCTTTGTTGCAGTCCCGATCTTGGTAATCGTTGTCATCATGGTTGATAACAAACCTGATGTTCCATCCCTGGGGGCTTCAAAGCCAAGGTCCAGCCCCCATCGTTAAGATGGATGGGACAAACTATGAACTGTAGGCCATGCAGTTCATGAGTTTGATGCAGTGTAATGGCAAGAAGAACATCCTTACGGAGCCAAGTGATAAGACTGGGATAAATGCATCATGGGAGGCAGGCGATGTCTATGCACGTGTATGGCTATCTGGGACTGTGTCTACAAAGATAGCAAATGATATACTGAGCCAGCCTACTGTAAAGGCTATACGGGCATTCTTGCTGCGACATACTCTCCAGCAAAGAATGAGTCAAAGATACTGCAGCTCCAACATGATATCTTCACGTCGAAGCAGAATGGTCGACCTCTCCATACCCTCTATACTTCGTTGAGGGGCATGTTTGAGAAGCTACACGACTACATCTCCTTGACTGCTACACCAGAGCAGCTCAAGGTTTACAAAGACTCTGTGATGACTGGGGTCTTTCTAGCGGCCCTTGATCCTGAATATAACTCAGCTCACGCCCAGATTCTTACAGATGCTACCATACCTCCAATGGAGGAGGCATATCGCAGACTAAGTAGGCTATCTATATCCTCTGGTGGTCATGTGCAGTCTCAGACATCATCAGCCATGGCTGCATCTCGTGGTAGGGGGAACCCTACTTCGTATCATGGTAGGGGAGGATCTTACCGTGGCAGAGGAGGAGGTGGCCAACCCCGTCAACCGTGCACCTTCTGCTACATGACATGCCATTATGAGGAAACACACTACTCTAAGCATGGGTTTCCTGCTTCTGCTAGTGTTGCAGAACAGACACGACATGTTGGGAGCCCTTCTACTGTTGCTGATCAGAGATTTGACAAACTTGTGGTCAGACTCAAGGAGATCATGCCTACTCCTAAACCGTCCAGCTCTCCCTCAGGATCCTCAGAGGTATTTGCCTCTGCTGCAACATCTTCTTCTGGTATAACATATGCCTTTACTAGTTTTTACAAGGCAGATTTGTCAGAATGGATTATGGACTCAAGTGCATCCCATCCCATCACCTCTGTGGTGATAGAAGTCAGTTTAGTACTTTCAGTCCAATCCAGCCTGGACGATCTGTTGTGATAGCAGATGGAACACACTCCCCCATTACTGGTATGGGGGAAGTGCAACTAACTCCTGTAATGAGACTTCAGAATGTTCTTTATGCTCTTGAGTTTTCAATGAATGTATCATCTATTAGTCAAATCATCAAGAACTTGATGCAGGTGCTTCTTCCATTCGCATTTGGTTTACGTCTCCTTACATGTGGCTCCTTCGTTTTGGTCATCTTCCTTTGCAAAAGTTGTGTCACATTCTTCCATAGATTTCTCCTCGCTCTACCTTTCAGTGCAAGGCCTTCCAGCTTGGGAAGCATCATCGATCTATGTTCCAGAGTCATCAGGGTCGAAGTAGTCATGGTATGTTTGAGTTAGTTCATTTTGATATTTGGGGTCCCGGTTGTGTCCCTGATCATCAGGGGCATAGGTTTTATCTCATCGCTGTTGATGAGTATTCTAGGTTGTCATGGATTTTCTTCTTAAAAACAAGTCTAATGCTGGTCATGTTATTTAGCCCTTCATTGATGAAATAAAGAACATTTTTTAGCAAAAATCAAGTATATACGTTCTAACAATGCCTTGGAGTTTTGTACTAATCAACTTGCAATTTTTCTTGTGTCTCATAGCATTTTCCATCAAACATCTTGTGTATATACTTCCCAACAAAATGTGGTGGCTGAAAGAAAACAACACCATCTTCTGAATGTTACAATGACTCTTTTGATTCAGAGCCGTGCTCCTCACTCATACTGGGGATGTGGTTCTAACTACTTGCTACCTTGTTAATCGTATGCCCTCTTCAGTTTCGGGTGAAAAAATCCTGTTCTTGATGGTGTTTCTTGAGACAGATCTTTTCTCTCTCACACCTTATATTTTGGTTTAGTGGTGTTCCTTCATCAGATGTCCCCTGGTCTTGACAAGCTCTCTCCTGGAGCTGTCAAATGTGTATTTGTTGGGTACTCAAAGACCCAAAAGGGATATCGTAGCTTCGACCTGTTCGACGAATGTACTATGTTAGTACTTACGTAACATTTTTTGAGTCGATTATGTACTTTTCTCCTACAGGTGACAAGCTCGTTTCTTCTGAAGATGGGGAAGAGGTATATATGCCTCTACCTCCGACCTCTACTCTGTCATCTTCAACACCTACTACTCTACTACCTCCTACGTCTCCTCCTCCACCGTCACCTATGTCTCCTCTACCATCACCGCCACCTCCTCCACCACCGTTCTTTCCCCAGGTTTATCAACATCGACCCCATGCTCATGTGCCTCGCCAATCATCCAGTATGCCTTAGGTATGTTCTGAATATTTGAGTTCTTCTGATGGCAATGGTGATATGCATGTATAGCGTGAGGTGTAGGATGATCGTGATGCTACTTCTCCTGCGAGTTCTGAAGATCTAGACGTGCCTATTACCCTAAGGAAGCAGAAGCGTGCATGCACTATGCATCCTCTTGCTTCCCATGTATCATTGGATTGCCTTTCAGAGGACTTCCATAAGTTCATTATGGGGTTGTCAGTAATGGAGATACCACAGACTTATCAGGAGGCGATGTAGAGTAGCCAGTGGCATCTTACTATGGAAGAGGAGATGGCCACTTTATAGTCTCGAGGTACGAGGAGTGTTGTGCAGGCTCCTCCAGGTACGTCTGTTGTTGGCAGTAAGTGGGTGTTCTCTGTGAAACACTATGCTGATGGTACAATTGACAGATATAAGGCACGGCTGGTTGCACGTGGGTTCACCCAAACATATGGGGTGGACTATTTGGATACGTTTTCCCCAGTTGCATGTCACTCCACGTTGCGGATTCTTATTGCAGTTGTTGTGGTGCAGACTGGCCGCTTTTCCAGTTGGATGTGAAAAATGCTTTCTTGTATGGTGATCTGCAGGAAGAAGTCTACATGCAACAACCACCGGGGTTTGCTGCTGAGGGGGAGTCTAGTATGGTATGCCGACTTCACAAGGTCATATATGGCCTCAAGCAGAGTCCGAGGGCTTGGTTTCAGAAGCTCTCAGAGTTGATTGAACAAAATGGCTTTATCAGATCTACTGCCGATCATTCTCTTTTTATTAAGAGAACTCAGGGAGGTACGATTGTTATTCTAGTTTATGTTGATGACATTGTTGTTACTAGTAGTGATGAACAAGGTATCCAGGCAACTAAGGATTTCCTTGGACGACAGTTTGTGACCAAGGATCTTGGCAAGTTACGTTATTTTCTTGGCTTGGAGTTTGCATGCAGTTAACATGGTATGATTAGGACACACAGAAAATATGTTACTGATCTTCTGACTGAGGGATGCAGACCTGCTACTACACCAATGGATCTGAATTCTAATGATGATGACTCTGAGGAGATAGATAATAGACGGTATAGGGAGCTGGTAGGAAAGTTGCTATATGTTACTATTTCTAGGCCTGGCATATCATTTGCTATGAGCAGAGTTAGCCAGTTCATGGAGCGACCTAGACAAGTTCATATGGATGCAGTTTGTATGAACTTAAGATATCTGAAATCTTCTCTAGGTGCAGGTCTGCTCTTCATAAGAGACACGTCACTCTCACTAGATGTGTAGATGCAGATTACGTTAGGTGTCCCAAGGACAGGAAGTCCACTTCAGGCTTCACTGTGTTCGTTGGTAGCCCATTGGTCTCATGGAAGAGTAATAAACAAATTGTTGTTGCTCGGTCCAATACTGAATTAGAAAATATGGCTATGGCCCAAGGGAGCACGGAAATGATGTGGGTCAAGTCTGTTTTGACTGATCTTGCAGTTGAGGTGCCTCTTCCGATGCACCTCAAATGTGATAATCAAGCAACTCTTTTCATAGATAATAATCAGGATGTCCATGAGAGAACAAAGCACATCGAAGTTGATTGTCATTATAACCGTGACTTGATCCAAAAGGGATTCATTTCTACCTCCCACGTTGCTTCAGGAGAATAGATTGCAGATATGTTCACCAAGGCTCTGAGCATGACAGACATATATGCTCCAGCTTAAGGGGGAGTGTTGAGAGAATTCTATAATCAGTGTCTTTATTTATATTTCTCTAATTCTCCTGTCCTCTATATGTAATTTCTCCCTAGATCCTTTCTCCTATATAAGAGGGCTCTGGGGCTAAGTGGAATACATCTATTCTTTTGTTTCTTTCTACAAACAAAAGGATGCATTTCTCCTTAAATGATAATTTCATACATCAATAATACAAAAAGATATGCAAAATAAAGCATCACAACATAACATATATTGAAGGTTTCATTCATTATGTCAAAAAAAGTGCATCAACGACTCCGCTTTTGTTTGTATTGCAGTTTAACATGTCTTACCATTTTTTTGAAGAAAAATATGGCGGCGTCTAGTGGGATCCACTGCATTGTGCATGTATAAATATAATAATAAAGGGAAGGAGAAAGAAATTACATCATTTTACATTTTCCACAGTAAACATAGTGCCCTACAGTGCCCTAGTACATTATCCACATTAAAAACCTCCCCTTCCAAATGACTTTGTTCTTGGCAAACCAAATCGACCACATCATCACAAACGAGTACATACTGTGCTCATGGCCAAACACACAAACCGATCAGATACCCCTCCAGAATGCAGGGCATTCACTCTACGAAAGCCACATGATGTTCGCCCAAGTCCAGATCTCCTGAGATAGAGGCAAGAGAGGAACAAGTGATCTGCATCCTCCATGATGCATATTCTAACACCGCCTTCAAGCTGGAGCATGTAATGCTCAGCTTGGACAAACAGAAAAAAATCTCAACTCACAATACAAGACACTACAAAAAATATGAACTCAACGCGCACAATTGTCGGCTGCTATCGAGGACGTTGCTTCTAATGCCGTGCAGGTAAGGATGAACTGGCAGGAGTGTGAGTCAAATTGAATCTCCTCATCAGAGAAAATGTGCTTTGTACTGCGCATGTCAGAGTCACTGCAACAGAAATGAGTCTCCTCGTCGGAGTACTCTGGCTTGCCACAACATGTGGACAACTGCTCCATCTCTGAAAGGGTCGAACTGAAAAATCCGTGGAGACATCCTCGTCAGATTCCACGGTCGCTGGAAAACAGAGTCTGAAAAGTTTCCTCGTCGGAGAACTGGGTCTCTCCCATACTAACTCAGAGAATGGGATCTCTACTCTGGAGTCCCTATGAAATCACATGAAAACCCTAGCCCACATGGCATAGGGAATGCGATATCTACTTTGGAGTCCCCATAGATCACATGAAAACCCTGAACGAAACACAAAAGATGGGACCACAAACAATGATGACAAATATGTGCACAACAAACTGAAGACCGCATACATTTGTGCATCTGAAACTGAGGACTCGAAGACAATCGTCGAGTTTCAAATTGAATTGTAAAGTCTGGAAAATCTGGCTCGGTCTGGAGAATCTGAATCTGAAATCTGTCTTGTAGAATTCTACACAATACTCCCCCTTTCTCCCATATTTGTCGGAAATTAATGGCATTGACAAAGTTGGGAGAAGAAAAAAACATCACAAAACCCGTCACAAATTTTCTCAGCTTTTTCTTTCATTTTTTTAATCATGGCTTTTCTTCTCGACTTTTTTAACCGCTAGTTCTTTTCTCTTTTTTTAAGTTGTCTCCTTTTGTTTTATTTTTTTCAAAGCGTACGGTTTTTTTGTACGCATCTTTTTTTCTTCAAAAGAATCCCCTTTTTACCGCTCTCTCCTCTTTTTTTAACCATCTCATTCATCTTCATTTTTTTGTCATGTATGATTTTTTTGTACGCACCTTTTCAAAAGAAATTCTCATTTTTTTAACACGGTCCATCTTAGGCTGAAATAATCACCACCTCTCCTTTTTTTTCAACAGTCCACGGCCCACATGGGCTTTCTTTCTCCTCTACTCCTTTTTTAACAACTTATGGCCTACTTGAGCCCCCTTACTATTTAGGGTTCCCATTGGGAACCTGATTTATCTCGCAGGACCTACTCATCTCGTACCGCCGCCCCCCATGGAGCATCTTCGTCGCCTAGAGGATCGCAGGAGGGGTGGCGAACTCCGCGTACACTTCTGGGATCTGGAGAGGAGGGCAGTGATGAGGAGGTCTAGGAGAAGCGGCATGGCGAAACGATGCCACCTTGAGCTGGGAGGAGCACCGCCAACATGTGAAGCACAGAGGTCGGTCTTGAAGTCCTGTGCGATCTCACGCACGAGCCTCCGGAATGGGAGCTTGCGGATGAGGAGCTCTATGATCTTTTGATACTTGTGGATCTCACAGAGGGCGACAGTTCCCGGGCTGAGGCGGTGAGGCTTCTTCATGCTGCTTATAGTCAGAGCCAACTTCCGTGCGGCCTTAGTGGTGAGAAGCTTCCTCAAGGCCTCACCGTCGTTGGACTTGTGGGTGGTCTGCTTGGTTGTGGGGATGCGAGGGCTCGCGTTGCTTGGGCGAGTTGAAGAGGGAACGTCCGCCTGGAGAATCCCTCATCTATTGTTGCACCATCGTACATTTTTTTTCATTTTTCTGCTACTGCAGATGATTTGACATAGGTTTTGAGGAGAGGTCTGCGATGTCTGGCTGCGGTGTCTCTGCCTGGAGGTTGAGGGAGAATCTCTGTACCATCTGGACTTTCAAGGAGATGGTGTCGGATCTGCGAACGGAGCCACCTAATCTAGAACAACATGGATTTGGAGCAAAGAGCCTACAGAAGATGTTAATGGATGGCAGCGAACAAACTCCAGAAAATAGGGTTTCAAAAAACCCATGAAAAAATGACAGAACTTGCACCATGAACATAATATTCTTCAAGATCAAAACATTAAACTCGAATCTAGAACAAATAAGGAAAAATAACTCATCGAGAATCAACCCACTCTGTTACCATGTCAGAAAATTCAGAATGCGGAAGCGTATCAGACTAAAAGAAATAAATATTGAAGAGTGTAGGATTTTAACGTGGAACCCTACTCTTTGAGTGGGATGAAACCATGGGAGAACGCCTCAAAGGGATAATATGTCTATTGACTTTCTCTCATTGGATACAGAGGGTGAGGGGCTTCTTATATAGCCCTCACAAAGTCTCCACATCTCACAATTGGTAAATGTGGGACGAAACAACTGGATGTGGTAAATGGATTCTGAAGGGATCCATTTACCCATCTCCTACATAAGCGAAGCATACACAACAAAAACATATATACAGATATAGATATTTGTGAATATTAAAGTGATATCCATATCGTATCAATTTTAAACGGATAAGGATATCAAATTTTGTATAAAAGGGATATTGTGGTGGATTGGATATGGATATATCCATATCCATTTGCATCCCTAGTCACTGCACATCCACCAAAGCACATATAGCAACTAAAGAAAATAATTTAAATGTCAAGCTGAAAAGAGAACTTACGCTCTAAGCGATAACAAACTTTCGCAGCAACTCCAGGCGATTGCAAATCCATCTGATGAAGAAGTCGCTCGTCCTAGTTCATCTACAACGACAAGACTCCTGAAACATAAAATGTGACATTTAGTTTCATACATGGCAAAACCTAAATCATGCAATGGAAACTAATTTCCGTTCAATATGGGTACCATAGTTACCTAGGAGTAACATTCTGCATGAGAAAAGCTGTTTCCTTCATCTCAGTCATGAACTGACAAAGAATAGATTGAATTATTTGTTAGCCAGTTGTAGAACGTTGATAAAAGAATGCAAGAGATAAACAGAAACAAATGGTGTGCAAAGGAAAAACTGTCGGAATTTATTTATTGAATGAAAGATGGTGCTTAAATAAACCAGTAACTGGATGGATAATAAATCAGCAGTATATTCGGTTTTGCATTTTAATCTCTTGTGGTATTCTGTTATTGCATTTTAGTCATTCCAGGACATATATGTGATGGTTTTTTGTGTTTGTAATTAATGTTCCTTGGACTTATGCATATGTATTGAATCCTTAATATCTTGAGCATCTTTTATCTAAATTGAATGAAGCTTGTCTCGATTTAAAGCCCTATCCATTTATTCTCTGATGTAATCCGTGAAATTGCATTAATTAATCAGAAAAGTGTGTACAGTACTTCTGAACATTGATTTGAATACATTCCATTTATTCTAATTCTATTTTGAGTAATTTAAGAAGCCCGGTTTGCTTAATAAATGTACGGTTGAATTAGCTAATTAGTCCATGGATTTCCTATCATTCTAATTTGATTAATTGTTAAGTAGAGATTCATTGTGGGTGTCTTCTTAATTGAAGTAGACGACTATAATGTGCAATGGAGTGATTTAGATTGGACCAAGTTTATATCAGATAAATTCTATTATTAATGGTTTAATTCAGGAGCAATATGTAGTACATTTGGGTATGCTTTATTTATTTGCATCTCATATCATCTTGTCGCATATCATAATCTGACCTGCATTTCTAAAACTGCATAAAAATACATGCATTCATTTTGTGTGTATACTCGACCTAGATACACATTAGATTTCATGTAACTTAGGTATTTAGAACTTAATTAAATAACTAAGAGCTCATGTCTCTGTGTTCGACAATGAACTTATCTAGGTTAAATTAAATCAAGTTCTCTTCACTGAGATTTCTTAGATTGGTTATGATTAATTGATACTCGAACGTGCAACAATACTATTTTATTAACACTGTCGAATAGCATTTAATCAGTGTCCCAGATGATCAGGAGCTAAGGATCGATATCCCAGATGAGGCATACAGTTCGAGACTTTCTATTCATCTAGGTGGCACCAAGATGTATCGAGACCTCCGCTAGCACTTTTGATGGGAAGGCACGAAGAGGGACATACCCGAGCATGTCAACAGATGCCTTACTTGTTAGATGGTGAAGGCAGAGCACGTGAGACCTCTTAATTTACTACAACCTCTCATTCCTGAGTGGAAGTGGAAGAGCATCTCCACGGATTTTGTCACACTATTTCCACACACCCCAGGCGAGCATGATGTGATATGGGTGATTATTGACCGGTTAACCAAGTCAACCCATTTCATTATGGTTAACATGACATGTACTCCAGTCAAGTTAGCCAAATTATACATAAAACTTGTCATTTGGTTGCACGAGATACCCAAAGAGGTAGTCTCAAATAGAGATTCACGCTTTACCTCACACTACTGGGGAGAGTTCATGAGAGCCTTAAGGACCGAGCTACATCTCAGTTCAACTTACTATCCATAGACAAACACGCAGTCTGAGAGAATCATCCAGACTTTGGAGGATTTACTACGAGTATGCATTGTTGAGTGGAGAGAAACCAGAAAGGATTATATTCCACTTGTTGATTTCACATATAACAACAACTACAATACTAGTATCGACATGACACCTTTTGAGGCCTTGTGTTGGTAACATGCGAGTAACAACACCTTGTGCACCCTATAGATCATAGAGGAGGCATCTAGAGTTGTAGAGGCTGCTAGGAAGAGATTGTTGACCGCGTAGAGCTGCCATAAGAGCTATGCCTACAAGCAGTGTCGAGACGTTGAGTTTCAGGTTTTGTATCTTACTTCCATACCTTATGATAAAATTCTTAACCAACTTTGCATGTCTAAGTATTCCTTCTAATCACAGGTTGGGACTTTGTGCGCTTGCGAGTATCCCTAATGAGGGGCATTTAACGACTCAGTGTTAAAGGCAAGCTTACACCGAGCTTTGTGGGATTGTTCGAGATTTTGGCCTAAGTTGGGAATGTAGTTTAAAGAGTGGCCATTCCCCCACATCTTGAGGGCATTCACGACATGTTCTATGTGTTAAATCTTTGGAAGTATATCCGAGATCCTAGGTATGTAATTAGCTACGAGGACTAGAAGGCGGAGCCGAACCTCTTCTTCCATGCGGAATATGTTTTGATACTAGACCATGTGGTCAAGAGGTTGAGGTGGAAGGAGATTCCTTTACTTATATCTTATAACAGAATCAAGACGTCAAGGAGGCGACGTGGGAGACAGAGGTTGATATGAGGGAGAAGTATCATCATCTATTTACGTGTATGGAATTGAAATCCTAGTCAAATTCCATTTGAGATTTTAATGAGTTCCTTTCACTTTAAGATTCTTACGGGATCATTTCTTTTTGAGATTTTTATATGTTAATGTCAGGATTGGGATCGGTTTTAGGGTCACACCAAGTCTCGTGGATGAGACTTCCTTTGAAATTTTTATGATGTGAGATCCCTCGACTTCATAAGATTATCTATGGCCTTAAGCAGAGTCCTACAACATGTTTGCAGAAGCTCTCACACCTGGTAAAGCAACAAGGCTTCACGAGATCAACTACAGACCATTTACTATTTGTTCATAGGACTCAAAGAGGTGTCGTGGTTGTACTGGTCTATGTTGATGATATCATTGTTACAGGAGATGATGTGCAGGGTGTTAACACGACTAAGGAGGACCTTGGCGATTTATAATACTTTATAGAGCTTGAGTTTACCAGGAATCAATGGTGTCTTGTGATGACCCATAGGAAGCACATTATTGATCTCTGAACAGAGACTGATATGGTAGATTGCAGACCTAGCACTACTTTCATGTACCCAAACATGAATCTATATAATGATGATATAGAGGAGGTAGACAAGAGGACATAGAGAGAGCTCATTGGGAAGCTCCTCTATGTGACCTATTGAGATTCTTATATCTCTTGATCTTTATTTATATTTGTTTACCTTTCTGTTTATCTTATGTAATTTTCCCATAGAGCTTTTCTCCCATATAAGAGAGCTCCAGGGCTTCGTGAATATAACTTCATTTTTTCCTTTCACATGGTATCAGAGCGATGGTTCTAGACTGAAGCATGCACCTTAGAGGACTACCCCCCACCAAAACCCTACCGCACGCCTGTGCCGCCCCACGTGCTTGTACAACCCCTCACGTCTGCATCGTCCATGCATAGTCGTTGTCGCCTGTGCGTCGCTACGTGCAACCTGCGTAGCCTGTGCATCGCCGCACGCCTCCAGCATTGCTTGCGCATTTTGTGTGTCGCCTGTGCACTCTTGTTTGCTCGTGTGTCGTCGCTTGTAAGGGTCGTGCAGTCCCCGCCCTTGCACCGCCACCACCAGTAGAGATTCAACACCGTATTGTTGGGTACATAGGGTATGACGTGAATATCTAACACACCCTAATTACCCAAAGGAATCTCCAGAAGAATGGAAGAGGTTATGGTATGAGTCTACACCCACAACCATCTTCTTGTATGTTGGTGTAGACGCAGATCTTTCTTGTTGTTGACCCGGTCTTGGAGATAATTGTCATCATGTCTGACAACAAAGTGGAAGTCCCATCCTTGGGTGCTTTTAATGGTCCAGCACCCATCGTCAAAATGGATGGAACCAACTATGAAATGTGGGTCATGCAGTTCATGAGTTTAATGCAATGCAATGGCAAGAAGCACATCCTCACGATAGAGGAGCCACATGACAAGACTGGGACAAATGCCTTATGGGAGGCATATGATGCATATGCACGCGTGTGGCTATCCGGGACTGTGTCAACGAGATATCTAATGATATTTTGAGTCAGTCTACTGCAAAGGCTATGTGGGATAAACTCGCCGCAACATACTCTCCGACAAAGAATGAGTCGAAGATATTGCAGCTCTAGTACGATATATTCACATCAAAGAAGAATGGTCGCCCACTTCATACCCTCTATACTTCTTTGAGGGGTATGCTTGAGAAGCTACACAGATACATTCCCTTGACTGCTACGCCAGAGCAGCTCAAGGCATACAGAGACTCTGTGATGAGTGGGATCCTTCTAGCATCCCTTGACACTAAGTATGACGCAGCGCGTGCCCAGATTCTTACTGATGCTGCCATACCTCCGATGGAGGAGGCATATCGCAGATTAAGTAGATTATCTATATCCTCTGGTAGTACTTTATAGTCTCAGACATCATTAGCTGTGGTTGTGTCACGTGGTAGAGGAAGTCCTACACCATATTGTGGTAGGGGAAGCCCTAGTCGGGGTAGAGGAGGGGGTGGTCCACCCCGTCGGCCGTGCACCTACTGCCCATGCCAGGCCACTCTGAGGAAACCTACCATTCTAAGCATGGGTTTCCTGCTTCAACTCGAGTTGCAGAAAAGACACAACAGGCTGGGAGTCCATCACCTGTATCTGATCAGAGATTTGACAAGCTTGTGGTGTGACTAAGGAAGATTATGCCTGCTACTTCTGGATCAACCAGCTCTCCTTTAGGATCCTCAGAGGTAGCTGCCTTAGCATCAACATCTACATCAGGTATAAAATATGCCTTTACTAGTTGTTACAGGGTAGACTTGACATAATAAACCATGGATTCCAGAGCATCCCATCATCTCTGTGGTGACAGAGGCTAGTTTAGTGATTTTCGTCCAACTCAGCCTGGACGATCTGTTGTGATAGCATATGGGACATACTTTCCCATTACCGGTCAGGGGGAGGTGTAATTGACTCCTGTAATGAGACTTCAAAATGTCTTTTATGCTCCTGAATTTTCTATGAATTTACTATCGATTAGTCAAATCACCAAAGATTTACATGATCGTACCATATTTGATCCATCTGCTCTTGTGTTTCAGGATATACTCACGGGAAGAGTGATTGGATCTGACCATGAGTAAGGGGGTCTCTACAGACTGGTGCAATCTCCGTATGTTGTGCCTCTTATCTTTACTATGGATCTGTTTTTCCTTATATGTGCATCTTCGATTTGGTCATCTTCCTCTGCAAAAGCTGAGTCACGTTCTTCCAAAAATTTCTCCGCGTTCCACCTTTCAGTACGAGGCATGCCAACTTGGAGAGCATCATCGGTCCACTTTCCAAAGTCGTCAAGGACGAAGTAGTCATAGTCTGTTAGAGTTAATCCATTTTGATATTTGGGGTACCAGTCGTGTCCCAGATTATTGTCAAACCCTAAAAATATGCTTTTAATTGTGTCGAATTAATGTTTGAAAGGTGTTCTTGTAGTTTTTGCAGGCGGGAAATTCAGGGTCAATCAAAAACCACTATTTTAATTAGTGTCAAGCTAAAACAAGCGGTCAATTTTTTTTACTTGGGTAAATCCAATGTCGAACTCAGGGAGGCAACTGTCTCCTTAAGATGGGTTAAAGTCGATCTCGAAGTTAGGTTTTCAAAGTGGCATTTTTTAATTTTAAATGCAATAAATGAGTGGTATGCAATTTTGGCAAAGTTTAGGTGCTTAATTGCAAATTTCGATCAATTGAATTCCAAAAATCCTCAAACTTGGCCAGAATATGAAATACAATGAAAGTAGACTACTCTAATTTTTTGGGGAATTTTTGGATGCAAGATGAATATTTATTAATTAATGAATGTAAATAATGAGATTTTCACTAATTAATTATAATAAATATTAAATCTATTTATTTTCAAGAAATAAAAATATCTAAGATATATCACTAGGTACTATATCTCGAAAAACTCCTAAATCCTAAAAATGTTGGATATAATACCTGTTAAAAGTTAATTAGAGAAATGCGCAAAATGATTTTTCTAGAGAAAACTACGCATGCCAATGCAATTCTTTTTGTGCAAAATATTACTAACTATGATCCATGAATTTTTGACAATTTTTAGAGCTATGGTTAATTATTATGAATTTCTAAGTTTAGAATGGGCAAAATATGCTAATTATCACAAGAATATTAATAATTAATTAACTACAAAGAATAAAAATCTCACAAGTACGTCAATACGTAGAGAATATTGTAGAACAAGATGCTATTTTTGAATAATAAAAATGCATGCAAAAATGAAGTTCACAATTATAGATAAATATAGGGGTCTGTTTGCAAAATAAAATAATTAAGCAATGAAGAAAATGTTGAACAGGGGCTAAACTGAAATTACCTAAACTCCGGGGGGAGTTACTGCAAAATTCCCAATGGGCTACGTACGCCTCACGTGCTCCTTGGTTGTCTGGATTGATGCGTGAAAAGTGGGATCTCTAGGATGGCGCTTGCAATATGTCCACCAGGGCACGCGCAAAGCACATGCCTGCTTGAAGAAGGGGCCCTTCTGTTATTTGTGGAATCTGCAAGGGCGTGGAAGTAAAATCTCCCCCGAGGGGTGTGCGAAGCACGTGAGGTGTTGCACCCCTTCTTCTTCGTCATTTCCAAGGAGTGCGGAGAAGAGGCGGTCGTGCCGTAGAGGGGCGAGGTGGGTGACGGTCGACTCGCCTCGCAGAGGGCGACAGAGGTCCTAAACGGTCGCACCGGTGGCCTTCGGGCAGGGGCGCTGCGCAGGGTGAACGACACGCCTTCGTTGTGGTCGAGACAGAGAGCTCATGGAGGCGCGGGGTGTGGCTCGTGGGCTGGCGTCGAGTGTGGATGATCAAGGAAGGCGCGGAGGTCGGCCGCGGGGGATCGCAGCTGGAGATGCATCGTCTGATGCAGGGCGATGTTGCTATGGTAAGCACGTGCTGGAAGTCGGCAAAGGTGCATCAGCAGGGGAGGCCGCGATGGAGCTCTGCGCGAAGGCAGAGGATGAGGTGATCTGGAGGCGCGCGAGGGCACGCAAGGTGGAAGCACTCGTTTGGGGCTTGCAGGCTATGCGAGTCGACTGGAAGCACCGCATGCATAGGCCAAAGATGGATGGCGCACGGTGGGACTCGAGGGTGAAGAGTTATGCTGGAGGTGAAGGTCGCACGACTGCAACTGGGGGTATGCTTGGGGTACGTGGTGGAGAGCGACATTGGTGGAGGTCGGTGAAGGCGATCAAGAAGGCAGAGATGATGCGGTTCGATGGAGGCGATTGGGGAAGCATAGTAAACAAAGAAAAACAGAGGAAATATAAAAGGCGAAACAAGAAAAGGAAGGGGCATATCGAGTGACGCCTGAGATGGAAGGGAATGAGCCTCACGTTCATGACACGTAAGGTGAGAGGAAAAAGATTTTTTTAATTTATTTTTTATAATTTTATTTTTTATAAAAACAAAATAGGAAAGGGGTTAAAAATGAGTGACATGTGGCAACTCCTGGAGCTGCGACATGTTAACTCCAGAAAATTCAGAAATAAAAAGATCAAGATAAATAAGAAAGAAATAACAAATGACCTCAGATCAAAAAATGCTTAAGAAAAAATTGTTCGTCTCGATGAGATCTACAACTTTCATGAACGAACTAAGAGCAAAAGAGGTCATCTGTGCAAAATGATATTTTTGAGGTACTCTATGTATATAAAATACCTTGTTTTTGGGTTTTGTAATTTTTTGTGATAATTTATTAAGAGAAAAATCGAGAAAAATAACGATAAAATCAAAGATAAATACTTACACAATAATAAGATTTTTTGTTTTTTAATAAAGGAAAAATAGGAAAATAAATAAAGAAGAAAAAGTGAGATATTTGTACAGACTCTCAGGGGACACTCGCACTCGGTCATTTCTTTGATTTCGGTCTTTTTCTAATTTTGGATTTTTGTGAATTTTATTAAAACTTTTATCAAAGAATATAGACAAAAAGAAATAAGAGAAAAAAGAGTTAATTATGTATATAAAACAATAGGTCAAAATCAGGTAAAACTCAAAACGTGCAAAAGAGGCCTAAAACCCAACTTTCACATATGAGCTCTTAATTTTATGAAATTTATCTTGTTTTGAAGATTTTTGAATATATATTACTTTAGAAGTGAGTAGACCTAAATCAGATGTGTGAGGAAGATATGAGCGTTTTAGTCTTTTAGTTTGAAATTGGAGTTTTGTCTCACATGCCGATTATTTGAGTTAGTAAATTTTTCTTGTATTTTTCCTTTAATCTTGTTAGTAATATGTACACGATGGAGGTAGTTTGAGGTCAATTGAAGTTAGCATGAATTAACTAAAAATGCATGAAATTAGGTGCAATTGTGAAGATGATTATGGATTCAACTATGAGTGCTAAAATGTAATTATTAATTTTATATGCATGAATGATAAAAATGCAGAATAAATGATGAAATGCAACTAATTACTCGGGAATGAACTCTATTTTTGTCTTTTAATATGATGAATCATGAATTCATCAACCCCCTATGCTTAAACCTTGCTCGTCCCCCGGCAACTAAAATAAAATGCAAAAGTGAAATGCTTTTGGGTTCCATAGCAAAGTCATGAACAAAGGGTGAAAATGGAGCTAGACCCGAGCTTTGGATTAATAATGTGGCGAAACTTCTGTGAGACTTAGGATTTTAAAATCAACAGCCTCGAGTTCTACATATCATTGTAACAGACTCGGCTTAGAAGTCATCTTAGATCAATCCTTCTCCCAAAGCATATCCCATGAACATTGAATAACTGGCTCATGTGTGTGAAAGGTTTTAGCTCTCTCAATCAAGAATGCCGGACTACCATGAAAACCCCCTCCAAGTAACTCATCCTCCGGGAGTCAGGTATTTCCTTCTAAGGTCTGTCGCGTTGTGTTCACAATCGAAAGGAGGAGAAATTAGAAGAAAGTGAAAGAACTGGAGAGTGACCAGTGTAGTCATCTCTCCTTGTGAAGCCGACCAGTTTAGCCAAGTCTCCACTAAGATCTGCAGGTTTTCTTGAAGATTGGATCTTTTGGTCAAGTATTTATTTGGTAATTTGGCTTCTTTTTGGTATAGATTTTTGGTGACTCTGCATGGATCTTTTTGTACCCTTACGGATATGGAATCTTTTTTCCATATATGTTTTAGGATCTTAGAAAAAACTATGCCCAGCTGTCCATCCATTTTCCGAAGCTTTATTTCAACTCATACTCTGGTTTTTAGATGTCCACACTACCAGAAAAGAGACACACACAATCTTCCAACACCCCGTCTGAGTTGAGCTAAGTGCATAGTGCGAGAGAACAGATTAATTCCCTACTCAAAAGCTATACCCAGAATTAGGAGACCAGGTTAGACTTAAGAGTCAAAGGTTGCACATTGTCATGTGGAACTCAAAGAATTAAGTCAAAAGGCCTGGAGATTCAAAAATCCTCTTTCTCGGTGAAGTTCCTCTGAAAATTAGGTAGATTAAGGCCAACTCAAGACCACTCTCCACTTCTACTCATAACTCAGTTCAGAACCCAATAACTTTCCACTTTGCATATACTCGATATGCAAATGAAATTTGATGCATATGAGGTGCAAGATTATTTTCTTTTTTTTTCTTTTTCTCTTTTTTTGGTATGAATGCAAGAATGAGATGCAAGAGAAAAGAGAATTTTTTTAGGTGTTTTTTTTGTATGCAAGGAAGATATACAAGAGAGATTTTTTTGTTTTTTTTCGATTTTTTGTGCTTTGTTTGTTTTGTTTTTTGTTTTGACTTTTACCCATCCTGTAATTATTGCATAAATATATACAAAATATGTGAAAGTACGAGCTATGGGTAAAGTATATATGTAATATATGCAAGCCCACATACTTAGCGTGTGCTATGTCCTCAGAGCACAAGAAGCGACAAGAAGACATAGCTCGTACTAACCGTAGAGAGAAAAATAATAAAAAAGGAGTATAGAAGTCAACGAAGAAGATCAAAAAGTGGAGCAGTCGAAGTCAAGAGGAGAAATGGATGGATATATACCGGGTGAGAATCGGTCACCCCTATACTTAGGATCCGGTCGGCCTAAGTATAGGACAAGAGTGAGTGTGAGAACTGATGAAATCTGGAAAATATATAGATCGAATGAGGAGTATAATGATGAATAAATACATATGGCATCGATCCCCCCCCCATACTTTAGGTCTTGGCCTAAGTTTAGGAAGAAAATATACAAGGGAACCGATGGGGGTGGGGGAAAGGGTGACCGATGATTGAGGTGGTTTACGACCGATCTTTTTCAAGAAATGTGGTGGAAGGGAATATTGATTGGAAGAAGATGTTTCAAACGATTCCCATCCACCGTCGGAGCTGTCATCGGAATAATAATCAAAGGTCACGTCACTCCAACTATTCTTATTTTTGAGCTTTTTTCTCAGAGCTCCCTCAGTTTTCGGGTCAATCTTTTCTTCCTTTGAATATTCAGATGAACAAGTGTCGATATGGTCATAATGTATTGTTCCAGTAAATTGAAATGGGACCAGGGGAGCATGGAAGGCCGTATCCCGATATATCGGCGATATATCGGTATCGACAGGTCACCGATATATCTCCGATATGTCCGATATCGGGTATCGACAAGCAAAAAAGGCGAGCTGAATCCCGATGTCGGTGATATGGCGTCGATATATCGTCGATATATCGGCAATATATCGGTATCGACATGGTATCGATATCGATACCGATATCGATATTTCCTTCCATGCAGGGGAGTCAGCCTTAGACGAACAATAGAGAGGGACAGGGAAAGTCCGACGTGGGTCAACATATGACTTTTTGTTCTGATCAGGCTGTAGATTCTCCGAACCAAGCTCTCTCTTACTGCTCGCATCCTCCGGACCTGATGATAATCCTCGGTAGATACTTTTTCTGAATATTGAAAGTGACATTTTTAGTCGATTCAAATATTGTTTGTGAGGGTTGACCATGGGTTCCCTATCAGATGAGACTCCATATAAAATGTAAAATTCTTGTAAGATCATCACACGTCCTGTGTATTTACTCTCTGTTGGCTTTGCATGTGTGGACTCAGGGAGATCCGACATAACCTTGTTCGGGTGTGGTGAATCAAGTGTGTCTCAGTTGATTTCATTCACATTCGTAGGTTTTTTTAGGCTAAAAAAAAGGGGGGAGACACTCGTTGGTGTTCGCCCCAGAAATGTATAAAAAGAAATTAAGAAGAAATACTTACAAAGTCAAAGAGGGAGAGATGGAAGGAGAAACCACAGGCAAAAACAAAAAAAATCCCGGGACTAAGGAAAACACCGGCCCACAACAAAAAGGCCCAAACCCTACAGAATACACCAGTCGCGAATAAAGCGAGCGCACAGAATAAGAATGTTTTCCCGATAGAACCGCTGCCCGGAAAAAATAGCTTCGTTCCTGCCAAGCCATATGCACCACAGCCGCGCAACGGGAGCCAAGAGATCCCGTCTATCCCTGTTCCTGTTGGTCCAAAGAAGCTCGCAGAGATCGGAGAGGTTGTCCGCTCTCGCCCAAGGCAAGTCGTCCCAGATCCCCGACACCATGTGGCAGCCGAAGCAAAGGTGGTCAATAGTTTCATCCTCAGCATTACAAAGGGGACAGGAGGCACTGAAGTTAGCAAAGATTGTAGCACAACGATCACGAGTCATCAGCCTCCGTCTGCGCAGTATCCAAAGGAAGATGCCGATGCGCTCCGGCAAGCGCAAGCCCCAAAAGAATCCACAGTCACACACAAGAAGAGAAGAAGCAGGAGGAGGAGGAAAGACCAGAGCCCGGTAGGCCTTCCTCGTAGAAAACGTGTCGTCCTTCCAACGCCAATGATCCACTTCCAAATTCGGCGTAGCAGCATCACGAAGGGCCACCAACATCGAAACAAAATCGTCCACCTGCTGCTCAGAAAAGTTCGCAGAGAAGCGAGAAGACCAGCACCCGTCCACCCAACAGTCAGCCACGGTCGCATTCTTATGTGACGCTAATGCGAACAAGCGTGGAAAACGCACCTGAAAAGTTACCACCGCCCGACCAGACATCCAACCAAAACTTGAATGAGCCGTTTCATAAGAGTAGGTTCCCGTCTTTCCCATGTTCGCCATGATCGGAGAGGTTGTCCGTGATCGAAGTGAACATGGGAAAGACGGGATCACATTCGTAGGTTCGTGAGTCGTTTCATAAGATGTCTCTTCATCATTTGAGTCTGTGAAAAGTGGAGGGGTCTGAACATATGAAGATTATTCTATGTCACGACCGGTGATTTTTGGTTCACTTGTCTCAAGGTTTGGTGTATCCTCGAGAATTTGATCAATTTGGTTAGGGTTAGGGAATATGATATCTTGAGTCTCGCAATTAATAGTTGCTCTGGCGGAAGCCAAAAATGGTTTTCTCAAAAATAATGGGAGACTCAGATAAATCTCCTCGGTGTTCAATGTCCAGGACAATGAAGTCCACTCTATGTGCGACATCTTGGGAATTAATGACGACAGAAAAGATTCCTCTCGGTCTTTTGTGGATCGATCAGGAAACTGAACGATCACTGTGAACCCCTCAGGATCCGGGTACCCGTTTACGCGCAATTCGCAAGATATCATTCACAATTATATCGCACAAGTTGCAAAAATACAGGGAAAATTTTTTTTTTTCGCGACTATGACATTCATTCTCAATACATGATCACAAGTAAAAGAGACAATATGGCACCAAAATTCTTTTCATTACCATTCATATCCATTTACAACATGTACAAGCATATTCCATTTTACAACATATATCCCAAAATGTGATACAAAAGAGAAAACATTTACATCATTATCTGAACAAAAACTGAGACAAAGTAATTCATACCGTCGGGTATAAACTCTGTCTCCAGGAAGCATGTATCGCTACTGAGCTGCAGGCTGTTTGCCTGCCACACATATTAGGAAAGAAAAGGCGTCAGCGGTTGCTGGTACCTCCCAAAAACTGATATAAAATAACGGACATTTATTATTTACAAAAGAAACAAGCAGAAAGGCGAGAGCAACTCAAATTAAGATTTAATTCTACTTGCAAATGAAAACGGTTTTTCAGGTTACTTGTAAGCATCTCAAATGTTGTCCCATAACCTGGCATTTCCCACATGTGACATATGTATAACTAGTTGCGTATTCATGAGTGTATGAGTGTAAGCACATATATCATTTTCTTCAGAAATCCCGTTGGTAAGTGAAATGGAAAAGTTAAGATTAGAAAGATCTATTAATTTAATTAAATTCTTGGGTAGAGAGAGAATAGTCTTTTGATCGTAACTTCTCCAATTCTTAACTGCAATGATTCAGATATAACTCCAGGTAATTTAGATATAGATATGAATGATCTAGATATATAATCGCCAAGTCTGTTGGCGAAGTAACTCAAGCGGTGAAGAAGCCTGCAAATGGCTCTTCCGTCTCGCCCTCTAATTGGAAGTGCGGTCCAATAGAGGGATAGGTCTATTCTCCAACTACGCCACTGAGACGGGTGAGAGAGACTCCCTAGAAAAGTCGCTCTAGAGAAAACACAACCCGACTAGTACGGGCAACCGAGCTCGTACGTAAAGCTGAAAAACCAGGATCCCCCGCCTGGGCATCCTAAAACAGGGTCAGCGGAACTGGTCTAAAGTCTGGATCCCAACGAGGGCGTAAAAACACTGCGAGCTCACGTAAAACCGAAAAGGGACTGGGATCCTAGACCCGCGCACTTGGCGGCCGCTGCCCAAACTGGGCTACCTATCTCCCGCCCAGGTGAGAGTCACCGCGCTCTCGCACGATCATGTGTAGAAGTCATCATGATCGGCACTATAATTATAAATCATCATTGATTTACCCAGATTGCGTAACTATACATTTCTTCTCAGTTCTTTTTGTGATTGATTGTAGAGATCTAAGTTCTTTAGTCAACGATCTTATTGATAACATTAATTCATTCTCAATTGTACTTATTTGACTACTTCGTCTGTCTTAATTTCTTTTATAAGATTATAAAGATTAGAGGTAGATCCTTGAATTTAGATGTAAGTTCCATTAGATACAATTTCTCCATTTTTTTTTGGCTAAATAGGCTATCTTAAATTAAGTCTAATTCCCATACTAAACACATAATAATTTATAACTATTTTTCCAAAATAGAACGAGGGATATACAAGATTACAATCCAACTGTAGAGAATTGTAGAGAATTATCAAGATACCTTATCATGGATGTATCTATATATCTTATAACCCTTTAATGATTTGAATATATTTAATGTCATCAACAACACACATTAATCACTTCTTTTATAAATAGGTCTACCAACTTATCGTTACGATTCATTTCTTATTTCAAGTGACCTTAAGAGTTTACAGATAACTTAAGGATACGCTAGTTAGAGACGAAATCATCAATCTGGTTTTGTAAGTTATAGACGATGAGCCTTTAGGATCTAAAAAAGATAACTTGCATAGCTCTGCTCATTCATACTTCTGGGTTTGGAAGGAACTCTCTAGTAAATTACTAAATGAGAAAGCTTTATCAGTATATATCATTATCCATCTAACATTTCTTTGTCAATAGTCATGAACATGTAAAGGTGCATTTAGACATATGGTACATTGTTGTGTACAAACAAATTTGCTCACTGGCAGAATCTAAAATAATAAAAGACAATTGTAGGTAGAGCATGTCTTAAGGCTCTACCTTTGTTATATAGAGTTTCCAGGAGACACTCTCAACATAATAATTTTTCTTTAAATTTCGATACCCAGAATTTGGATAACCTAAATGTCCTTGACCAGCATGGCCTATTAGATAAGAAATCACTCAGACGTGAAAATTCAACAATAAGGCATAGGCAATTTGTTGAAGAGGTGTAATGTATAATCTTATTCACGTTAATCAATGTGAAATCTTGTTTAGCTATACGGCAAAGGTAACCTAATAATTGATTCAATTATGTAATCTTGTAAATGACTGGCAATTAAAAAAAAACCTGGAGAGACAACTGGTTACCAATATCATATAATATATTTTCGTTTTTTTTTCTTAGTCTTGTTTCCTTCTTCGTATTATGATGTATATAAAATATTAAAGAGAAGGGCTTTTGAATAAAACAGAATTAGGAATCTGAAGTCATTCCTACAAGTCTACAGCCGAAGCTAGAAGTAGGATTTTTGACAAAGTAGACTCAAAGAGAATTTAAAAGTTCATGCATAACTTTTGTAATGGCATATAAGACATCAAAAAGAGATTTTTGCATGCATGAATGGTAGCAAGGAGGATGAGAGGAGATTGCACATGTATGGCAGCAAAGAATGGCCGAGGAATGTACCTATTGAAGAAAAGTGGATTGAACTTGCATGCACAACAGCAAAGTACAGCTGCTCCTTCTGCTGTTGGGGATCAAAAGTTTCAATTGTAGCAGTTTGCAAGCCTTTCCAGCTGTAATTGAAGGCTGCAGCTCCTGTTCTTCTAACTTGCGGTAGATTGGATGCTGGATTGTTGATAGGGAACAATAGCCATGGCTGCTTTTGGTGCACCGATCAGTGGAGGTCAGAGCAGAAGAACGGGGGCACAAAGGCTGGAATTTGGGGATTTTTGAGAAAAGAGGGAAATGTTCGTAGGAGTTGGGGAAAAAAACGAAGATGGAGATGGGTTTATATAACCAAGGAGGAAGTCCTTGGAAATGGACAAGTGGAGAGTACCATTATGGCAAGTGTTATAAGAATAAAAGAGAAAAAAAATAATACACTCACGGCTGGCTGGAATGTGTAATCTGTGCACAGTCAGATTTTTTTTTATTTCACCCTCACTTATTTGAATAATCCAAAGTCCTCTGTATTAGTGCCTCTCGCGTCGGATTACGACGTGAAATATCTCGATTTAATCGTCTCAAAATGACGATCAAAATGAGTATAATATCCATATACTTTCGGTCGAGTTTTGAATACCCGAAATTTCCGGATACGATTTTTTTTTTGTTTAAGATTAAATTTTGTGATTTAAAAATATCAAACGACCTCTGATTGACGAACGGTCGATTTCGTTGGTCTTGTATCGTCGAATCGATTCTAATGACGGTCTCGGTTTGTTTTGCGGTTTCCGAATTTGCGTCGCGGCTTTTCACGGCACGCATTACGAAGGGACCGATTTTTTGGTCGATTTCGTTCGAACGACTTTTGATTCACTATCAATTGGTCGTTTTAGGTTGGTTTGTATTGACCGACAATGTTTTTGGGTTCGTTAGACCCAAAATCGGACGACTTCGGGTTTGATTGGAAACCGGATGTTACAATCACCTTAGTCTTTCTGAGCAGTCCGAGTTTGAATCTGTCAAACACGGACTTCGGGAGGATATTAAGTGTAGAATCACCGTCAATCCAAACGTTATTAAACTCAACATTCTCAATTTCACATGTCATCTTGGTCAACCGTTTTACTTTCCGAACCTTGTTTGTCTGGATCAACACCATTGAACTGGCCATAGCTATTAAATGATATTATGTTCGAGATCTCCTCTTTCCCGTCTTCTTAGGTGATAGTCGACTCTTCACAAATCTCTGAAAATCGGGAACATACACTTTAGTTGTTCTTGTGCGCCATATGAGTTGTAGGAGGGTAAATAGATCCTAGAGAAGATCCATTTACCTTATCCATGAGTTTAGTCCCACATCGACCAGTGGTGGGACTTGGAGGCTCTGGAGATGCTATATAAGGAGCCCCAGACCTCCTGTAATCATTGAGAAAAAAGGGAATGAAATATCCGCCCCTTTGAGGGCTTCTCCCGTGGTTTCATCCCGCTCCTCACGGAGTAGTGTTCCATGTTAAATCCCGTTGTTCTTCATGTTCTTTATTCTTTTCCCATGTTCACTTATGCATGTTCATTTTCTAACATGGTATCAGAGTAGGTTCGATTCTCGAGGTTTTCATATTCTCATTTCTGTTCGAGGTTCGATTTTGAGAATTATTTGTAAATATTAATTCTGTATTCCAGAGGTCATGTTTTATCAAGGAAGCTCTTCAGGTTTTTGTTGGAAACCCTAATCATGCATCTAGCCCGCAGCCCCACGTGCGCACTATGCGTAGGCGGCATCGCGCGCACAGGCGCGCATCACAGGCATGAAACAGGAGATCGATGCAGCTTCTTCTTCGAGTCTCCACCAGGCCTTGCAGGCAGCAGATCCCACCAGGCACTCATCCAGGTGACGCATGCCGCTCCAGCAGGCGGCGCAGGCCGCAGTTCGCCTCCAGGCGGTGTCGCCCGCTCCATCGGCAACAAGCCATCTCTCTTTCACCCCTCGGCGACGAGCCCTCTCTCTTCCAGCCCTAGGCGACGCCTCGTATCCCTCCGCGCGAGATGCTCCTCTTCACCCTCACGAGATCCCCAGGGCATTGGCGGTCCTCTCCAGTGTCGCCTTTATCAATCTCCGGCGTTGAGCTTCTATCTCCTCTGGCGGCGGGCTCGACCACACATCAGAAGCTGCATCAGGTGCAGGCATTTGAAGAAAGGGTTCCCAAGTCGGAACCCTAGTGGCACACTGTAGCTGGGCGATGGCCCATTAAAAAATTTTATTATTATTGTAAATGCTCAGGTGGACGTCGGTTCATTGAAAAAAGGAGAGAGCTGGCTGCAGTTTTGGTCCGTTGAGTCACACAAAAAAGGTGTTACGAAAAAAAAGGCGCGTACAAAATGAAAAGCCGTACACATATTTGAAAAAAAAACAAAGAAAAGCCGAAAAAAATGATGGAATGACTTATAAAAAATGGAGGCTATTAAAAAAGATAGACAAAAAGCCGCAAGGAATTTTTGAGAATGTTTTTGTGTACCCCCAATTTCTGTCTTCTCCCAACTTGGTCGATGATTGTCGTCCATGTTTTCAGACCAGTATGGGAGAAAGGGGGAGTATTATGTAGAGTCACAGGTATTCTTCAGATGTCAGATTTCCAGCCAGTTGTTCAGACTCTACGGTTTTTCAGATGAAGATTCTCCATGCGCAAGATTCAAACTCGACGTTCAGATTCCGAGTCCACAAGTGTGATGCGCAGTTGTTCATACTCGACAGATTGGTCTGAGTCCAAGTTCGAGGCACTCCATGTTTGAGTGACCCATTTTTCGGGTTCTCCAGACAGAGATTCATTTTCAAACACGCACATGTATGCGGTCTTTTCAGATGAGCACGTGTTTGCCATCTTTTGTAGTGGTCCCCATTATTATTCTTGTTGTTCGGCCAGAGTTTTCATGTGAGCCATAAGGACTCCAGAGTATAGGACCATTCCCTATGCCATGTTGGCAAGGGTTTTCATGTGGTATCATAGGTACTCCAGAGTAGGGTACCATTCTCTGTGCCAGATGGGAGAGACCCAATTCTCCAACGAGGAGACTTCTTTCAGACTCCATTCTCCAGCGACCGTGGACTCCGGCAAGGATTGCACAACCACGACCATTTTCAGTTCGACTCTTTTCAGAGATGGAGTAGTTGTCCACATGTTGTGGTGGGCCAGGGTACTCTGACAAGGAGACTCATTTCCAGTTGCAGTGACTCTGACAGGCGCAGTTCAGAGCACTTGCTCTCCGACGAGGAGATTCAGCAGACTCACACTCCAGCCCATTCGTCCTCCTCACCTGCATGGCATGAGAAGCAACTTCCTCGACAACAACAGTTGTGCGCGTTGAGTTGATATTATCCGTAGTGTCATGTAGCGTCGAGTTTCTTTCTGTTTGTCCAAGCTGAGCATAGCATGCTCTAGCTTGAGGGGGAGTGTTGGAGTATTTGGTTGTGCGCCATATAAGTTCTAGGAGGGTAAATGGATCCTGGAGAAGATGCATTTACCCCATCCATCGACAAGTGGTGGGACTTGGAGGCTCTGGAGAGGCTATATAAGGAGCCCCAGACCTCCTGTAACCATTGAGAAAAAAAAGGAATGAAATATCCGCCCCTTTGAGGGCTTCTCCCGTGGTTTCATCCCGCTCCTCACGGAGTAGGGTTCCACGTTAAATCTCGTTGTTCTTCGTGTTCTTTATTCTTTTTCCATGTTCGCTTCCGCATGTTTATTTTCTAACAGTTTTGGGAGCGGTTCATATCTTAAATTTTCAACTAAGGGTGAGTGGGTGGGTGAAGAGAATGGTGGCTGGGGAGAAACTACCTCAAAGAAAGGATTTCTCAAAAAAGAAGGTGGATACTAAGATTGAAAATTTGTCATGTGAGCACGTCCCATGGATTCTGGGTATGAATGCCAATATTTCGTCATCTTCGAATGGAATGGAAAATATTGATTCGCGAAACCACGACCCATGTGTGCAAGTGCACTGTCACACAATTCAATATACAAATTCAAACCAAGATTTCACCAACTCAACTTTGTAAAGGCCGTGAAGGTTCGACCAAATTATCTTGTCTGTTTTAGTTGGTGATAAATACAAAATTGGAAAGAGTTAACGAGCTGTTGGATGCCCGTACTTCCCTACCAACTAGCCCGATTATTACGACTTGTTGGACCTACTTTCAACCAGTATAGGAGTAAGTACGAACCGTATAAATACAGCTACCCGTTCCTTAAGGATTAAGGCATCCTCTAAACCTCCCACTCTGTTAAGGAAATCCAGACCGTTTACCGACTACCCGTAGATTCTCATTGAAAAGTAACTAATCGCCTAAAAAGAAAGAACCAATAGTCTTGTAAGAAAATTGGGGTTTGGCTCTATCCTAGTGTCGTCTCTCTCTCACTTGCAATAAAATCAAATAATGGAGTGTCAAAAAAAATCAAATAATGACGGGGTTACTCTCCCGAAATTAATGATTTTCAATTTTATCCGATTTTAATTAATCAATACTTTTAGCAGTCCCCTAGTTTTAATTTGGTTATCACTTGAATTTGAGTGGGGAATAATGCACGTCTACACGGGGATTCTGATTTCCTTTATATCTATGTGAATGAAAACAAAGCGAGAATCGGAAAAGTTGTGCAATGGTAAACACGATGATGATGAATGCTGAGTTAGAAATACTTACAGTACTTCCTCGCAATCTTTGTGCAATATACTAGACATAATTTAAATTTTTACACTAAATGAATTGCTAGCGATGAAACCGCGCTTAACAGATAGTTCTACTTAGCGGAAAGAAGTGAGTTGAATTTGACTAAGTGAAAATAATCTAAGGTGCGTATAATTATAGTGTAAGTGTGGTCCTAAATTACTAAGGGCACAAACAAATTTGAATTTACACTACCGTGTGCCTATCCTAATTTCGCTACTCAAGTCGGACCCCACACTCACCGGAGGGTGAAACAAACCGACATACCACAGAAAATGTTGGGTCTTTTTTTTACATACGCGAGAACCTGATCGGGAACCGCTAGAAATGAGCAGTTAATTAGGAATAATAACTCTTGTTAAGAAATAGAAAGCGGAAGCGGAATCAGAGAATAAAGAGATAAAAACAATGAAGAACACAAGGTTTTAACGTGGAACCCTACTCCGTGAGGAGCGGGATGAAACAACGGGAGAAGCCCTCAAATGGGGCGTGCTTGTCTATTGACTTTCTCAATGGATACAGGAGGTCTGGGGCTCCTTATATATCCTTCCCAGAGCCTTCAAGTCCCACCACTAGGCGGTGTGGGACTAAACATTGGAAAGTATTGATGAAGTCGGCTTTTTTGCCTCTTTTTTTTGAAACTTGAATCTTGACTCTTCTCTCTCCCTATTTTCTCTTTCTTTTTAATCAGCCCACACTGGCCTTTTTCTCTCCTACCCCTTGTTTTTTTAAATGCCCAAGTGGGCCTCACAATAAAAGCTCCTTTTTCCTTTTTTTTTATAAAAGAAAGGGCACGGGAAAACGAGGATTCCCATCAGGGAAACCCTTGCACCCTTCCTGGCGCCGCCAAAGGGAGATGGCACGGGCCAGGGGCTGCGCCGCCAAGTACGGGGTTCGTGAAAGGCGCCGCCGTTGCTTTGATCTAAACCCTTGCCGCCGCTGCAGAGGAAGTTGATGCTCCTGGAGGGCGACGCAAGGGGAACCACAAGAGATCACGCGGGGAGATGGGCTCCGATGGTTGCTGCCTGGAGAGTAGATGCCTCCGCCCGCTGGAGGGATAGAGCGCGACGACTGCTGCCTGGAGGTCCCTGATGGGCTTGCGAAGCATGAATGGGGAGCGCACCTGCGTCTCTGGATCTTCGCGTCACCCCTTGTGGAGTTGCGCGGTCTTGAAGCAGGAGGGTTGTTGGAGAAGGAGCACGAGCTCCTCCTGTTGCTCGTACGCTGCCTGATGGAGAAGAAACCGGTGTCGCCTGCGTGTTTGGGCAATCGCCTGGTGCCCGTGTGTTGCTGCAGCGCCTGCGTGGTTGAGGAGATATCGTTTGGCTGATTGCATCAAGAACATGAGCTTCCAAAGCCAGGGGCTCCCAAAGCCCTAACTTTGAATCACGACGAGTCCAGAGGGTGTACGCCTGCAGCCTGACGATGCCTGTGTCGCCGCCAGAGATGTTTGTACAGGGAGATACTTGTGGAAGTCTCTGGAGCGGCATGCTGGGGCTGCAGTGCGGCTCGCTGATCGAGAATGCCAAATTTTCTTCTCAGATGCAGATCTAGGGTTTTGATGAAACCATGTAAGTAACATGAACGTGAATGATTCTCAGCCAGGGATTTGAATGATGCACAGTAAAGGGCAATGAATCTAGGGTTTCAAAAAATCCCAAAGATCTTGAACCAAAACTTGAACCATATATGAATACATAATCTCCAAGAAAAAAATCGATTCTCAAATCGCTCACAAAATATAATCGAAGAACATGATGAAATCCTCAAGAATCGACCCGCTCTAATACCATGTTAAGAAATAGAAAGCGGAAGCGGAATCAGAGAATAAAGAGATAAAAACAATGAAGAACACAAGGTTTTAACGTGGAACCCTACTCCGTGAGGAGCGGGATGAAACCGCGGGAGAAGCCCTCAAATGGGGCGTGTTTGTCTATTGACTTTCTCAATGGATACAGGAGGTCTGGGGCTCCTTATATAGCCTTCCCAGAGCCTTCAAGTCCCACCACTAGCCGGTGTGGGACTAAACACTGGATGGGGTAAATGGATCTTCTCCAGGATCCATTTACTCTGCTACAACTCATGACGCATACAACCAAGTACTGCAACAACTCTCTCCCCAAAAATTAAAAAGATGGTGTGTATCCGATCGCTTCGAGATACGTCGGTTTCCAAGAAAGCCGCTCCAAGTTCACCAAGTACCTCGTATGAAAAATAGAAGATCAAATATTAGAAAGAGGTTCACAGAAAAATATACAAAAATAAAAGAAATAAAAATACTGAAATTGAAGGGGAAAATGGAGAAATAAATACAAAAAAGACAGGGGGTTAAACTACCCGAGGGTAGAAAATCTAAAAACTTGATTTTCTTAATAACTAACTAAGCAGTGCCTCCTCGACAATGGTGCCATTTCATGATCCCTAAAAATACGCTATTAATTGTGTCGAATTAACGTTTGAAAAGTGTTCTTTGTAGTAGTTGCAGACGAGCAATTCAGGGTTAATCAAAAACCACTATTTTAATTAGTGTCAAATTAAAGCAAGCGATCAATTTTTTTACTTGGGTAAGTCCAAAGTCGAACTCTGGGAGGCAACTGTCTTATTAGGATAGTTTAAAGTCGATTTCGAAGATAGGATTTAAAAGAGGTATTTTTTAAATTTTAAATGCAATAAATGAGCGATATGCAATTTTGGCAAAGTTTATGGGCTTAATTGCAAATTTCGATCAATTGAATTCTAAAAATCCCCAACTTGACCAGAATATGAAATACGATGAAAGTAGACTGCTATAACTTTTTGAATTTTTGGATGCAAGATGAATATTTTATGAATTAATGAATGCAAATAATGATATTTTCACTAATTAATTATAATAAATATTAAATCTCTTTATTTTAAGGAAATAAAATTATCTAAGATATATCACTAGGTAATATATCTCAGAAAAATTCTAAATCCTAAAAATGCTAGATTTAATACCTATTAAAAATTTATCTGTCAGTTTCTTTGATTTCAGTCTTATTCTAAATTTTGATTTTTGTGGATTTTATTAAAACTTCCATCAAAAGATATAGATGAAAAAGAAATAAGAGAAAAAGAGTTAATTATGTACATAAAACAATAGGTCAAAATCAGGTAAAACTCTAAACGCGCAAAAGAGACCCAAAACCCAACTTTCATATACGAGCTCTGATTTTTATGAATTTGGTTTTGTTTTGAAGGTCTTTGAACATGTATTACTTTGAAAGTGAATATATCTAAATCAGACATTGTATGAGGAAGATATGGGCATTTTAGTCTTTCTAGTTTGAAATTGGAGTTTTGTCTCACGGGTCAATTATTTGGGTTAATAATTTTTTTTATATTTTTCCTTTAGTCTTGTTAGTAATATGTACACAATGGAGGTAGTTTGAGGTCAATTGGAGTTAACATGAATTAATTAAAAATGCATGAAATTAGGTGCAAAAGTGAAGATGACTATGAATGCAATCATGAGTGCTAAAATGTAATTATTAATTTTACATACATAAATGATAAAAATGAATTATGAAATACATCTAATTACTCGGGAATGAAGCTCTATTTTCATATTTTAGTATGATGAATCAGGGATTCATCAATCATCAGGGACACATGTTTTACCTAGTTGCAGTTGATGAGTTTTCAAGATTGTCTTGTGTCTTTCTTCTTAAGAACAAGTCTGATGTTGGTCATGTTATTCAGTCCTTTATTAATGAAATAAGAAACATTTTTTCAGCAAAAGACAAGTTTATACGTTTAGATAATGCACTAGAATTTGCAGCACTCAACTTTCTCTATTCCTTAGGTCTTATGGTATCGTGCACCAGACATCTTGTGCATATACTTCACAACAGAATGGGGTGGCTGAACGAAAACACCGCCATCTTTTGAACGTTACCAGAAATCTGTTAATTCAGAGTTGTGCTCCTCATTCATACTGGGGGATGCTGTTCTAACTGCTTGCTATCTGGTATATCGTATGCCATCTTCGGTTCTAGGGGAGAAGATCCCATTCTTGATTATGTTTCTCGAGAGATCTTTTCTCGCTTACACCTCGTGTTTTCAGTTCAGTAGCTTTTGTTCATCAAATATCTCCTGGTCTTGACAAGCTCTCTCCCAGAGCTGTCAAATGTGTGTTTGTTGGGTATTCCAAGACCCAAAAGGAATATCGTTACTTTGACCCTGTTCGACGAAGGTACTACGTCAGGTAGATGTCGCCTTCTTTGAGTCCATTATGTATTTTTCTCCCACAGGTGACAAGCTTACTCCTTCAAAGGATGGAGAAGAGGTCTATATGCCTCTACTTCCGATCTCCATCACATCGTCATTACCACATTCTCCTCGACTGCCACCTCCACCGACTCCTACTCTCTATCTGTAGGTTTACCAATGATGGCCCGTGCTCATGTGCCTTCTCCATCTTCCAGCACGCCCGAGGTATGTGCTGAACATTTGAATTCCTCTAATGGCACTGGTGATTTGCATGTACAGACTGAGGTGCAAGATATCGTAGATACTATATATTCTGCCAGTAATGAGGATCTGGACGTACCTATTGCTCTACGAAGGCAGAAGCAGGCTTGCACTATGCATCCTATTACTTCACATGTTTCGTTGGATCGTATTTCCAAGGATTTTCAGAGGTTTGTTGTGGGACTGTCTTCCGTGGAAATACCATGGACCTATCAGGAGGCGTTGCAGATTAGCCAGTGGATTCTCGCTATGGAGGAGGAGATGGCAACTTTACAATCTCGTGGTACATGGAATGTTGTCCAGGCTCCACCAGGTGCGTCTGTGGTTGGCAGCAAATGGGTGTTTACTGTGAAACAATGGACGTATGGTATTGTGGATAGACATAAGGCTAGGTTGGTTGCTCGAGGCTTCACTCAAACCTATGGGGTGGACTACCAGGATACTTTTTCTCCTGTTGCATGTCACTCTACGCTACGGATTCTTACTGTTGTTGTGGTACGTGACTAACCGCTTTTCCAATTAGATGTAAAGAATATCTTCTTGTATGGTGACCCGCAGGAGGAGGTTTACATGCAGTAACCATCGGGGTTTGTTGCTGAGGGGGAGTCCAGTATGGTGTATCGTCTTCACAAGGCCATATATGGTCTTAAGCAGATTCTGAGGGCTTGGTTTCAGAATCTCTCAGAGTTGATTGAACAGATGGGGTTCGTCCGATCCACTGCAGATCATTCTCTTTTTGTTAAGAGAACTCAGAGAGGTACAGTCGTTGTATTGGTTTATGTTGATGACATTATTGTAACAGGTAGTGATGAACAGGGTATTCATCTAGCTAAGGATTTCCTTGGACAACAGTTTGTGACCAAGGACTTTGGTACACTACATTACTTCCTTGGCTTGGAGTTTACACGGAATTAACAGGATATGGTTATGACACAAAGGAAGTATGTCACTGACCTTCTATCTGAGTCAGGCATGACAGGATGCAGACCTGCTACTATACCAATGGATCCTAATGCTAGGCTCTATGATGATGACTCTGAAGAGGTGGATAAGAGACGATACAGAGAGTGGGTAGAAAAGTTGTTATATGTTACTATTATCAGGCCTGATATATCATTTGTTGTGAGCAGAGTCAGCCAGTTTATGGAGCGTCCCAGACATGCTAACATGGATGCAGTGTGCATGATTTTGAGATACCTGAAATCTTCTTCAAGTGCAGGTCTTCTTTTTAGAAGAGATACATCCCTCACAGTTACTGGATGATATAGATGCAGATTATGTTGGGTGTCCCAAGGATATGAAGTCAACCTCAGGCTTCACCGTGTTTGTTGGTTGCTCATTGGTTTCATGGCAAAGTAAGAAACAGACAATTGTTGCTCGATCCAATGATGAATCAGAATATAGGACTACGGTCCAAGGGAGTACAGAAATGATGTGGGTTAGATCTGTTCTGATTGACCTAACTATTGAAGTACCCCTTCCTATGCACCTCAAATGTGATAATCAAGCAACACGGTTCATTGCTAACAATCCAGCCTTTTATGAGAGAACAAAACACATTGAGGTAGATTGTCACTACACTCGTGACTTGATCCAGAAGGGGCTGATCTCCACTACTCATGTTGCTTTAGGAGATCAGATTGCAGACATGTTTACCAAAGCTCTAACGAGAGGTCCTTTTCACCGTTGTTGTTCCAAGCTGAGCATGATAGACATATATGCTCCAGCTTGAGGGGGAGTGTTGAGATTATTATATCTATTAGTCTTTATTTATATTTATTTATCTTTCAGTTTATCCTATGTAATTTTTCATAGATCTTTTCTTCTATATAAGAGAGCTCTTGGGCTTCGTGAAATACAACTTCATTTTTTTCCTTTCACATGACCATTACAAAACTAGACATCTCCTTTGCTGTGAGCAATGTTAGCTAAATTATGGAGCAGTCGAGAAAGGCACAGATGGATGTGGTTCACATGATTTTGAGATATCAGGTCTGCTCTAGATACAGAATTGCTCTTTAGCAAAGGAACATCCCTCGCCATGTAGATACAGACTATGCAAGATTCCCCAAGGATAGGAAATCTACCTCCGACTTTGTAGTAGTTGTATGGAGCTTTTTGGTGTCATGGTAGAGCAAGAAGCAAACTATGGTTGCCAGATCAAGTGTAGAGTCAGAGTACAAAGCCATGATGCAGGGGAGCAATGAGATGATGTGGCTCAGATCCGTTCAGACCGACGTAGATATTGACACGTCAATTCCCATGCATCTACAATGCAACAACCATGCTGCTCTTTTCATTGATAACAACATTGCCTTCCATGAAAGGACCAAACATACTAAGGTAGATTATTACTATACATGTGACATGATTCAGAAGGGCTTCATCTCTACTTCCCGCGTCAAATGAAGGGAACGAACATCAAATGTTTTCACTAAGGCTCTAACCAGATGATAATTTGAGAGGTATTATTCCAAGTTGAGCATGCTTATCTATGCTCCATCTTGAGGGGGAGTGTTGAGAGTCATTTTATCTTTTCCCTTCTTTATGTATTCCTTTTTGTTTCGCCTCTATTATGTAATTTACCCAACATGGTTTCTTGTCTATATAAGAGAACCCTAAGGCCCCATGAATAAGCAAGTTATTATTTTTTTCTTCAACACAACTGTTATACATACTCTACATGATCATTCTAGTAGATGGGAAAAATAGGGATAGCTTCCACAACAGAGTTAACAAGAACAAGCCTACTACCCTCACAAAAGGATGGAGGACTTCCAACCTGTCATGCCGCTTCAATTTCTCAATCAGGGTAATCTAATAAGCCTTCATGAGATGCTTGTATGTGAGGGGAAGGCCCAGTTACTGTAAACGAAGGCTAGAGTATCAAGAGTGATACCACACCCAATAATCTCGACATGGGAGAGAGCAAACAGAACAAAGGAGGATTTTCCCCTCATAATCACAAGCTCCAAGATGACACCGAACATGTCCAACAAAGTAGACATCCAATGCGCCTCACATACCCCACCCTCATCACCATGTTATCATCTTATTGTATCAACAAGGGGATGGAGATGTCACCACATGTAAAGCCAACAATAAATCCAACAGAGACAGATTCCTTCACAGGCTAACATATCTGCAATAATCACAAAGATGAGAAGTGTGAGGGATAACCTTGATAAATCCCGTGTCAAGGCTAAAAATAACCACCTTCAAGTTTTCCATTCATCAAAATCGAGAAAATAGTGGTTGTAATGCATTGCTTCATCCAAGAGGGATAACCTTGATGAATCCCACGTTAAGGCTAAAAATAACCACCTTCAAGTTTTCCATTCATCAAAATAGAGAAAATAGTGGTTGTAATGCATTGCATCATCCAAGATATCCAAATGTCCAAGAATCCTCTTTTTCTAAAAGAGTATACCAAATAAATCTCCCGTCTACGCTCTCATTGCGAAGCCAATCTTCAAACAGAGACAGATTCATAGAACTAAACCATCCATCATAGAGAGACCAGGAATAAAAGCAGACTGAATAGGGGAGATGATACCATGGAGAACCCGTCGAAGTCAGTTGGCAATCACCTTCACCAAGATAAGATAAATTCTGTTAGATATAGCAATAAGCCTATAATTTTCAATACACATGGCTACATCGCCATTAGGAAGATAAAGATAGGAGCTCCATTGAATAATTCAAGCCTACTATTACCCCTTTGAAATTTATCAATAACATCCATGTCCTTGATGACCTCCCAGAACAACTTATAGAATGTCAGAGGAAAACCATCCTTACCAGGTGGACCAATAGCATTCAAGTGAGCTAAGGCGTCCTGGAATTCATTCAGTTGCATCATGGAAGTAAGCTCATGATACTGAGCCGATGAGATTTTGTTAACATCTCTGCCTCTCCAGAAGGGTTTAATGGCCTACATCTTCTAAGTTGGCAAAAGAAGCCAGAAGCCACACCAATCTCCCGATCCTATGTCACGATCTCAACACCAACATCAGACGTGTGGACGAAGTTACGTCATTTTTAGAGATCACCATTTATGGAAAACATGGTGTTTTCATCCCACTCCTCTAAACAGTTTTGCCTCTATCTATGTTTCTATGCCATCACAGTTTTCTTGTCTTCACAAGAATAATGGATTGCTGCAAAAGATATTCCTCCAATTCATCGGGTGTCAACACTCTTGTGTCTTCAATCATGTCCAGAATATCATATACAGTTAGTGTATTAATCCTTCATTCCATTCTTGTCATGCGGGTGAGCCTTTTGACCTCAATAAGCCACTTACACAACAATGATAGCTAAGGTAAAATCTTCTAGTTGCCATACCAAGGACATCACATGTTCTCCAAAAGGTAGCCACCATATCGTAAATATCTTTATCAAGCATCCAAGAGTTCTCAAATTTGAACATGGAATGGTGACAAGGAATGTCCTCCCTTGAATTCCAAAGAAGGGGTGTGTGATCTGAGTGCATGCGAGGTAGAGCCTTCACCCATTTCTGCTGAAAGTTTGGAGGCACTCAACTAAGAGAAGAAAGCGGTCAATGCGAGATCTAGACACTTTATTTCTCCAGGTGAACTGCCATTTCGACCATCAAACACAGAAAGATTTAACCCACCCACCAACTTAGGAAAAATCATTTATATCCAAAATCTTGCGGGGTATAGATCCAAAACTTAATGCCATATTAAATGAACATTTTCCGTGCAGATACCCTATGACATTTCTGATGATAAGAATAACCCATCAGATAAAAACATAGAAACAGTGCATTTAAGTTCTTAAGTTGAGAATTATAATTACAGTGCTGGAATTGCATTCAAGATTGTCTCCAGTTCCTATCCTTGTAAATATGCGATCCACCACCCGTAACGATGCAAAACGAGCTGGAATATAACATCCAATCTGTGCAAGAATTACTATCAAGCACACTTGCTGAAGATAAGTGCTTTTCCCACTCCTACAAAAAGCACCCATAATAACCAAGCTAATCCTTAAAAAGGCGACTAGAAAGAAAATGAGTTTAGAAAAGTATACATGTTTGGCCCCATGACAACAACTGTGTTGGATGCTTCAGATAGGAAAATGTTGTTGGGCTGCAAAATATATCAAAATTCCATTTCACAGCATTAACAAGGAAGATAAGAAGGAAAAGCACCTGACCCTCAAAAGAAATACATACTATGAACTCGGCATGTATGCATTCCAGTATAGGATGTCTTCCAGCATCAATTGCCATCGGACCATTTTCTTTTTTGAAAATAATTAACCAAATAACTGAGTTACTGTTGGGTAGAGACAACTATATCGAAAAAGGCATATGATTCCAAGAATATGCCTCCATAAAGTGATCAAGTCTTACCAGTGAACTCTGGCCTGGTATAACGGTCAATAGGTCTAGTTGAGATCATGTATGCAAATGAGTTAACAATCATATCAAGAAGACATAAAACCTCGGCCAAGAGTGTTAGAATGGAGATATCTTCCCTTATGGTATCTATTAAGCCTGAGGACAAGAAGAAACAGACCAAGCCACAAAGTGAGTGTGGTATTAAAAAATTAACAAAACGTAGATGAATTATTCCGATGTTACCTTGAAATTATTTAAAGAACTATGTGCAAAACACCAAATAAATTAAAATATATATTATTTGAATGTTATGTTTGATAAAAAAATATGCACGGCATGTCATCAATTTAAAAATAATCGTGTCATACTGCTACGACTAAAAATGGTAAAAATTTGAAATTCTATAAACCTTTGGGTTTTGAAGCATTCTCTATTTTTTAATACATTGTTGATGTTTCCTCCATGCCTATGGTCCATGTCATTTCAACATGCCTTCAGTTCAAGGCTTCTAGCACTATGGGTTGAGGATATGCAAGCACCAAGAGAGTTTTCAAGAAACAAATGCTAGAGGCCAAAACTTTTGAAACAAACAGTCCAACCTCCTCTTCAAGTGTTAACAATTAGCCAAAACATAAGCTTGATTTTAGGATAACATCTTATTCCTTTTCAGATACTGTTAGAGACAGAGTAATCACATTAGCTAGAGACCAAGTTGTCAAGTGGTTGACCTCAACTGTAACGAGTTAAGTTCTCCTTATGGTATTATTTTGGGGGAGTTACATCATCCCAGTTTGCGAAGTTACTTCCTACTATCATGGCACTGTGCATTTTCATATAGACTAGGATATACCCCGCGCTTCGCGGCGGAAAAATACAATACACGCAAACTAACTCTATGTACATTCCATCAAGTTCCAGATCGAGAACAGATCGCCGGCTGCCACACCGTTCAATGATGCCTTGTGGCACGCCTCGGGTGGCGGCTGCCACACCTTTGACTAATCCGTCCCGATCATCTCCCTCACCCCGTCGATGACCATCCCGTCCGCTGCGCTGCCTCCCGCATCCCTTACGTAGAACACGTCCGTCGCCACCCTGTCCCTCGCTGCGATGTCGGCACTCATGATGAGGAGATTGTTCTAGCGGAACGTCCACGTCATGTCGGCAAGCAGACCAGGGCGATCTACAGTGTAGCGATCCAGCCTCACACCCTACACAATTCACAAACAATCAGAACCAAATTTGTTGGGATCTCAAGAAATTGGGCATGACTAGGCTAGGCAGAGCATCACCTATGTCGACCGCTTCTCGATCGCGACATGGAGGCAATGAATTACGCATTCTTGTTCTGGCTCTGAGCTTATCAGGATCTCGTCGACGTGTTGAGTGCAAAACTCCTGCAACCCAAAAAAATCGACTTCAAGAATCAAAGAATTATATTCTTCCATGCGATATTGTCGTCGGTGTCGATGGTGTCGTGCAAGATGATGTAATCAAGGTCGTAATGCACGCGATGTCGAAGAACAACTTGGGGTCGATCAAGGCACTGCACGTTCATGACGGAGTACCCGCGATCGACCCAGTTTTTAATGGATACTGATGCAGATGTCGACGGCGAAGCGCGGTTGTTATTCGATCCTCGAGCATCAATTGATGGAGCCGCTGCTATGCCTTTAATGGCGCGAAGGCCGATACCACGGCCTTCGCGCCACCGCCTCCTCGTGGATGGATACAACTGCCATGATGTGATGGTTGTGCGTCCAAACAGCAGCGTCAACGACGTCGCACTGTAGGTCAGTGAGCACCACAAACACCTCGGAGAGAAGCCCCAGACGTTCGGTGCCTGCGAGCTCCAGTACTATGAGCCCGTCGGAGGGGTCCTTAGTGGTGACCCCTTCGGCGAGGGAGCGCTCCATGTAGGAGGTGACGTTGTTGTCGGCGAGCTTCTGGTCATGGATGTCGGTGACGTGGAAGACGTCCATAAACCACTGACCATGGGATGATATGTATCCCTTTCGGATCCAGCGGTCCGTAAGGGTCTGGACGACCTCCAGGAGGACTATAATCGAGGAGATCTTCATGACCATTAGAAGCACAATCATTAGCAATCATGCAACCATTGACTGAAAGAGAAAAAAAGGAGAGAAAGAGGGAGATTAGTCGTAGGTAGAAGGAGAGATAGTGGGAAAAAGAAGTACGGAAGTTGAGAAATGAAAGCTCCCCGAAGAGACTGCCACGTGTCAACCAATTTCGGAAAAACCGGACTTTAAAATAGGTATATAGATTTTCCTCCTATCTCTTGGATAAGAGAAAACCACAATCTCAAGTAACACTCTTCAGTGGATAGATTTTAATCTAATACCATTTACAAGTATTCATGTCGAGATCGAAGCCTACTTCTTCTCGAACCTTTCCAACAAAGGACACCAATCCGAGGATCGAAGCCTACTTCCCACTAATGGGAGTCCCAAGTGTAATCGGGAGTGAAGCACTATGAATGCGCAACACTAAACTGAATACTAGATCCTCCATCGGAGAGAGCCCAAAGGGGACAAGTGCCAACATCTCCCTATTAATGTGTAAGCATAAGATATCACCAAAGATGTCCATAATCCGGGATGCTTCCCACACCTACTCCACCCCACCCTCGATGAATAGGATTGTGTCGTCTACATGCTGGAGGATGGAAATCAAGACATCACACAACATAACCAAAACAAAGGTGATCGTTAGACGTCGGTCTCATCATCACATCTAGTCATCCACAACCACAATAAAAAAAGAGGAGCGAGAAGGTAATCATGTTGATCCCCCTATTGTTGCTGAAAATAACTTCCCTGCATATGATGTCATCAGGATACATCTCTTCATCCAGTCACCCAAGTCTCTAGTAATCATCTTCGTTGTAAGAGGGTATAAACAAAACATCACTCAATACAGTCATATACAACAACAAAATATTTTCTCACATTAAGTAGGGTCGTCTACATGGATTCTTTGCCTCCATTCACATCTATCTTGGGTCATTCTCGGGCTCAGATCCAAAAAACTAAGATCCCTTTGTATAGTCTCATTCCAACACTTCTTGGGCCTTCCTCGCCCTCTCTTAGTCGGCTTAACATCACAAAACTCGCATCTCCAAACCGATGCATCAGCTGACCTCCTTTGCAAATGACCAAACCACCTTAAGTGGTTTTCTCGCATCTTATCCTCGACCGGAGCGACACCAACTTTCATTCTGGTTGCATCATTTCGAAACCGATATTTACGTGTGTGTGTGTGTACATACATTCACCTTGGCAATTTCCTTTCTGCTACTACCATTTTCCGTACATGTCTATGGTGCACAACAACATTTAGATCCATAGAGCGTAGCAAGTCTCACTGTTGCTTTGTAGAACATTCCTTTGATTTTCAAAGGAATTTTCTTATCACAGAGAACTGAAGAGGCTCCTCTCTACTTTAGCCAGCCTATATTTATTCTAGGGATTTTATCACTTGTGCCCCTCCGAGATGTTGCAATATCAGTTATGCCCCTATCTTTTTGGTAATATCAGTTGTGCCCCTCAAAACTTGCTCCGTCATCGGTTGTGCCCTTCCGTCAGATTGACCGTCTATGAGTTGACTTAACCATGGTTTTTTCAAACCTTGGTGCAGTTAAGAGGGGTATTGTTGTCCAGATTCCTCTTCTTCCTCCTCTTCCCCCATCCTCTTCTTCCTTCTCCAACCTCCTCCTCCCTCTCTGCCCGGATCTCCTCCCCCGGCCCTCTGCCCCGAGCTCCGCCCCAGCCTCCCTCCGCCCCGACCTCCCCCTGCCCCCGCCTTCCCCAGCCTCCCTCTGTCGTGACCTCTCCCCGCCCCCGCTCCGAGCATCGCCCCAGCCTTCCTCCCCTCGGTCCCCTGCTTCCAACTCCGCCCCAGCCTCCCTCCCCCCAGCCCCCTGCCCCGAGCTCCGCAGCCCCGAGCTCCGCACTAGCCTCCCTCCGCCCTAACCTCCCCTGCCCCGACGGCAACCTGGGCGCGGGGGGCGGCGGGGGTGGAAGGGGGAGGACTCCGACTGGGGCGGAGGGGCGGCAGGGGTGTGGAGGCACCCGACGACGAGCTAGGTCTACCACCGACCACGAAGGAGGAGCGGGAGAGTGAAGGTGTATTGGGTGGGTTCTGGGGCTTTGAGGAGGAGATCTCCAACTGTTACAGTGGAGTTGTTTGAGGACTTTGGTTATGCGGCGCTGTTGTTGCCGCCGGATCTGTGGCGACAGGAGGGGCTGCCGGATCTGGAAAGGCAGATGGATAATTTGGAGAAATTTGCGGAGGAAGGGGGAGGCCCAGGGGTGGGGGACGAGCTGGGGGAGGAGGGGGATGTGCATGGGTGGGGGGAGGAGGTCGGGGCGGAGGGAGCAGCGCCGGGGAGGAGGTCGGCGCTGGGGAGGGGAGACGAGGGCGGAGGGGCCGTACGGGATGGGGGAGGTCGGGGCTGCCTCGAGGCTAAGGCGGAGGGGCGGCGCCGGGGAGGGGAGGGGAGCTCGGGGCGGAGCTGGGCGGCATGTGGCAGGGGCGGGGGCGGAGAGGTAGGAGGAGGAGGAGAAGGAGGAAGAGGATGGGCAAGAGGAGGAAGAAGAAGAGGATGAGGAAGAAGGTTAAAATGACCTTCTAACCTTTTTTTTTAAAGTAATTCCGCCTATGTCCTCAAAGTTAACGGCTGTTTGCACTGTGGATGGACGGTCACTAACCCAAGGGGCACAAGTGATAAATTCTCAAGTTTTGAGGGGCACAACTGATATTACCAAAAAGATAGGGGCATAACTGATATTGCAACATCTCGGAGGGGCACAAGTGATAAAATCCCTTTATTCTATTAGTAACATCTCCATCAATTTCCCCATCATGTTGCAAAATAAATTCCATGTATCTAAAAGAATCTCTCTTCTGAATGTTATCATCACCAATCTTCACCCCAATTCCTTTATCATTGCTTCTATCAAAAGTGCACTCAATATATTCAGTCTTAGCCCTACTTATATGAAATACTTTAGTCTCCAATGCATGTTTCCATACCTCAAGCTTCTCATTTACTCCATGTCAAGTCTCATCAATCAACACAATATTATCAGCAAATAACATACACCAAGGTATCTCATCCTAAATGTAACTTGCCAACTCGTTCATAATCAAAGTAAAAAGAAATGAACTCAAAGTTGAATGTTGATGTTAAAATATTCAGCTTTCCCAAACTGGATCCTTACACAAGATAAAACCCTATCATACATATCCTTTATGAGGTTAATGTATAGAACATAAACTTGTCTCTTCTCCAAAACTCTCCACAATCTCGCAAGTGGGACAGAAACATAAGCCTTCTCCAGATAAATAAAAATCATATGGAAGTTTTTCCTTTTAGCTCTATAAAACTCCATTGTTCTCCTAAGCAAATGGATAGCTTTTCTTTTACTTTGGAAACTTGTCTCAACCTTCTTTCGATCACACATTCCCAAATTTTCATAGTGTGACTCATCAGCTTGATACCCCTATAATTTGAACTATTTTGAGTGTTCCCTTTGTTCTTATAAAGAGACACCATGATACTTCTCCAATTTTCAGGCATTTTCTTGCTTCACCAAATAACATTGAATAAATTTGTAAGCCAAGTCAAACCACACTTACCTAAAACTCTCCATACTTCTATAGGAATGTCATCCGATCTTACAGATTTCTCAAATCTCAAAACCTTCAAAGCCTCCTCTGCTTCCTTTCTTTGTATTCGTTTATAGCTTGCACAATTCAAGTAACTTTCACTACTAGCTAGAACACTCAACACACTCATATGCCTTAGAAAAATCCATCTTCCATACCAAGCCCTTCCTGTGATTCTGCTTCCACTCCATCATCATCTCGGATGCAAGCAGGAGCTTATTTTCCATCAATCTACTAGTGATAAAAGTCGTATATTATATAGAGATAATCGAACCTATAAAGCTACAAAGGGGATCCGCTAGCACCTTCGCAATAACGAGGTACATTGCATTAGAAAGGGCTATTGCCATAAATTTTTCAACACGTGCAGTCACTTCCCTCTTGGACAACAAGAAAAGAAGGGCCTTATTAAAATGCTCAAAACCAAATTTGCTTGAACTGAATACCTGCAACACTTTCATGAGATCGCCCTTCACAACCTCCTAAAACTCTCCGTAAAACAACACAGGAAAGCCATCCGAATCAGGCGCACCATCCCTATTTATCTAGAACCGCATTCCTGATTTCTTACATCCCAAATTTTGCCATCAAGGAGTCTTCTTGGTTTTGAGACAATTGTGCAACCCACTATCACGTTAGACCTAACCCTTGCGCAAGGTTCTGCTCAATGAATAGAAGTATGCATTCAACATCGTGCCTATTGGGAGAAAAGAAAATCACATCATAGATGAGACCTAGGGCTCTTTTATATCGGAGAAAAGCACTGGTTAATTACATGAGAGATACATAAAGAAAATATAAATAAGAAAAAAGATAACAAGAGATAATTATCTCAACACTCCCCCTCAAGCTGGAGCATATATATCTATCATGCTCAGCTTGGTGCAACATCTCTGAAATGGACCTCTAGCCAGAGCCTTGGGGAAGATGTCAACAACCTAATCTCCAGTAGAAACATATGAGGTGAATATGAGACCTTTATGGATCATGTCTATAGTGTAATGACAATCCACCACTATATGATTGCTCTGATCATGAAATGCATGATTATTGACAATAAATAGAGCCGCTTGATTATCACAAAAAAGTTGCATGGGAAGAGAGACCTCAACATTAAGGTCAGTCAACACAGATCTAACCCACATCATCTATGTACTTCCCGGTGCCATGGCCATGTACTCGGGTTCTACACTAGATCTGGCCACCAGTGTTTGCTTCTTGATTTTCCATGAAACAAGAGAGCTGCCAACAAAGATAACAAAGCCAGAAGTAGATTTCCTGCCTCTGGGGCAACATGCATAATCTGCATCTGCACAAGCTGTCCCATGGTCATATGAACCGCATCCATATGCACCTTCCAGGGTTGCTCCATGAATTGGCTAACTTTGCTCACAGCAAAAGCAATATCTGGCCTGGTGTTGGTAATGTATAAGAGCTTCCCAACAAGCTCTCTATTTCTCCTCCTGTCTACCTCCCCAGTGTCACCATCATATAATCTCATACTCAGATCCATAGGGTAGTAGCAGGTTTACACCCTGTCATACATGTCTCAGAAAAAAGATACATCACAAACTTCCTCGGTGTCATCACAAGGCCACGATGATTCCTGGCGAATTCTAATCCAAGGAAGTATCATAGCGTGCCAAGGTCCTTAGTCACAAATTGCTGACCTATGAACTCTTGGCGGCCTGAATGCCCTGCTCATCATCCCATGTGACAATAATATCATCAACATAGACAAGAATAGCAACGTACCTTTTGTGTCCTCTGAACAAAAAGTGAGTGATCTTTTGTAGATCTCACGAAACCATGTTGCTCTATCAACTCCGATAGCTTCTGGTACCAAGCTTTCGAACTCTGTTTCTGGCCATAAATCGACTTATGGAGCCTACACACCTTCAGTGACTCCCACTCAGTAGCAAACCCTGGTGGTTGCTGCATATATACCTCCTCATGTAGATCTCCGTATTGAAATGCATTCTTTATGTCAAGTTAGTAAAGAGGTCAGTCTTGTGAAACTGCAACTGATAGAAGAATGTGAAGAGTCGAGTATCTAGCCACTAGAGAGAAAGTATCCTGAAGTCCACCCCATAGGTTTGGGTGAACCCACGTGCCACAAGCCTTGCCTTGTAACGATCCACACTACCATCTGCCCTTTGCTTTACCGTAAATATCCATTCGCAGCCCACAACAGAGGTACATGGAGGAGCAGAAACAATGTTCCAGGTACCACGTGACTGCAAAGTTGACATCTCCTCCTCCATTGCAAGTCGTCACCTATTGTCCTGTATCGCCTCCTAATATATTTGTGGGATATTAACAGCAGAGAGTCCCACAACAAACTTCATGTACTCCTCTGAAAGATAGTCCAAAGAAATATGCACAACAATAGGATAAGTTGCACATTGACGACGAGGCCTCCTCAAGGCAATAGATATCTCCAGTTCATTAGCTTCGCTGTCTTCTGGAATCAACATGTCATGTGTATTATTCAAAACAATAGTGCCATCAGTAGTAACAATGTGCTCATGACATACCTGAGGAATGTTGGATGATGTGGAGGGCACATGAGCAGAGGGACGTGTAGAAGACCTACGAATGTAAACATGTGATAAGAACTGAGACTGAGTATACTGAGGTGGAGGTGGCAGAGGTGGTGGAGGTAGTGTAGTATCAACATGGAGAGCAGATGCTGGAGAAGACGACGATGGAGAAAAAACATCCTCACCAGAAATATAATTAGACAACTGATAACTAAGATATGCAGAGGGTCTAGAAATCTCATAAGGCGAGAAATCCAGTCGATGCGTTGACCGCTCAACAAACCTCGGTTAGTCAACAATTAACCTACGATAAGAATCAAACATTTAAGTATAAAAATGTAGAGTTAAAATTTATTATAACTCTACATGTAAATGTGTATAGGTGTAAGCATGTGTAAAGGTCGAACACTGGGAGCAAACAGGAGGAGTACGCAAGTGAATGCACAAAAATTCCGTCTATTATCTCTTGTCCATTTTATTGTTTTGTGGGTTTTTGATTTTATATACCTCTTTTATTTTATTTTTGATTTTGTAATTTTGTATTTTCTTTTTATGTTTTCCATTTTTTATATTTCTTTTTAATGTAAATATAATATAAATATAAATGCATGTATAGGTATATATGTATATGTATAAGTATAATATAAGGTATATATAGGTACTATCCACATACAAATATGTAAAAATACTCAAAAAAATAGTAAATAAGTTGTTTTTGTAATTTTTTATATTTTTCTAATTTTTTGCTATTTTTCTAGAATTTTTGCTAATTTTTATGTATTTTTAAAGTCAAAATTATCCCAAATATGGGATTAATCCGAAATTAACTTGGGTTTTTAATAATAATAAATGAGTCTCAAAATTACCCAAATTAATTTTAATATATAAATAATAGTATATAAATAATTATAAAATAGGAAAAACATAATTTTGGATTTTTGTTGAATTTTTTTATTTTTTATTGGATTTTGGAGCTTTATGATTTTTTAATTTTAATTTTCTTATTTTTAGGGGTTTTTATTTTCTGAACTCAATAAAAAGCAAAATATACCGTTTTATTTTTTTTTTGAAAATTTAAATGTAAAGAGGGATTATTTAGGCTCCTTTTTAATTTTAATAATTAGGTAAAATGCAATAAATGCCAATAAAAAATATGTGCGTGAAGGTCCATGACATGAAGCATTTATCCCTATTTTTTCATATGTTTATGAGCACTGTAGCTATTTTGAATACTTAGACAAAAGTCACAAAAATAAATGGCCTGGCAGGGACATAACTGCAAATAAATAAAAATACAGGGGGCACAGTGCAATTTTTCCCAATAGAATAAAATATTTATTTAATTTTTATGAATTATTTTGTAATATACAAAATTGCCAAGGTTATCTATGCAAAATTTCCAGGGTCACGTGAGGACTGCACGTGACGCTGGCAGGAACCAAAGTGCAAATATAAAAAGTTCAAGGGCTTACATGTAAAATGCCCTATTTTATTTACACACACTATTATATTTACGATATTAATTAATAAATACAAAAAATAGCAAGGCTAAAAGTGCAATCTACTCCATAATAGGCTGGATCGGACGGTGCTCCTTCCTTCACTTAGACACGTGGCATGACCTGGAAGCTTAATACCCTTTCACTGATCTGTGGTTCAGATTAGATCTTAGGCTTCATCGAACGACTATGGGTGTGGCGTGATCGGATGGTCATGATTAGAATTGGAGCTGAGAAAAGACCCAACAGCTTCGGGGGCGGCTGGATGATCGGGGAAGAACATGCCCCTGGAGTTCCTTCAATCGGTCAGCGCGGGCAACTTCGGCGATGGTTCGCCTCGAGACGAGGTGCACAAGACTCCTGGAGATGTTGCGCGGCTGATGACACCTCCAAAGTGGCACCTGGAGCGCTACAGAGGTCCGTCGCGGTCGAGGAAGAAAGTGACCTCTAGGTATCAGGTATCTGTACAAAAATCGACCCCTTCGGGGGTACCCTGGCCTCCAGACCTGCAAGGAATGTACGCGCAAGCAAGAAGACGGTTCTGGGGGTCTTATTCGTGGTGAAATGAGGCGGAGAGGGTCGGGCAGAGGTACCTTTGGCGAGCGACGGAGAAGGGTACATGATCTCCAGATCCCCGAGGATCTGGTTGAACGAGGTGTAGTGGGGCGTAGGGAAATGAAAGGATAAGGAAATGGGGGTGGAACGGTGGTCGAAGCACTGGCGAAACAAGGTGGAAAAGTTTACCGGAGCAGAGCTCCGGCGAACTACGAAAGGACTGATTTACGCCAAATCTAAGGGCTAATGATTAATCTAATTGCATAATTAAAAAGCAGGAACAAAAAGCTACCTAAAAATGATAAAAAGCATAGCTCTAACCTGGCTTTGGCCAAGGAGCAGGGCCTCGCCGGAGCGGCGACCGTGGGTGCACTCCTCCTTCCTCGAGCCACCGTGGACGCTCAGGAGACTCCTGTCACGGGGATACGCTCTAAGCCAAGGTCCATGGTTCCAAGGACGAAGAAAATGACCAAAAATTAATGGAGGAAGGAGAAGGTTTATTTATACACAAGACGAAGCACCCTTATTGACTGGCCGAAATTAAGGAATCAAAAGTATGTACGATGGATCTAACGGGATGGCGAGAATATACAATGATGGTGGAGCATTTTTCATGAAGGAAGGGACGTCGATTGATCGATGGATCAACCGAGAAAAATGGCGGAAGTTGGAGGAAAAGATGGTTCTGGCGCGCCAGGTTTAGATGGGACAGTTGGCCAAAGGTCAACCGTCCGCGCGCCATCATTTGGCCACGTAGGACCGCTACGAGTCAAAACAGAAAGTTTGTTAAAGAATAAATAAGTAAAAATAGAAAATAATTTTATTATTTATCGAGTATGAAACAAAAAATGTTTATTATATTATGTAGTATTTTGTTATGATGTTTATTTATTTTTTAAGTGTATTTTATTACAAGTTTATTTTTAATGGCTTATTTATAGGTATATTTACATGTATTTGGCACATTTTTATTTTTATTTTTTAATTTATTATTTTATTCTATTATTTTATATTTTTATAACTTCTTTTTGTGAGTATAAATATATTTTTATTTTATTTTTATGTTGTTATTTGTACACTTTAATAAATAGATATGTATATTATGTAGGTATCTTCATCGGTATTTTACCTATGTTTTATGTATATTATTTTATTTTAATGTATTTTATTGAGTTTTATTCTAGTTTTGTATTTTTAATAGAATATGTATAATATTTAGAATATTAGAAAAATATAAAAGAATTAAAGAATAAAATAATATATTACCCTCTTATTTATATACACAGGTATTTCATCTATGTTTTGATATAGATTTATTTTATTTTGCACTTTTATTTTGGTTTTATTCTTATTTTAATATGCATATATGTTATAAATAATATTTACCAAATTATAAAAATATGAATTTGCAAAAATAATGAATAATGAATAAATTGAATATTTTAATCGGTATTATGTACAATAGGGGCCAAAAACCTAACTTCTACACAGTTACTCTAAAAAATATAAAATCACTACCATTAAATAGCTCGTGAAAGGTTATATACAATTAGAGTGATTTTACTATGTTTTGAGTTTTTATTGAAAAGATATGGGTCTGTGAAGTTTGGTTTTTGGCTTTTTATTTTGTGTATAAAATGCACATAGAGTATTATTTTTGTACAAACTCAATTTTGTATTTTTATTTACATTATTATCTACAACTTTCATGTACAAAGTTTGTTTATTTAATGAATAAATAATAGAGAAAAAAATAGGTGTCAAAAATGCATGATTAAAGAATAAATAAATGAGGTATTTATTGTATATTTGGCCCTTATCTCAACCTACTTTATTCCTTGTCGACCAACTCCATTCTGGACTTGCTCTCGGGGTCATGGTCATAAAATATTTGCGATATCTTATTCTTTTTTCTTTTCTTCTCTTTATTCTATAATTTTGACATGAAAAACCTTATTTTATATACAAGCAATACAATAAATGATAAATGCTATTATGCACAAATTGATGCTATTTACATACATTAGCTAGGGTTTTTAAGGCCAAAATGATAGAATAAAGGTGATGAAATGGAGATTCATCAACAACCTGTCACCTGTAGGAGAAAAATATATAATAGATTCAGAAAATATGACATCAACACTCACATAATATTTTCGTCCTACAGGATCAAAACATCTATACCCCTTTGGGTACGAGAATAACAAATAAAAACACATTTGATTGCTCTGGGTGAGAGCTTGTCACAGCCAAGATTGAAATTGTGGACAAAAGCCACATACCCAAAGACTGGGAGTGAGAGAGAATAGGTCCTTCTCGGGAATGCAATCAAGAACGAGACCTTTTCTCCAAGTATAGAGGACGACATGCGGTTCACCAAGTAGCAAGCAGTGAGAGCAACATCACCCCAGAAAGAATGAGGGCACGATTTTGAATCAAAAGGGTCTGCCTGATATCCAGAAGGTGGCGAGGTTTGCGTTCAGCCACACCATTCTGTTGTGAAGTATAAGCACAAGAGGTCTGATGAATAATACCACAAGACCTGAGAAATTCAGATAAATGTAAGATGCAAAATCCAAGGCATTACCTCTACGAATAAATTTCACAGTAGCAGAGAAAATATTTTGGACCTCAATAAGAAAAGATTTAATGATATCATCCGCTTTAGACTTATGTTTTAACAAGAACACCCAAGATAATCTTGAATAATCATCCACAACAACTAAAAAAACGATGTCCATGATGATCAGGAACATGACTAGAACCCCAAATGTCAAAGTGAAACAGCTCAAAAGACTGACTATTGTGACGGGACGGGTGACTCGAAAACAAAAACGATGGCGCTTCCCAAGCTGACAGGCTTCTAGTCCAAGGTAGTACGAGTAGACATCTACGGTAGCCCGTGACACATCTTTTGAAGCAAAAAGGAGACCAAAGCGAAGATGCCACATGAAAAGAGAAATAACTCCTAAAGGAATAGTAACAATCCCAGCACATGGTGGAATGGCAAGCTTGTACAATCCTCTCTGCTCACGGCTACATCCACTCACCCTGCCCATTAGTATGTCCTGAAACACAAGAGAAGACGGATCAAATATGTCACAGCAATGTAAATCTTCTATAAATTGACTAATAGACAAAAGATTCATCTGAAAGTCTGGAGCATATAAGACGTTCTGCAGATGCATAGAAGGAGCTAGAACAATCTCCCCTGCCCAACAATGGGTAGATGAACCCTATTAGCAATCAGCACGGAACTACCAGCTGGTATAGACCTGTAAAAACTAAATTGGGTCCGATCTCTACACATATGATGTGATGCTCCAAAATCCAATAATCCGCTCGATCAAATCTGAACTACTACAACTGGTAAGGGCATAAGCAATACCTGATGAACTAGACGATGCTCTGGCAGTAGCTGTTGCATCTGAAGAACCTGCAGGTGGAGTAGTAGGAGTGTTCATCATCTCTCGAAGTCTAGAAATAATATCATCCAAACGAGCATCGTGAGTAGGGGCAGAAGTAGGGTCGGTATGCTCAGCTACACGCGCAGACACAGGATATCCATGCTTTTGAAAGCATGTCTCCTCAGAATGACCAGGACAGTAGCAATGAGAACATGGGTCACACTGACGTCCTCCTCCTCGACTACAAGGTTCGCGCCCATGAAACTGTGAAGTCCCCCCTCTGCCACGAGATACTATCATAGTTGAGGGAGTATGGGTCGTAGTATTAGATAGAGTAGTAATCCTGCTCAATTACTTGTAAACCTCTTCCAACGGAGGTATCGTCTCTCCAGTCAGAAGTTGAGTACGTGTTGCATCGTACTCAGAGTCAAGGGATGCCAGCAAAACTCCTGTCATTGTGGCATTCTGATATGCTTGTTACTGCTCGGTGCTGGTAGTAATAGGCATGAAGTTGTGTGGTCGCTCAAACATGCCTCCAAGATGAGAGAAGTGTGCATGGAGTGGTCGACCATTCTGTTTGGTCGAGAAAATGTCAAACTGCAGCTGAAAAATCTTGCTCTCATTCTTTACCTTCCTGTATGTGGCTGCTAAGATGTCACACATGGCCTTTGTTGTGGGTTGGTTGACGATATCGTTGGCGATCTCCGTGGTGAGTGTCCCGAAGAGCTAAATGCAAGCATAAACATCATCTTACTTCCAAGAGGCATTAGCCCCAGTATTGTCCTCCGGTTATGATTCTATCAGTATGTGGTCCTTATTATGGCACTGCATAAGAGTATGAAATTGCATGGACCACAACTCGTAGTTGGTCTCATCCATCTTTACAATGGGAGTCGGGCATTTGAAGGCACCAGAAGAAGAAAAGACGTCACCCTTGTTTTCTGACATTGTACCAATAAGTAGAACCACGGATAAACTGATGAGTAGATCGATCAGAGAACGTCTATACAATCATAATGAGGAGTGGTTGTATCTGTAGACTCAAACAGCCATCCCCATATCTTCCTGGTGAGGTTTAGAGTTCTAAGACGTGATTTAGATGAGAAAAATCATGTTCTCCCACCCAAATAAAATGGTTGAGCAGCATGGAATATGTCCTACGGCGGCAGTCAGGCCGCAGGACAACGACACACAGCTGGAGCCCCCTACGGTGACGGCGGCGGGAGGGCAGGTGCCCAGCGACGGCTGGAGGGGCCGAGGGAGGGTGCTCTGGTAGCGCGGGAGGGCCGAGGAGGCCCTAGCTGGAGCCCGCGAAGGGCTTGGAGGTGCCCAAGTTGGGGCTAGGGTGGGATACGGGAACCCCGGTCTAAGACCATTGCTTTGATACCATGTTGGGAGAAAAGACAATCATATCATAGATGAGACCATAGAGCTCTCTGATATAGGAGAAAAGCCCTGGGTTAATTACATGAGAGATACATAAAGAAAACATAAATAAGAAAAAGATAACAAGAGATATAATTATCTCAACAGTGCCCATCTCCACATCACCATACGCATGCATCATGTCTACCATAAGGGAGAGAATATAGTTTCTTTTGTGACTTCGCTTTGTCATAGAGTGGAAAATGGTAATTCATGCATGAGCATGCATATTTTGATGATAACAACACTCGTTTAGATAACCAAAGCTTGTGCAAGCATAAAGCTAGGTTAAAAGCAAGAAAGGTATAGCACCAGAAAGAAGCTCAAGCTGAAGAGTTGAAGCATAAATGAAGAAGAAGCTCCAAGGAGTTCAAAGCTAAGGAACTCCAACTCAAGCTCACGAAGACAAAGTATTTCTTTTAATTATGTTGAGATAATTTTATCTCCAGTTATGTTTTTCTTATTTATGTTTCCTTTATGTACTCCTTTGTTATTAACGCAAGGCTTTTCTCCTATATAAGAGAGCCCTTGAGTCTCTTCTATGAAATGAATTTTGTTTCTCCAAACAAGGTATCAGAGCAACAGTCCTAGATCGAGGTTCTCGTATCCCACCCCAAAAACCCTAACCCAACATGTCCCCCCATCCCTCGTCGTCGTCGCTGGAAGGCCCAGCCCCCTTCCCCTTCCCTACCGTCACCGGGGCCTCTCCAGCCTCTCTCCAGTGCCAACAGGAACCGTGTGAACCCCCGAGAATCCGGGTACCCGTTTACGCTACTTTCGCGGCATTTCATTCACATGAGATCGCATAAATTACAGAAAAACAGGGAAATTTTTTTCGCTGAAGCTACATATGACATTCACATCCACATTCATAATCACAAGCTAATAGAGACAAATGTCACTAAAATTTTATTTCATTAACTTTCATTTATTTTACAACATGTACAGTGTCTGATAGTACATATAGTATATCCAAAAAAAATCTGACTGAACAGAAGAGAAGCATAATACATTATCAACCGAACCAAAAACTGAAATAAAAAAACCATACCTTCTATTATATACCCTGTCTCCTAGAAGCATCAATAGCTACTGAACAGCATGTTGTTTGCCTACCAAAACATGTTAGAAAGGAAAAGGCGTCAGCGGACGATGGTACCTCCCAAAAAGTTAAAAAAAATAGCAGGCATTTATTGTGATCAAAAGCAAGCAAGTAAAGAGGCAGGAACAACTCATATTATAATTTATTTCTACTTGCAAATGTAAAAGGTTTTCAAATTTCCAATAAGCACATCTCATGATCAGCCTATTAACACAATACTCCCCATATATGACATATTTATATTATAGTTGAATATTCATGAATGTATGAGTGTAAGTATATAACATCATTTTCTTTAGAGATCATGTTTGTGAGTTATGATGGAAAGTTTGAGATTGGAAAGATTTCTTGATTTATTTAGATTCTTAAGTCTAGCGGATAGTCTGTGGTCTTGGTTAGAATATAACCTCACACTATGACTCTAAGGCGTGAATAATACCTTAGGGTTGGGGTACCTACGTAGGCATACGGTGTAGTGTAATGCATCCTAACTAAGTTCCCAACACGTCCACTAGCTTAATGAGATTTCGAATCAGATTATAGTTACTTCCATTTACTCAACTTTGATTGTAATCTCTTCAAACCTCAAGTGTAATAGTCTCAAATGTAACTCTAGATGATGTAGATATAGATATGGATGATCTGGATGTAGAATCGCCAAGTCTGTTGGCGAAAGTAAAACTCAACGGTGAAGAAGCCAACAAAAGGCTCTTCTGTCTCGCCCTCTAGTTGGAAGTGCGGTCCAATAGAGGGATAGGTCTACTCCCAAACTACGCCACTGAGACGGGTGAGAGAGACTCTCCGGAAAAGTTACTCTAGAAAACAACCCGACCGGTAACGGGCAACCGAGCTCGTACGAAAACTAAAACCAAGGATCCCCCGCCTGGGTATCCTAAAACGAAGGGGTCAGCGGAACTGGTCAAAGTCGGGATCCCAACGAGGCGTAAAAACACTGCGAGCTCGCGTAAAAATCGAAAAGGGACTGGGATCCTAGATCCGCGCACTTGGCGGCCGCTGCCCAAACTGAGCTTTCTATCTTACGCCCAGTTGAGGGTCACCGCGCCCTCGCACGGACAGGTGTAAGGGTCACTATGACCGGCACTCTTTAATTGTCATTACTGATTAACCAACATAACATATTACTCAAATCTCCATGATCATATTAGAATAATGATGTATGTCCCTTCCTTTTTTTATATTTAAAATTCCACTAATGTGATATAAATCTCAACATCCACTTAATTCCCGTCAAGCCTTAAGGGTAAGTAGAGTCCAACTTATGAAATGAATGATCTATCCGAAAGATATCATGTACTTAATCACATATTCAAATTTCGTTCTAATGAGTATACCCGTGATAATGATGTCATAACCAGCATACCGACCTCTTAAATTTACTAAGCAAATATTTAATCATCATAAAGTTTGTGCCGCATTCTTGTGCCAATATTACAAGTATCAAGAATATTTAGGAAAAGGAACTAACAGGTGATGTATCCACAAAAAGGTCAATTTCAATATTTGTCAGAACACCCTTGATCTATTTGGAACTCGTATCATGTTCTCGTGTTGAAAATCTCCATGAACTGCAATTTATATCTCTACTTTAAGTGTGGTCGTTCTAATGGGCAATAGTATAGTTTAGAACTATAAGAATGAGATATATGTGGCTGCAATTTCAGGAAGGGCTTTCTAATTCTGGAGAAAAATCTTATTTCCCTTATGTAGTGAAGGCCCAACATATCACAGTTACAATTTTTTTGTATGATTATGAAACTGCGAGGAGATATGAAAATGTTTTTTAAAAAATTGCTATGCTAAAATCTACTACAACAGTTATATTACTATTGGGATAAATGGGCTAGAAGTTCACAGATTGACTCCCATGAGAAAGTATATATATTACTTGATGATAGCTTACTCATATCTATATTTATAGCAGAGTAATGGATGCATTTATAAGTTAACAGATGTATATTTATATGATATAATAAAAAGTCTATTACTTTGATCTTTAGAGAAACAAGAACAAAAATTAGATTTTTTATAACAAAAAGAAATCATGAATGAGCAACAAAACAACTATGAATCTTTACACTAACTACAGATAATACTAATTGAGAGCATGTCATCTACACTAACATCTCCTCTTATTAGAGAAATAACAACTTGCACAAGTATTACGGAATGCACCCTAAATGTTTCCAGGTTGTATATGTATAAGTTGTTATCTTATGCATCTATTTACAAAATTGACAATTGATATACTCATAGGCTAACAAAAACTCCTAAATGGAGATTTAGTGAACAAACAATTGATACTGGAAACAATTATACTATATAATTTCTGCCTTATGTTTAACCTTTTTATACATACATTTTAAACAGAAATTCCAGGCCCCCGTGGTGTGTGTGTGTATATATATACACACATAATATATATATATATATATCCCAAAATTCCTGTAAAAAAAATACAGTTCGATAATTTGGCCCAATTCAAAGCTACAAGCTTGCACCAATTTATAGGCCATTGTTCTGGCAGTAGTTACATGAAGCAGTATGTGCAGAAAATATTTAACAAAAATGTTCTATCCAGATTCAATCGATGAAAGGCTTACAATAGATACTTAATTTCAAAAAAATATATAAGAATATTCATAAGTACAATAAATGACCTTTAAAAACTAAATCATCACACATCTTATAGACCCTGGATCAAAATTTGGTTTATAACAAGCATGCTTGGCAGCAAAGGTGGGAAGGGATTTGTACAAGAGATCATTTTTTTATAGCATGCATGGCAGCAAAATGGAGGCTAAGGATAGTACATATATAAATATATATTTAGAGCTTTAATCTAATTAAAGCTAAACTGAACCCAAATTCCAGGGTTTAATTTCTAAATCAAAATTCCAGAAATTAAGTTTGAATCAGAATAATATCAAAACTGAATCCCAAATCAATTTTCTAGCAACAAAAACTTGTGTGGATCTCATGCATGGCAGCAAGGGATGGGGAAGGAGGTACCTTTAGATCAAAAATTGAAGAGAATCCCTGATGCTTGTGCTTGAACAGCTGCTGGACAGCAGCAGAAGGATGAAGAATAGGGCTTCCTTGGCTGGGATTTGGAGAAAGAAAAATAGTGAAATGAAAGGGAAGGACAGCAGCTCAAAATGGAGAAGGTGTTGCAGGAGTCTCCGGCTGTAGCAGAGAAGAAAAGGCTGGAAAACCCTCTCACTCGACTAGGATTTCTTGTGAGAAAATTTTTTGGAAACTTGAAGGAATATGCCTAGACTTTTATAGTAAGGGGGTTGTACCTTAAAGCCTCATTGTTAGAGGATTTCTTGACATGCAGGAAGATTTCCAGCAACTGTAGCTGCTATTTCTTCTTGGTGAAGCAAGGACGGTTGCCAAAAATCTAATAGGAGGAGCAACAGCCGTTGGAGAGATCTGGGTTTCTTCTCACGTCTTGAGAATTGGAAAAACGAGGGTTTTGAGTTGGTCATATATACAGAGGAAGGAGTTCAATGGGGTAATACCAAGTGGGATTTAAATGTTACACATGTCAATTTCTTTACTGTATAATCGGTACAACTGTACAGACACTGCATTTTTTTAAACGATGAAACAATGTCTGCTGCTACTGTCTTACATTAAGATTTTTTTTAAAAATCTGTCTATTTGGCAAACATAAAAATTAATCGTATATGCGCCTCGGGTCTCGGATTTTGACGTGAAACATCTCGTTTTGACTGTCTCTAAACAATGATCAATATGAGTACAATATTAATATGTTTTCGATCGGTTTTGAGACCCCGAAATTTTCGTGATATGGTTTCGATTTAGATTTAAATTTTGCGAACTAAAAATATCAAATGACCTCCGATTGACGAACGGTCGATTCCGTTGGTCTTGTTTCGTCGAATCGGATCTGTTATAAAATAGAAAGCGGAAGCGATAAATGATAAACAGAGCATAATCTAGAAATATGAAACATGGAAGAACAAAAGATATTTACGTGGAACCCTACTCCGTGAGGAGCGGGATGAAACCACGGGAGAAGCCCTCAAAGGGGCATGCTATGCATTGCTTTTCTCAATGAGTACAGGAGGTCTGGGGCTCCTTATATAGCCTCTCCAGAGCCTCCAAGTCCCACCACTGGACGATGTGGGACTAAACACAGAATGGGGTAAATGGATCTTCTCCAGGATCCATTTACCCTGCTACAACACAATGGGCGCACAACCAAATACTCCAACACTCCCCCTCAAGCTGGAGCATGCAATGCTCAGCTTGGACAAACAGAAATAAACTCAACTCAACGCTACAGGACACTACGGACAATATCAACCCAACGCGCACATTGTTGCAGTCGAAGACGTTGCTTCTCATGCCGTGCATGTGAGGAGGAGGAACGAGCTGGAGTGTGAGTCTGTTGAATCTCCTCGTCGGAGAACTAGGTCTCTCCCATCTGGCTCAGAGAATGGTGCACTGCTCTGATGTACCTATGATACCACATGAAAATCCTTGCCAACATGGCATAGGAAATGGTCCTCTGCTCTGGAGTCCCTATGGCTCACATGAAGACTCTGGCCTGACAACAAGAATGGATGGGGACCACTGACAAATAATGGCAACATATGCTCATCTGAAAATGAACGCAAACTCGTGCGTGTCTGAAACTGGACTCGGAATTAATCGTCGAGTCTGAACAACTGTAGAGTCTGGAATCTGAATGGTCTGGAAATTTGCCTGTGAATCTCGAACATCTGAATATGGCTGGAAGAAGACCTGTGACTCTACATATACTCCCCCTTTCTCCCATACTTGTCGGAAAACATGGACGTCGACCAAGTTGGGAGAAGACAACAATGATGGGGGTAAAGAACACATCAAATAGCCGACTTCATCATTTTTTTCGGCTTCTCAACCTTTTTTTTACTTGCGTACGGCTTTTCTTGTGCGCGCCTCTTTTCAATTTTTTTAAAGAAATCTCTCTTTTTTTCACGTACTCTCTCTCTCTCTCTTTTGTATGCAATATTTTTTTTAAATAAATAACTCTTGGCCCACTAGTGGACCTAAAAACCTAGCCGCATATGTCTGGAAGTAAAGGGGTTTTTTTAAACCGACTGCAGTCGCCCTTTTTTTTCATTTTTTTAAAGGACCCGCAGCCTTAAGGTTCCCCTATACGGGACCCTCTTCATGAAGTAGCCGCCACCCCAATGGGGTGGGGTTCACGCTGTCGTTGGAAACCCGCCGCCTGGAGATCGGGTCGAAGATGGCGCTGCGTGCGCCTGGAGGTCGGATCGGAGATGAGGGCTTGGAGGAGGGCTGCCGCCTGCGCCAGGAGCCACCTGGAGCAAGGGAGGCGCACCTGTGCGCGCGTGGGACTGCGCGGTGTGAAGGCGATCTGGACCGGGGGGAAGGGGTGCGCGCTTGATGTGAAATGCTGTGCGGCGTGAACTGCCGGGGATGTGTCGCCAACGCGAGGGAAGGCTGTTGCGCCGTACTGGATCGCGCATGTGTCGATGATGAGGAAAGCCTGGGACGGTGATGCCGCCTGGGTTGCGCGGCGTGGAACTGGAGCGGTGATTGTCGTCTGGGTCGATGATAAAGAAGGGAGCATGGGGTTCGTCTGGGAGTGCCGTTGGGACTCGCGGCCGCCTGGAGCCCACCGTGCGCTGCTCGGGCCTGCAGGCGCTCGATGGAGGCGCCGCCTTGCGCCTCTTGTTGAGATCTGGAGGTTGCGCAAGGGCTCGTGCGGGAGGGGGGGGAGGGGGGGATGCGGTGCGCCGCCGACGCTAATGGATGAACTGGGGTCAAGAGACTTGGAGAACCACCAGGGTGCCGCTTGGAGGAGTCCTGAAGGCTCTGCCTGGAGCCTTAGGGGTTGGGCAACACCATCGATGCGGGACCCTAGAAGATTAGGGCTCGACTCCTGGGAAAGAAGATGCGGCCTTGAAGCCTGCGAATGGCTTTTGTGCGTCTGGGCCTCTTTGCCTGAACAGGAGAGATCTGCAATGGGGTTGCGCGACTTGCAACCCGATGAATCTTGAACAAGCATGACCAAAACTTCAGAAATTAGGGTTTCAATGAAAACCCTAGAAATAATAAGACTTGAACAAGTAAGAACAATCGACAATCGAGTCTCGAATAAAACTGATGAAAAACAATTCCTCGAGAATCGACCCGCTCTGATACCATGTTATAAAATAGAAAGCGAAAGCGATAAATGATAAACAGAGCATAATCTAGAAATATGAAACATGGAAGAACAAAAGATTTTTATGTGGAACCCTACTCCGTGAGGAGCGGGATGAAACCACGGGAGAAGCCCTCAAAGAGGCATGTTATGCATTACTTTTTCTCAATGAGTACAAGAGGTCTGGGGCTCCTTATATAGCCTCTCCAGAGCCTCCAAGTCCCACCACTGGACGATGTGGGACTAAACACAGAATAGGGTAAATGGATCTTCTCCAGGATCCATTTACCCTGCTATAACACAATGGGTGCACAACCAAATACTCCAACAGGATCTAATGACGGTCTCGGTTTGTTTTGCGGTTTCCGAATTTACGTCGTGGCTTTTTCACGGTGCGCATTACGAAGCGACCAATTTTTTTGTCGATTTCACCCGAACAACTTTTGATTCATGATCAATTGGTCGATTTAGGTTATCTAATATTGTTAGATAACTTTATTGGGTTAATCGGACGCTGATCGGGTCGAGTTCGGGTTTGGCGGATTCCGGATGTTACAAATATAAAAACCTCAAAGGGAGTCTCGTCCTCGAGACTCGAGTCAAGGTTATTAGGTGTTTTATTTGGATTCCATGTGGCCATAAAAACCTCAAAGGATTTTGGAACCCATAAAAACCTCAAGGAGAAGACAAGTGTAATATGCGTTTTGTACACTATGCGTTTGAATGTTATCAAGTGTTATTTCAAGGAAATATTGGATTGATAGTGTTCACACTTTACAGATACCGTAGTCAATAGATTCGCCTTGATGTAATGATTTCATTGAAACTTGTTGTGTTTATATCAGAGACCATCTTGTATAAAAATAGACTTCAAAAGGTTCTCTGAATTGTGTAGCACCTCACAATATAGTACCACATCTAGTAATCTAGAATTTTGGTAGTACCTTATAAGTAGTAGAAGCCACTACTTGCATAGTGCCTATAATGTTATAGATTTATACTCATTAGCCATAATCACATCATTAAGACTAATTAAGCATGATTAGTGCTAATTACCCGTCATTAGTGATAATTAAGCGTCATTAGCATAGATTTATAATCATTAGTCATAATCACATCATTAAGATTAATTAAGCATGATTAGTGCTAATTACCCGTCATTAGTGATAATTAAGCGTCATTAGCAAAAGTGGACACATGGAGAGGAAATCAGGGGACACTTGTCGTTATATAGTCAGGACAAGTGTCAAAACCTCATTAGTGCCATGTGTCATCATCCTAAGACTAACACATGTCATGGTGTAGTCTCTTGCTTGGGCAACAAGTTATCTCGTGTAGAAGCCAAACCACTTGCTTGGGCAGCAAGTTATCTCGTGGATAAGCCAAACCTTGCTTGGGCAACAAGTTATCTCATGGATCAACCAAACCTATTACTTGGGCAACAAGTTTTCTCATGAATAAGACATGTGGCATGCCATGTGTCGTCATACATGGAAGAGAGGCAACATGTGGCTTAGAGGCTCCATTACATGTTGACACATGTCACACATGTAAAGGGGGAGGGGGCCTATAAATACCCATGACCCCCCATACTCCTCCTCACTTCATCCCACACCCATCTCTCCACCTTAGAGCCGCAAGGCCACCGAGGTTGCGGGAGGAGCACGAGAGGAACCGCGGCGAAGCCCTGTCAGTGATCGAGAGCGTTTTTGAAGCCGTAACGAAGTTCTGTCCGCACCAAGCCGTAGTATTCAATCTAAGACGACTATAGAGGAGGTTTTCACTAAAGGAACGTTTTCGACCCAAGTTAGACAACAACCAGGTGAGGGATTCTCAAGCGCTATTTTAAAGCACTAGTCTTTAGCTTTTATGCATGGTTTGGAATATCAAGTATGAAATCACGTTTTCTAAAGCTTTTACGCATGAATTACAAGTACCATACAGTTGATATGAAATCAGGGCTTTAGAACGTATTTCAGAAGTCGTTTCAGGTGTTTTATCATGATAGCACGTTTTTAAGCATTTCGTTCTTTGTGGAATACGAATCGTAAGTTTCACTGCCTAGATTCAAGCTTTTTATATAAGAAATATGTTGTGTGCAGTTACTATGCAATATGAATCGGATTTCAAGTTCTTAATGGTTTTAGTTGTCAGAATATGCATGCTATGTCAAGATTGTTTTATGTTCATGATTTAGCTGTTATGAGCTTGAATTAGCAAAAGTACGGTTTATTAGTGACTAGAAAAGAATCAGAATCAGAAGATAAGCACCACAGTAGCTCTTTTATACAAATCATGAACTAGCCATTAGATATGGTGATGTCATTAGATATGACCCTTAAACCGCCATTAGATATGGCAAACCATTAGATATGGTATCAAGAGGACTTTGGGTCCGCATTCTGTATACATATAGGCTTTGGGCCGTATGCAGGGTGTTTTTGGTCTTTGGGACCGTCTGCGCGTATGACTTAGCTTTGTTTCAGCGTTCATGAGTCAATAAATTAGCCACAGTGGTGATTAGTACAAACAGCTTGATAGTGATGATTATGTTTCAGTTTATCTGTTTTTGAAGTGATTTCATCGTTCAATTACAAAACTAGCATGTTGTTATATGAAATTTCTGTCATAAAGTTTCTTTCAAGCTATTTCACAGTATTCAGCATAAATTCTTGTCATGATGCTCATATTTCATATTTTAGCTATATGTAAAAAGCTTGAGATCCTTTCACTGGGTCTAAGCTCATAAAGGGGTTTAGACTCATTCCGTTATATAATATTATATACAGATCAGCAGAATCACGAATAGCATGTGAAAGGACCACGGATACACTTGGAGGAGGTGTCTTTTGCTTTTCGTTGTTTTTGTACTGTCTGTGTTATTTTGTAAGAAGTTGTAATAGATAGAACTTGTGTAATACACTCCTTGGTGTTGTGAACTTGAAATACAAAGGTTTTATGTTTTATGAGATTGCCACATGTTTACTTGAGGAAAAAGAAGAGGAAAGATCTCTGTCGCGGCACGTTCCGGTTAGCGGGACGGGTCGTGACAACAAGTCATATATTTATCATGTATCTAATTACAAAAGCTTGTTTTGATGATTACATCAGAAAAGTTGTGGGTATCGTGCCCGCATGTCGGTTTCGGTTTCCCATGTCGCCTTTTCGACTCCGTGACGATGCCACAAAACCTTGACTAATGAAATCTCTTTGTTGCGAAGCTTCTTCACAGCACGGTCAAGTATCTGGACCGGCCTCTCCTCATAAGTTAAGTCTGGCTCCACGTCGAGATTCTCGTAACTGATGATGTGTCGTGGATCGTGCACATACTTCCGCAGGTTGGATACATGAAATACATCGTGAATAGCTGATAGATGTGGAGGAAGAGCTACTCGGTATGCCACCTTTCCCACACGAGCCAGAATCTCGAAAGGTCCAACATATCGTGGTGCTAGTTTGCCGTGAACACCAAATCTCTGTATTCCCTTCATGGGAGATACACAGAGAAATACCCAATCTCCCACCTGTAATTTACATGAATGACATTATATGAAATTTACGTTGAATATGTATAAGTCATAATTGTATGGATGAAGAGAAAATAATTGGATTACCTGGAACTCCAAATCTCTTCTCCGACGGTCTGCATAGCTCTTCTGGCGGCTTTGTGCCGTCGGAAACCTCCATCTCACAAGATCAACAGCTCTCGCAGTCTCCTCTAAGAGATCCACAAAGTAAAGAGCATGATCACCTACCTCACGCCAACTGAGGGGTGTGAGGCATCTCCGCCCGTATAGGACTTCGAATGGTGCCATGCCAATACTGGAGTGATAGCTGTTGTTGTACGTGAATTCCACTAATGGCAGATGGTCCTTCCAGGACCCTTTCCACTCTAAAGACCAAGCGCGAAGCAAATCCTCTAGTATCTGAATAGTGCGCTCACTCTGACCGTCGGTCTGTGGATGATATGCAAATCCTCTAACATGTTTTGACAGGCAAACAGCCAGCTGTTCAGTAGCTATTGATGCTTCTAGGAGACAGAGTATATACTAGAAGGTATGGTTTTTTTTGTTAAACGATGAAACAATGTCTGTTGCTACAGTCTTACATTAAGTTTTTTTTAATCTTTCTATTTGGCAAACATAAAAATTGATCGTATATACGCCTCGGGTCTCGGATTTTGACGTGAAACATCTCGTTTTGACCGTCTCTAAACGACGACCAATATGAGTACAATATTAATATGCTTTCGATCGGTTTTGAGACCCTGAAATTTTCGTGATATGGTTTCGGTTTAGATTTAAATTTTCCGAACTAAAAATATCAAATGACCTCCGATTAACGAGCGGTCGATTCCGTTGGTCTTATTTCGTCGAATCGGATCTAATGACGGTCTCAATTTGTTTTGCGTTTTCCGAATTTGCGCTGTGGCTTTTCACGGCGCGCATTACGAAGCGACCGATTTTTTTTCGATTTTACCCGAACAACTTTTGATTCATGATCAATTGGTCGATTTAGGTTATCTAATGTTGTCAGATAACTTTACTGGGCTAATCGGACGTTAATCGGGTCGAGTTCGGGTTTGGCAGATTCCGGATGTTACAAACCGCAGGCTTCCCTTTCCAATACCGCCGGGACCCAGCCACCAGCCGCGGGGTGCCACCAAGGCCCAGCCACCCGCCCGCCCTTCCCAGCCCCGTCGGGGCCCCTCCACCCCATGCAGGGCATCGTCGACCTCCTGACCGTGTTACACAGGGGAACCCAGCACCCCCTACATGCCACGGTTGTGCCTTTGTAGCCCGGAAGCTGTCCGTGTTCCTCTATTCTGTGGCCTGGAGGTCTGATTTTATTCAGAGATTGTTATTTTCACTTATAAATCACATCTTACGAAACTAGACCTCACCACGAATAAATGAGAACGGTTATATGAGTTTACAGATACAACCACTCCTCTTTATGATTATGTAGATGCTCTCAGATCGCTCTAATCCTCAGTTGTCTGTGGTTCTACTATTGGTACGATGTCAGAAAATAAGAGTGACATTTTTTCTTCTTCCGGTGCCTTCAAGGGTCCGGCTCCCATTGTGAAGATGGATGGGACCAACTACGAATTGTGGTCCATGCAGTTTCGTACAGTTATACAATGTCATAACAAGGAGCACATTCTGACAGAATCATAACCAGCGGACAAAACTGGGGCTAATACTTCGTGGAAGCAAGATGATGCATATGCTCGCATTTGGCTCTTCGGGACGCTCGTCACGGAGATTGCCAACGATATCATCAACCAGCCCACAGCAAGGGTTATGTAGGACACCTTAGCAGCCACATATGGGTAGGCAAAGAATGAGAGCAAGATTCTTCGGTTGCTATTTGACATTTTCTCGACCAAATAGAATGGTCGACCACACCATGTACACTTCTCTCATCTTAAAGGCATGTTTGAGCGACAATACAGCTTCATGTCTATTGCTATCAGCACTGAGCACCAACAACAGCAATAATGGAATGCCACTGTGATAGGAGTTTTTCTATCATCTCTTGACTCTGAGTATGATGCAGCACGTACTCAACTCTTGACTGGAGAGACAATACCCCCGATGGAAGAGGTGTACAAGCGGTTGAGCAGGATTACTTCTCCATCTACTATTGTGGCTCAGACTCCCTCAGCTATGGCAGTGTCTCATGGCAGAGGGGAGAATTCTCAGTTTCGAGGGTGTGGACATCGTTGTCGTGGAGGACTTCAGCGTGGCCCATGTTTACATTGCCACCGTCCTGGTCATTCTGAGGAGACGTGCTTTCGAAAGCATGGATATCCTACGTCAGCGAGGGTTGTTGAGCAGACTGAGCCTACTTCTGCTCCTACACAGGACACACGTCTGGATGATATTTTTGCTAGACTTCGCGAAATGATGTCAACTCTTGTTATTGCAGCTGCAAGTTCTTTAGATGTTGTAGCTACTGCCATAGCTTCGTCTAGCTCATCAGGTATTACTTATGCACTTACCAGTTGTAGCAGTTCAGATGTGACTGACTGGATTATGGATTCTGGCGCATCGCACCATATGTGTGGAGATCGGACACAATTTAGTTCTTACAGGTCTATCCCGCCTAGTAGATCCGTGGTGATTGCTAATGAAGTACGTCTTCCCATTGTTGGTCATGGGGAGATTGTTCTAACTCCTATGCATCTGCAGAACATTTTATATGCTCCAGACTTCAGATGAATCTTTTGTCAATTAGTCAAATTACAAAGGATTTACATTGTCGTGTCATATTTGATCCCTCTTCTCTTGTTTTTCAAGACATACTAATGGGCAGGTGATTGGATGTGATAGTAAGCAGAGAGGATTGTACAAGTTTGTCATACCACCTTGTGATGGAGTCGCTTCTATATCCTTCAGGCATTGTTTCTATATTCATGTGGCATCTACGTTTTGGACATCTCCCTCTCCAGAAGATGTGTCATGTTCTACTACAGATATCTACTCGCACTACTTTGGACTGCGAAGCATGTCAGCTTGGAAAGCATCATTGGTCTTCTTTTCCGAGTCGTCAGGGTCGTTGCAGTAGTCGGTCGTTTGAGTTATTTCCTAACCATCACGGACATCGTTTTTATATGGTTGTTGCGGATGATTACTCTAGACTGTCTTGGGTATTCTTGCTAAAACATAAGTCTGAAGTAGGTCTTATCATTAAATATTTTCTTATTGAGGTCAAAAATGTCTGCTCTGCTAATGTGAAATTTATTTGTACAGATAATACCCTAGAGTTTTCCACATTACAGTTATCGGAATTTGTCAAATCTCTAGGTATTGTTCATCAGACCTCTTGTGCCTATACTTCTCAACAGAATGGTATTGTTAAATGAAAACATCGACACCTTCTAGATGTCACGAGGACCCTTCTGATTTAGAGTCGTGCTCCTCATTCGTTCTGGGGAGATGTGGTTCTCACTACTTACTATTTGGTGAACCGCATGTCGTCTACTATGCTTGGAGAAAAGGTCCCGTTCTCGATTGTGTTTCCTGCGAAGGACCTATTCTCTTTGACTCCCAGAGTTTTTAGATCTGTGGCCTTTGTCCATAATTTCACCCCTGGTCATGAAAAGCTCTCACCCAGAGCTGTCAAATGTGTTTTTGTTGGTTATTCTCGTACCCAAAAGGGGTATCGATGTTTTCATCTTGTAGGAAGAACATATTATGTGAGTATTGATGTCACATTCTTTGAGTCTATTATGTACTTTTCTCCTACAGGTGACAGGTTATCTCATGCTACTTCTGGTGAGGATGTCGTTGTTCCTCCTCCATCTTATCCGCCTTGAGCACCCAATGTTGAGTCTCAGTCTTCATGTAACATCTGGATCCGCACAAACCCGAATTCAATCCGATTTGAGTTCGATTAACTCCATAAAGTTATTGGTCAATGCTAAACAACCTAAATCGATCAATTCATCGTGAATCAAAGGTTGTTCAGGTGAAATCAACAAAAAAATCGAACACATCGTAATGCGTGCCACGAAAAAGCCACGACGTAAATTTAAAAACCACAAAACGAATCGAGACTGTTATACAATCTGATTCAACGAAATAAGACCAACTGAATCGACTGCTCGTCAATCGGAGATTGTTTGGTATTTTAATTTCACAAAATTTAACCCCAAATCAAAACCGTATCTCGAAAATGGGCAGACGATCAAACTGAAATATTGCATGTCAAAATCCGAGGCTCGAGGCGCAAGTACGGTATCCTTAAGTATGTTAAATAAATAAGAGAATTGATTTTAAAAATATAAATATAAAAATAAAATTTAAATTTTGTTAAATGTACAGAATAATAAAATAAATAAATAAAATTTTGATTTTAATTTTTTACTACTGTAACACAGTTTATAACTTTATAGGTTTTTAAAAAAATAAATTTAATGATGACATCAGCATGCTGACATCAACATGCTGATGTCATTAATGATACAAATAATAATAATAGTAGTAATATACAAGAGGAAGGTTCAAGGAACCTTCCTCATCTCAAATCTCTCTCCTCTTTCCCTATTTAGCACTTACCAACAAAGAAGACTCTTCTTTCCTAATTCCAAAAACCCCTTTCCAAAAATCTCGATCAAGAGCCCTTTCCCACTGTCCTCAAATCTCTTCTTAAAACCTCCATCGAAGACTCTATTACAGTCTTTATCCTCTCAATTGTTGCTGGACAGCAACTGGAGTCCAGTTCCAGCCCTAATCCAAGAACCTGGAGCTCCTCCTCTTCCTCTTGAAGGGCAACAATAATTGCTACATGTTGTTGTTGCTTGCAGCAGCCAATTGGTCTTTTCCCCCTGCCAAAGCATACATCAAAAGACAAAAAAATCATACCTTGTCGAGATATGATCTCTATTCTAGAGATAAAAGGAATAACCCCAAGCCTTCCATAGGAAGCCCAGTTACGGCAGCGGCCACCTAGTGTGTGGAGGCCGAGTCTAGGATCCCAGGCTTTTATACGATTTTTACGCAAGCTCGCAATGTTTTTACGCATCGTTAGTATCCAGGTTTTTGACCAGTTCAGTTGACCTTGTTTCAGTATGGTGCCTAGGCTGGAGGACCCTTGGTTTGGCTTTTCGAGCTTAGTTTTACCCATACCGGTCGGGCCGGTTGTTGGAGTGACTCGAGCCGGAGAGCCTTTCCACCCATCTCTGGGGCATAGTTTTGGATTGTGCCTAGCCCTCTCCAGGACCGCACTTCCACAGGGAGGGAGAGACAGAAGAATCTCTTAGGAGGCTTTCTCACTGCCTAAGTTTTTGGTTATTGTTCCACCAGTAGGTCCTGACGAAGAAACTATCGTTGTCAGGTGGAGCTGAGTTGTGGTTACGATTCCACCAATAGGTGCTAGCACTTATCAATCATCAATATTTAATAATTCAATCATTTTTCTGTAACCTAATGCGATCAATAGCAAATATAATATTACGAATGATGTGTAAATGGGTAACCCAGATCTCAGGGTGTCACAGACCATCCCCGTATGTGTGGCAGCCAAGACCCTAAATCCAATGCCTTTATCGATACAATACATGAACTACAACTGGATGTAGTTGATGTGGTGGGCTGTAGATTTACCTGGCATAACCCGTGATCGATCCAAGGATTGATCGCTTACTTTGCTTAGCAAATTTGGACTCAACTTTCCCTTTATTACATGTTAGTGCTCTCCCTTGTTCGCAGTATGATCACACCCCCTTGGTGTGGGTCTCGTGTGAGAAATTCATCCCTAGATCCTTCTTTCGCTTTGAGAGGGCATGGTTACTTTAGGAGGGTTGTAAGGATCTAATCAGGAATTCCTAGTCATCTTTTTACTAAGAAGGATTTGCAACTATGAAATTAGCCTAGAAGATTATGGATTTGAGATTCAAGCACTGTGAATTTAAGAAGAACCTTATGGCTAAGCATGAAGCTTATCGATTTGCGGCTCAATCAGGAGTCGAGCGATTGGATTGAACTTAAGATGCAAGAGACTCCATCCGAACTGATTGAGCGAACTGTTTGTCAGAGGATCATCCAAGAAGAAGACAAGAATCTTAAGACTAAATGATGACAGAGATTTAGGAAACACGAAATATGAGAGGTTAATGCTAACACGAGATTGTTCCACTCTGTCGCAAAGGAAGGAGGCAACACAATCACATCAATTTGGTTGAAGAAGGGGTGAATTTTTTAAGGGGGATACGGAAACATCCTTAAACAGTGTTTTTGCACATACCAAGCTCTCCCCAACTTAGACAATATCTCTAGAGAAAGAAATACCAATGGTGTCCCCCATGTCAAACATGGCATCCCATAAAAAACCTCCATCCTTCTTGCAAATAGCCACTAGTATGCATTTAATCCCTTCTTTTTCTCCTTCGTTTTCGACATCCAAACCCACATGTTTTGATGATAGGGCCACTAGTATGCACTTGTGATCATCGCATATAAGCACCTCCCTTTATATCTCGTGAGCTTCCCGGACCAAGAATGCACTTCCATGCTCCACACTGAGACGCAGCCTAGTGTTCGCAAGATTCCTTCATCTTCGTATAAGAGTCCAATCCATTTCCATCATCCCCTTACTCTAACCAGAATTTCATATGTGGTTTGTTAATGGCTGAGTGTGAATAAAGTGTTCCTTCAAAGTTTTTATAGGTCTTTCACCTCGTGTTACACAACAAGCTTTGCCTTGATCTATTTTATTTCGTTATCTTCTCCCATGATAATCATGTCAGCATATACAATGACAACTTGTCCTTTAGTTTCCTACCTATTTCTTCATAACTTCCCATAGACGACCAATTAGGCTTGAAATGATAGCTTTACGACATGGATTTTCTCACTTTGCAACAGTGCCCACCTAGTATCAAGGTTGGGATTCGTGCAGTAGAACTAGGGGTTTTCGAAACACTATGGGTACAAATCATGCTCAATGTTAGGGGCATCCAAACGAATCTTCCATTGAAGGTCAACTGCAGCAATAAAGCATCAACTAACCTATCAAACAAAACTCGATCGCACCAAGCATATTGATGTAGATCGTTACGAATATGGGAGTAAATTGATGCTGGCCAACTTTACATGTTGTTTGACAAATTTGAAAACCTGTTGGTCGATTTTGTCATATGGGCAAGTCCCGACTTTTTTTTTTAGAGGCAAGTCCCAACTTAAAGAGGAGTGTTGGAGGGTATACTTGGGTAAACAGATCCCGGGTGTATATTTTTGCATCCCTTTCCATGTAAATATTGTATATTTCCCACCATAGGTCACTAAGTGGAAAAAAAAGAAAAACATAGCCGCCAGTGTGCACAGGTCAGCTCCTTCCATGATTTTTCCTTCTGTTTACAAGGGTTTTCCACGTAAAGTCTTGTGATACATGTGAATTTTCTTTCCAGATTGTTTTTCTGCAATTATTAGTTCCTCTTATTTTATTTGCCTCATGATAATTGAATAGCGGTTTAATTGTGCGGGTGTTACTCTTATTCTAGCTTTACTCTTATTCTATCATCCTTAGAATTCAGATCATGTTTATTGATATCTGATAAACATTCCTGATGTTTCTTTTAAGATTTTGTATCCGTGCTACTATATCCATAAATTACGATTCCTTCTGTTTACAAGGGTTTTCCACGTAAAGTCTTGTGATACATGTGAATTTTCTTTCCAGATTGTTTTTCTGCAATTATTAGTTCCTCTTATTTTATTTGCCTCATGATAATTGAATAGCGGTTTAATTGTGCGGGTGTTACTCTTATTCTAGCTTTACTCTTATTCTATCATCCTTAGAATTCAGATCATGTTTATTGATATCTGATAAACATTCCTGATGTTTCTTTTAAGATTTTGTATCCGTGCTACTATATCCATAAATTACTATGAAGTGATAATATTGAACTGTAAGAACATGACTCGTATCAGATAATACATATAAGGCATTTTGTGGAAGTACAGCCAAAAAGTCACTACTTGAGTTTTAAGGGTTCATCCAAATACAATGCTCATGTACCATGATGATGATGCGCTACAATCGTAGCTAGCACAATCCAGCATTTCATAATCTCTATATACATATTGAGATAAACTATCACGTGTTCATGATGTGTGGGCAGATTACCATTCCAAGATTTCTTTTGTGAACCTGCAAATGACCATCATGTTACACTTCTTGGACGCCTGTCAAGTTTTTGTAAGCATCAGCAAGAGTGGTTAAATAGTTAATTACTACCATTTTTATGTTGTGAATGATTTATGACCTCTATGGAAGGTGAAATGTCATGATATTGCTTCCTTTACCAAAGAACGATAACAAAAGTGAGATACCTCCTGCAGTACTATGATTCATCCCAATAGCTTTGATGTGTGCATACCATTTTATATCCGCAATTATGATTACAAACATGCAAGCAATCACGTAAATGGCAAAGCCTTCTTGAGTAGGGTTGGCTACATGGATTCTAGCTCAAATCCATGTTGAAAGATCCGACTATTTGAACCTTGGTCGGATACCAAAAGCAACCTCACGAGGGTGGATTTGAACCTTGGTCTTTTAGGTTGTAGACACTCTACACTACCACTAGACCATTGAAGTGGGTATGCAAGCAATCATGTAATGAGAAATAAACCTTCTAGACAAATCTCAGTCCTGCTGCAGCAATCAGCTGCCGCTGACTTATTCCTCGCATTCAACTGCAAATCACAAGAAAGATCGTCATTCAGGCTACAGTGTTGAATATCTAATGCAGGTCACATACTTAAAATGCAAGCTGAAGGAGGAAAAAGCATATACCAAAAATATATTTTTATAGCCAAGAAAGGAAGTTATCAGTACTCCAAGTCAGCAAAATAGACGAAGTTTAAATTTACATTTTCCACATAGAACCATTCATGACGGAACATCATGTTAATTCATGCCAACATGCCAATTCATGTCAATCCATGCCAACCAAAGGTCAATGTTCATAATCTCTTGGCATTAGATATGACAGGGAGAAGCCAAAGAGAATCCCAAAATATTTCTAAATTCATGCAATCAAGCCACTCTCCTGGTGCGGAGCCACATTAGGAGTGTTTGAATACCTCAAAATATCACGTTTATTCCCCATAAAATTTTGGCTCTGTAAGATTTGTCATTAAATAAGCCCTTCTAAGCAATCAAGGAATGATTCTCACTCTCAATGGTTACGCCAACACTCAAAATTAGTGTGGTTGTGTGACAAATCTCTTTGGTCAGATACTGGTGGAGTCAAGAGGGCCTTGTAGGTCTTTTCGCACAAAATTTGTCATCCATCCGCATCCAATAATCATGGCCATCAGTAGGTCATCGACCAGCCAAGCAGTTCCATCATCTCCATAAATCCGTGCATCTTTTAACCAGAAAAACCAGGAGTGAAAGTTTAGGCCCAAACCCATTCAGAACATGAACGATGTACCTTCTAATCAGAAAATCCAGAAATTAAAGTGTAGGTCCAACCCCTTCTGACCACACTTCTACCACTTAAAACTGTGGGTTGGCTGCCATAGCAAATAACCTCGAAAAACTAAGACGCAAGTTCCCTGCCTTTGTCCAGTTATCAGCCTAGAATTTGAATAAGCTACCCATCATATCTAGTAAGGCATCAAATCCAGAAGAAAGAGTACATTCTCTTCTAGAAGTTAAACGGTGACCGAGTTGTTACCATCCCTAGAAGACTTAAGGTACCATTGCAGATATTATGTATCAAAAGACAAATTATCAATATCTACTTGGCCAGAAGGACTTTGTTCATCTTGTTAAGACTTGATGCCCTCAAAAACCAATAACTCCCCATTGGTTGTGTCGGACATACTAACAACTAATGGTATGCCAAGAGCAAGCTAGACTAGAAAAAGTGCATCTTTAGTGATCGCATAGTTGATTCTCCGGCCTTGTGCTTTACAAAATGTTGTTTTAACAAATATATTATTAGTAGTATGCAAAGATAAATCTTCATGCAGGAATTGATTCTGACTTACGTTTATCCTATCAAGACAAAGCTATGTTATTTGACAAACACTTGATGCAGTTATTATATTTGTTAATGATCTCTACTCTATGATGATTCCTCTAATAGGAAGATGATCAGATGTTAAGCAGAAGATGTTGATTACCAGAAGACCTTAGATTTTGTTTTCAACGGGACTTATGTAAAAGAACCAAAGATAAAATCAACTCAACTATAATTCTCTCTTAAAGTTTTGGATAGCTGACTAGGGACAAAGTCCAGTCCTTGATACATGGTCAACAAAGTCAAGGTTATTGATGAATCCAAATGTTGGTGTCAAAACCATTTTAAGTCTATTACTATGTAAGTATATATGGGAATAAGGTAGCTACACCCTGGGGTGCAACTAGGGTTGGGCATGGGCCGGGCTCGGGCCGGGTTCGCCTTGGCCCAGCCCGAGCCCATTTTAGAATATGGGCTAACGGGCCGGGCCTAGACCCATTTTATTTTCAAAAATTAGGTCCAAGCCCAAACCCAGCCCAAACAAAATGGGTCGGGTTCGGGTCGGGCCGGCCCAATTTAACACCTATGTATACCAATATCATGTCTTCCATTCTTCTTGCATTTGTGTGGTTGTTTCTTATGCATGTGTGCATGTTTAAAACTATAAAGCATGCTAACTAATTTGTGATTTTAACATTAGTTGTATGTTGGAAATACAAATGTGGTAAAAATATGGCGACTTAAACCGCCATTCAATTCACCATTACATATTCTATTGTAGATGCGTGCACTATGACCCAATACAGATTAGTTACTTACAGTTGTACATGTTGTAACACTTGAAGACACAGATTCCATTCTTGCATATTAATGTAATAATCTTGTATATTAATGTAATAATATCCTCAATCCACTAATGGATATGATTATTAATGTGTCTAAGCATTTATTCTACACTTGAATAAGGATATTAAAGTTAGAACATGGTATTTGGAATGAACATGAATACAATTGATATAATTATACCGTACTAGATATGAATATACTTGCTTTAGAATGGGTCGGGCTATCGGGCTAACGGGTTTGGCCTTCTCAGGCCCAAACCCGGCCCAATAATCAATATGGGCTCATTTTAGGGCCCACGGCCCGCCCATTAAATTTCGAGTTCGGGTTTGGGTCGGGTTATACGGGTCGGGTTTTGGACCGGGTCGGGCCGACCCAACCCAATGCCCAACCCTAGGTGCAACCAAGTAGATGCACCCGCCCATTTTTTCATTATTTTTTTTAAGAAACGTATAGGAGATCTACTTAGTTTATTGAGTGGAATATATGTTTCAAATTTCATACAAAACAAACGTTCCCAATATATCTATATAAAAGGGGTCAAATTCAGTAGTCCTAATACCATTAGAATTTGATAGTCTTGACGGATACGGTAGAAGTGTCGTATTAAGTTGAATTTGGAATGAGACCATGATGGTATATTGTAATCAAAATCCCATCAAGTTTCATTTCAAAAAAATAGAAACTAAGGAAAAAATGGATGGGTGCAGCAACTTTTCTTTTTTTTGAAGATGAGAATGGCGCGGCCGACCCACCTCAAAATTCATTACCATAAGAAAATAATAGTTAATGTACATTTAGCCAGAATGTGTGTAGAGATTTACAATGTTCTAGTACATTGTCATGATAGAAATATTGATGGTGGATATAGACTCGTTCCAGGCGATCGAAATGGCCCAAAGTACCGCAAATGGAAGTGAAATATCCTCCTAGGAGTTGCTGCAAAACCTCCTACGAGAAGTCCAAAAAGCATCGAAATTTTCTGTCTTGGGCCACGATATGCCCATCATCTCGCAAATCTCAACATACGAGGCATATCCAAAGAAGTGGTTATTCATATCTTCCACAGCATCATTACACCTCGGGCAAGCAACATCCATTGTTCTCAAGATAAACACCCAACCAAAGTTCCTCTCTCAGCAACGGACTATATATAACCAACCAAAGAAAAATCTTCATTCTATGTGGAATACGACTTTTCCAATCATCATGAAGTCCATATTTAAGTTTTCTTGTCTGGCTCCATGTGTCATCGAGAGGGCCATGTACACCTTTTTTTGAAAGTAAAGAGGGTGGCATCCCGAATTGAGACCCACCACTAAATATATTAGTATTTTATAACAGTTATGTTCTAGGTTGTACACAAGCTTTTAAAATGGCCCAACACATTCTCAAGATACACCCGCAAACCGTGAAAGATACATAAACTCATGGCATTCCACCACAAAAGCACAAAAAATAGGAGAGGAGCCATCCTGCGAGTTCCCACCAACCATTTCGATCGATTGCCAAGAAAATATAGTACTTTCTGCTCCAAGCCACGAAATCCTAGCCTCGCACCACACCTGTCTCGCAATGATGCACCCGAAAAAAAAGATGGTCCAAGTCTTCATTTTCATCTCCACGGCTCTCCCAAAGCATATCATGCGTATTCAGAAGAGCACTTCATCGAACCTTCGTAAGCACACGTCCATGTCTAACCAACCACACAAAGATCTTAACCCGCAAGGGGATCTTACTCTTCTAAATAATCTTGCAATCTCGTATAAGATCGTCTTGCACTGTGTCCTAGCTCCAAAAGAGCAAGAGATAAGACTTCTTGACACTAAACTTACCATCCGTCCAGGCAAAATGATAACGGCCATGGTTGACAACCCGGATGTCCTCCAAATCATTCAATAGAGACAAAAATTCAAACAAGCCCTGCTCCAAAAATCTGTCCTAAACTTTGGAGCCCAAGAAGTGTACGACCAAGCATCACGAACAACACCGCCAAGATCATCCACAAAAGCAAATAAACGAGGGCATCTCTCATTGAGCGCACTCAAGCACGTCCAATTATCCAGCCAAAAGCAAAAAACAACCCCTCTTCCCACCACAGGTTGTAAATATGAACATATCACCAGAAGAGTCTTCGTAATATTTTACCATAAAGATGATTGGGATCGTATGACATGTGTGCTCAGGGATCCACGTATGCCATAAATCGTACGCATTAATCGGAAAACTTGATGGGAAAAAGAATTAGAGTTGTTTATTTCATAAAGCCTAGGGCTCTCTTATATAGAGGATAAACCTATGGGTAAATTACATAAGATAGATAGGAATAAAGTAAACTGAGAAAACAGTACAGAAAAATAAATATATCTCTATACTCCCCCTCAAGATGGAGCATAGATGTCAATCATGCTTTGCTTGGATGAACACTTCTAAAATGGTCCTCTGAGCAAAAGGTCTTGGTGAAAATATACGCAGTTTGATCTCCTGAACTGACATGGGAAGTAAAGATAAAGCCTTTCTGTATCATGTCATGTGTATAGCGGCAATATACTTCAATATGTTTAGTTTTCTCATGAAAGGAGGGATAGTTTGTAATAAATAAGGCAACTTGGCTCGACCTTATCGTGGCTAAAATCTTAGCCACCCGCTTGGCTCGGGTTTTGGACACTCTTATTTCTCCGGTGCAAGCCGCGTTCGTTAAGGGCAGGCAGATCGCGGATTACATTGTCGTTGCATCTGAGGTGGTCGCTGAGTGGAAAAGGGAAAAAAAGAAGGGGCTACTATGGAAGATTGATTTTTCTAAGGCATATGACTGCCTCGATTGGCGGTTCCTGTGGTCGGTTTTGCGGAGGCGCGGCTTCCCAAACGTGTGGATCTCTTGGATGTGTAGATGCGTCACCACTGCTTCCCTCTCTGTGATGATCAATGGCAGGCCGTTTGGTGGTTCTTTCCAACCTAGAAGGGGGGTGCGACAGGGATGTCCTCTTGCGCCCCTCCTCTTCGTGTTGGCCTCGGATGTTCTTGCGTGCATGGTGGGCCGCACTATCGATGCTGGGCTTTCTAATGGCTTCCGTAAGGGGGAAGTCTGTGTGCCCTTGATCCAGTTTGCTGACGATACTATTTGCTTTATCGAGGGTGGTTGTGCGGAGGTCGCTGGCATGGCCACCACTCTTGCCCTTTTCTGCGAGCTATCGGGCTTGTCGATTAACGCCTCCAAATCCAACGTGGTGCCCTTTGGCATGTCGCCTGCGGAGGCGGATAAATGCGGTCGGCTGCTCGGTTCTTCTCCTGGTGAGCTTTCGATGCCTATCTTGGTTTACCATTATCGGTGGGGCGGGTCAGAGCCCGAGATTGGCGTGTTATTACTGAGCGCGTGGAAACGCGCCTTGCTGGTTGGCGGGCGGCTTTGCTCTCCCGGGGTGCGTCTTATTCTTCTTAAGTCGGTGCTCTCATCTATCCCTCTGTACTTCCTTTCTGTTTGTAGAATGCCGGCGGGGGTTCGATTGCGGATCGAGCGGTGTATGCGTCGTTTCCTGTGGGGACGGAAGGGAGAAGATGGCAGGGGCATGCACCTGGTTGCTTGGGATGACGTCTCTAAGCCTAAGCGTTTTGGTGGCCTTGGTGTGCGGAGATTGGAAGTGGTGAATGATGCTCTGTTACTCAAATGGGTGAGTAGAATTTGGGAGACGGAACATAATTTCTTTATCAATGTTCTCAGGGTGCTTTTGGGCGACGATTGGTTCGGATTACGGCGGGGGGATCTGCAATTTCATCCTTCCCCGTTCTGGCGCAGCGTGATGGCCGCCTTGGCGAGGAATGATGCGCTTTTCATTCCGGTGTTGGGGAAGGGAGACTTTTTCAAGTTTTGGTTGGATGAGTGGTCGGGCGGTGGTCCTCTTCAGGTGTGTTTTCCACGCTTGTTCGCGCTTGCGTCTCATAATAATGCGACCGTGGCTGACTGTTGGGTGGATGGGTGTTGGTGTCCACGCTTCTCCGAGAACTTTTCCGAACAGCGGTTGGAAGACTTCGTTTCGATGTTGGTGGCTCTTAGGGTTCGTTTGGTTGCAGGGTTGGGCAGGGTTGGGTACTATTCACAAGGCTGGGTGAATAGTAAACTGTGAGGAGGGAGTATCCCTGTGAATAGTACCCAGCCCAACCCAACCCTGCCCAACCCTGCAACCAAACGAACCCTTAGTGTTGTTGCAACGCCGAATTTGCTTGTGGATCATTGGCGTTGGAAGGACGGCTCCTTCTCCACTAGGAAGGCTTACTGGGCCCTGGTCCTGCCTCCTCCTCTTGCTTCTTCTCTCCTTGTGCATGACTGTGGTTTCTTTTGGGGCCTGCGCTTGCGGGAGCGCATTGGCATCTTTCTTTGGTTATTGTGCAGATGGAGGCTGATGACTTGTGATCGTTGTGCTACAATATTTCCAAACTTCAGTGCATCTTGTCCCCTGTGTAATGCTGCGGATGAAACTATTGACCACCTCTTCTTTGAATGCCACTTGGTGTCGGGAATTTGGGACGATGTGCCTTGGGCGAGAGCGGACAACCTCTCCGCTCTCTGCGAGATTCTTTGGACCAACAGGAACGGGGATAGGCGGGACCTCTTGGCTCCCGTGGCACGGCTGTGGTGTATATGGCTTGGCAGGAACGATGCTATCTTCTCCGGGCAGCGTTTTTATCGTGAAAATATATTTATTTTGTGCGCTCGATTTATAAGCGACTGGTGTATTCTGTAGGATTTTGGGCCTTATTGTTGTGGGGTGATGTCTTGTCTAACCCCGGGATTTTGTTGTTTTTCATTTTGGTTTCTCACCTCATATTTCCATCCGTGATTTTGTAAGTATTCTTTCTTACTTTCTTTTATAAATATAATGTTGGGGCGAACACCAACGAGTGTATCCCCCTTTTTTTAGCCTCAAAAAAAATAAATAAGGCAACTTGGTTATCATATTGTAACAGCATAGGAAGAGGTACATATATGTATAAGTATGCTAGCACCGCTTAGACCCACATCATTCTGTGCTCTCTTGTGCCATGGCCCTATATTATAATTCAGCACTTGACCTGGCAACCTAGTTTGCTTCTTACTCTTCCAGGAAACTAGAGAGCTGACAACAAATACACGAAAGCCTGAGGTAGAATTAATGTCCTTAGGATATCCTGCACAGTCTGCAACTGCACATGTTGTAATGGTAAGAGTTTCTTCTTTCCTGAATATAATCCTGCACCGTGAGATGATTTTAGGTACCTCAAGATCATATATAACGTATCCATGTGCATTTGTCAGGGTTGCTCCATGAACTGATGTTAACCCCCGAGGATCCGGGTACCCGTTTACGACACAATTCGCGAAATTCCATTTATGATATCGCATTAAAAGCATAGTTTTTATGGGGAAATTTTTCGCAATGAATATATTTGCAAGTGACATTCGACATTCACATTCACAACCACAAGCTAATAGAAAAAATTGGCACCAAAATTTTATTTCATTAATTTGCATGTATTTTTACATCATGTACAATGTCTGCCTGTACATACAACATCCCAAAAATTTGATTGAAGAGAAGAAGCATTTTACAATATCAATTGAACTAAAAACTGTAACAAAAATCACATACCGTCTGGTATATAGACCTTGTCTCCCGGAATCATGTATAGCTATTAATAAGCAGACCTCTTGCCTGCCATGCGTGCAAGGAAGAAGAGGAGTCAGCAATCGCTGGTACCTCCCAAAAACTTATAAAATAACATGCATTTAATTATTTTCAAAAGCAAGCAAGTAGAAAGGTACATATGGTGAAAAATCTACCACTACCTGCGTAGAGAATGGTTTCAATTGTTTGGTATGTAGTACACCTGTTCATCCCCTTTTTCCCATTTTCCCATATATATATATATATATATATTTAAAGTTTAGATGATAGACCCTAAACATATAATGATTTTCTACATTTTAGAGATCATAATTCTGGGTCTTGAAGATCATGATGTGGAACTTGATGGCACATGTAAACGCCAATTTCTTGTCACTGAGATTATGTCGTGGTTTTTGATAATGGACTAATTATGATGATGAATTTGATCCTTAATTCTATTTACTCCTTATAAGTTAGTGGATAGTCTGTGGTCTTGGTCTGTGTGTAACCTCACACTATGACTCTAAGGTATTTAAAAGTACCTTAGGGTTGGGGGGCCTCCGTAGGCATGCGGTGTTGTGTAATGCATCCTAACTAAGTTCCCAACACGTCCACTAACTTATAGGGATTTCGAATCAGATTAACGTCACCTCCAATGAACTCAAATTTAAATTGTAATTTCTCCCAAACCTTCACTCTAACTCTCTCAGATGCAACTCTTGATGATTTAGATGTAGATATAGATGTAGATATGGATGATTTGGATGTAGAATCGCCAAGTCTGTTTGGCGAAAGAAAACTCAAGCGGTGAAGAAGCCTGCAAATGGCTCTTCCGTCTCGCCCTCTAATTGGAAGGACGGTCCAATAGAGGGATAGGTCTACTCCCCAACTACGCCACTGAGACGGGTGAGAGGGACTTCCCGGGAAGTCGCTCTAGAAAAATAGCCCGACCGGTAACGGGCAACCGAGCTCGTACGTAAAACTGAAAAACCAGGATCCCCCGCCTGGGTGTCCTAAAACAGGGTCAACGGAACTGGTCTAAAGTCGGGATCCCAACGAGGCGTAAAAACACTGTGAGCTCACGTAAAAACCGAAATGGGACTGGGATCCTAGACCCGCGCACTTGGCGGCCGCTGCCCAAACTGGGCTTCCTTTCTTCCGCCCAGGTGAGGGTCACCGCGCCCTCGCACGGTTAGGCATAAGGTCGTCCTGACCGGCACTATTAACTGATATCATAGATTTAGTTACCATTATCTTTACTTCCTTGACTTCTCATTTCTTTCTTGATCCCTTCTGTGGTTGACTATATTGATTTATATTAATCAAGAATATTCGAGGATTCATTTAATAGTCATAAAGATCATAGGGAAAATATTTGCTAAGAGGAGGATAGCAATCTCTCTAATATTTGTTCCTAGAATATAACCCTTACCTTTATAAGATTAGTGATTAGAGATCCATTCCTGCGAAAACGACTAACCAATCAAAATATAGATTTAATAGATGAGCATTTTTATATGGTGTTGTTTTCTCAATAGGAAACATGAACATTAGATTATTTAGTATTCTATTATTTGTTTTAGTAGCACGTTAGTCCCACCTTTGAAATTTGCAAGGTTGATAGTGTTAAACAGATCTACGATTGCTGGTTTAACTAATCACCATGGATCAACATTCTAATATATATGTACCTGATATCCATAATAAGCATTCGATTTAGTACATATATTTCATATGTTTAATTAATTTCTTAACCATTTTAGACTGTTAGAATTCTATATCTTAATATTGCAACAACGTTAGTTTAATTATATGAAATCTGAAAATTTTAACAATACTCATTAAATATATATATGTATCAATAGGTAGAATAATTTTTTTGTTCATTTTCATAATCAATAGTTAATATGAAAACATAACTTGTTAAAAGAAAAACATTATAATCAGATATAGATAATAATTCCAGCATTAATATATATATATATACATATATATATATAAATTTAAGATTTAATATAATTAATCAATTATGAGTGCATAATGATTCAGAGTTGTGCAGATACTTCTGTGATTCAATATGTAGTCTATAAGATTTTGTAATTAATTAATTCGGGAATGGTTGTACAGATGAAATCAAGAGTGAGTCCTGGATCTTTAGTAAGGATAACTTTAGGGTAAAGAAGGTTGCCTTACTAATCGGATCTTGCATATTATAATTTTGAAAAAAAATGGAAATTTTGTAAGATAATTAGGAGAGTAAAAGAGTACACATGCTGATGTGTAAATGTTTAAATATGTCTACTATAGTTCTATAAATCTCATATACATCACTATTTACTTAGGAGGCTAAAGGAAAGGCATCGATATTATTTCAACCAAATTCATAAGTACTGAGAATCCTCACAATCCAAAGAATATATTAGCAGAGATTTTTGAAAGATCTATGAGTCAACATCTCCCTGTGGAGACAATGGCCAAATATTCACCATTAGTAATTGTTATATGTCCAGTTAACAAAGAAAATTCAGATCATGGTGTTAGCACCTAAGAACACATGATCCTAGAAATACAATAGCCTCTAGTATCACAAAAACCCAAGAAAAGGCATTCTAATGGATACAAATATGTGGAATAGCATGTATAGCAGCAAGAGGTAGGCTGGAGATGGTACCTAATTTGAGTCAAGATGACATGCAAATGCTTTAAATTGCAGCAGAACAGCCGCAGGATGATGTCTTGCAATCTCTCCAGCAGAAGACAGAGAAGAAGAGAGTCTGTCGGTGGAAAAACTTGAGAGAATTGGCAAGGGAATTAAGGGGAAACAACTGATGCTTATATAGAGTAAGTAAGGTGTAATTAATTTGCCAAGTGGAGCCATAAGAATCCAGGTGGAAAAGAAATGGGACAGCCACCTGTGGCAGTCTACAGCAAAAAGAAATCTTTATTTTTTTTTTTTTTAAACTGTAGCCGATGACAGTAGCAGACAGCTGCTTACAGTAATAATATATTAAATTTTAATTAAATTTTTTTATATATATACTAAAATTCTCTTTATTGATCATACATTAAAAATCGACCGTACGCGCACCTCGGGCCTCGGATTTCAACGCGCAACATCTCGTTTTGACCGTCTCGGGACGACGATCAATATGAGTACCATATTGATATACTTCCGATTGGGTTTTGAACCCCCGAAATTTTCGGATACGGTTTTTGTTTAAGGTTAAATTTTGTGATTTTAAAAATATCATATGACCTCCGATTGACGAACGGTCGATTCCGTTGGTCTCGTATCGTCGAATCGGATCTCATGATGGTCTCGGTTTATTTCGCGGTTTCCGAATTTGCGTCGCGGCTTTTCACGGCACGCAATACAATGTGACCGATTTTTGGTCGATTTCACCCGAACAACTTTTGATTCTCGATCAAATGATCGTTTTAGGTTATTTAGTATTGACCGACAACGCTTTTAGGTTTATTAGACCCAAAATCGGACGAGTTTGGTTTTACGCTAATTCCCGGATGTTACAATTATAAAAACCTCAAAGGGAGTCTCGTCCTCGAGACTCGAGTCAAGGTCATTAAGTATTTTGTTGGGATTTTATATGTCCATAAAAACCTCAAAGGGTTTTGAACTCATAAAAACTTCAAAGAGAAAACAAGCCATATATTTTAACATATATATCTAAAAGCTTGTTTTGATTTTTACCTTAGAAAAGTTGTGGGTATCGTGCCCGCATGTCGGCTTCGGTTTCCCATGTCGCCTCTTCGACTCCATGACGGTGCCACTACACCTTGACCAATGAAATCTCTTTACTGCGAAGCTTCTTCACAGCACGGTCAAGTTATCTGCACTGGCTTCTCCTCATAAGTCAGATCCGGCTCTACATCGAGATTCTCGTAACTGATAATGTGTCGAGAATCGTGCACATACTTCATCGAGTTGGATACATGGAAGACATCATGGATAGCTGATAGATGTGGAGGAAGGGCTAGTCGGTAGGCCACCTTCCCCACTCTTGCAAGAATCTCAAAAGATCCAACATATCGCGGTGCTAGTTTGCCGCGAACACCAAATCTCTGAATTCCCTTCATGGGAGATACACGGAGAAATACCCAATCTCCAATCTATAATTTATAGGAATGCCATTAGTATGAGATTAAGTTGAAGAAATTTACATGTCATAATTGAATGGATGAAGAGGAAATAATTGAATTACCTGGAACTCCAAGTCTCTTCTCTGACGATCCGCATAGCTCTTTTGGCGGCTTTGTGCCGTCAGAAGCCTCCGTCTCACAAGATCAACAGCTCTCGCAGTCTCTTCTAAGAGATCTACAGAATAGAGAGCATGGTCACCTACCTCCCGCCAACTAAGGGGTGTAAGACATCTTCGCCCGTATAGGGCTTCGAATGGTGCCATGCCAATACTGGAGTGATAGCTGTTGTTGTATGTGAATTCTACTAATGACAGATGGTCCTTCCATGATCCTTTCCACTCTAAAGTACACGCACGGAGCAAATCCTCTAATGTCTGTATGGTGCGCTCACTTTGCCCGTCGGTCTGTGGATGATATGCAGAACTCATCTTCAGCTCCGTTTGTAGTGCTGACATGAACTGATGCCAATAATGAGATGTAAATCTCGAATCCCTGTCAGACACCACCTCTCATGGTATACTATGTAATCTGATGATGTTCTACACATACAGCTTGGCCAATCTGGATGGAGTGTAAGTCGTGTTGACAGGTATGAAATGGGCTGACTTGGTCAACCTATCAACAACGATCCAAATGGAATCATGGCCACCCGGTGTCTTCGGCAATCCCGTGACAAATCCATAGAAATACTCTCCCACTTCCACTCGGGAATGGGTAGAGACTGCAGTAATCCTGACGGTCTCCTGTGCTCAGCCTTGACCATCTGACAGGTCATGCATCTGCTGACATGTTGCGCCACATCGCGCTTCATTCCATCCCCCCAGAAATGTCGACGCAGATCACGGTACATCTTCGTACTGCCTGGATGGATAGATAACCGTGAACTGTGTGCCTCATCCAGAATGTCTCTGCAGAGCTGCTCGTCATTGGGTACAACGACCCGACCTGCCTTCCATAAAATAGACTCCATCACAACAAAGTCGTCAAATTCGTCCTTGACGGTGCGCATGTATCTATTATGAATCCAAGGATCGGTCTTCTGGCCTTCTACAATACGATCCCAAAGACTGTTGTATCGTGGAGGCACGGCGGTAGAAATGGATGCGCTCTCCTGAGGATGTCAATCGCTCAAAGTTGCAAGCGTATCCCACGTGTATAGCAGTTCGCCGTACCATCAGCATGTGCTCTCCTGCTAAGTGCATCAGCCACCACGTTTCCCTTAACAGGATGGTAAGAGATCGTGCAATCATAATCCTTCAACAACTCGAGCCATCTGCGTTGCCTCATGTTCAGCTCCTTCTGATCAAAGATGTACTTCAGACTCTTGTGCTCTGTAAAGATCTCGAAATCTACCCCATATAGGTAGTGGCGCCAGATCTTCAAGGCGAAGACAACTACCGCCAACTCCAAGTCATGGGTTGGGTAGTTCCGCTCATGTGGTCTCAACTGTCATGATGCATAAGCAATCACCTGTCCTTTCTGCATCAATACTGCTACCAGACCTTTTCCAGATGCATATGTGTAGACTGCACAGTCTTGAGGCCTAAAGGAAGAGCTAGAATGGGTGATGTAGTCAATCTTTCCTTCAGTGTCTGCAAAGCCTGCTCGCATGAATCGTCCCAAACGAATGGAACTCCCTTCTGGGTCAACCGTGTCAGAGGGCGAACAATGCGTGAAAATCTGCTGACAAAGCGTCTGTAATAGCCTGCTAATCCGAGGAAGCTCCGAATCTGAGTAACAGTCTTTGGCTGCTCCCAAGACATAACTGCATCAATCTTCGCAGGATCAACTGCGATGCCTGCTCCAGAAATAACATGCCCTAGAAATGAGACTTGGGATAACCAAAATTCACACTTGCTCAATTTGGCATATAGCTTGTGTTCCCGCAATGTGTTCAAAACAATCCGTAAATCATTCGCATGATCCCATTCATTCCGTGAGTAGATGAGCACATCATCAATGAACACCACTACAAACTTGTCCAAGTATGGACGGAAGATACGGTTCATCATATCCATGAAAGCCGCAGGTGCATTGGTGAGCCCAAACGGCATCACCACAAACTCGTAGTGTCCATAGCGAGTCCTGAAGGCTGTCTTCGGAATATCCGACTCGTGAATCCTCAGCTGATGGTAGCCTGAGCGAAGGTCGGTCTTCGAGAAAACCGAAGATCCCTGGAGCTAATCAAACAAATCATCGATATGTGTCAAAGGATAACGGTTCTTTGTCGTTCTCTTGTTCAGCTGCCTGTAATCGATGTATAACCTCATGGATCCGTCATTCTTCTTGACAAATAAAAACCGGAGCATCCCAAGGTGAAGTGCTCGGCCGCACGAATCCTAAGTCAAGTAACTCTTGTAACTGCACCTTCCACTCCCGCAACTCAACTGGTGCCATACGGTAAGGAGCCATTGAGATCGGGTGGGTGTCTGGTAATAATGTGATCTCGAACTCGATCTCTCTCTCAGGAGAAAATCCTGGTAGCTCATCAGGAAATATATCTGGATATTCAGATACTATTCTGATGTCCTGTATCATCGGCTCTTGATCAGATATCTCCCGAACAAATGTAAGATTTGAATCACAACCCTGATCAACAAGTCGATGAGCTCGCAACATTGAAATACACTTCATGGTGGAGTCATGTATAACACTCTCAAAAGTGAACTCGGGTAAATCTGTAATTCTGAAGACAATCGTCTTCCTAAAGCAATTAATAAGTGCATGGTGAGTAGATAGCCAATCCATGCCCAAAATTAAGTCAAACTCATCAAGCCGTAGATGTAGACAATCTGCGAGCATCTCGTGTCCTTCAATCAGTATGAGCAAGTGCCTAACTATCTAAGAAATAACAACCAGCTGGCCATCTGGCCCTTGAATGTGATATGAAGAAGAGAGAGTCTCTGCGACTCTACCTAAAGAAGCAAATAGCCTCGAAGTAAGAAAAGAATGTGTCATACTAGAATCAAATAGACTATGGAAAGGTCGATACGAGTAGTCAGTATGTGTGCTAGTTTGTTAGTCATCTCCTGGTCTGGTCGGGATGGCATGGCTCTGCATGACAACCATTTATTAGTTATAAAATCAATGGTTTGCAGATAATATGATATATGTTTTTCTCTTCTTGGGATATAACATGAAAATTAATGAAATTGGTGACAGCTGTGGTGATTGAATCTGAATGTCATATTTCCCTTCTCGGACTCACGACAAGTCGGAAGACTGCCGCTATTCGAGAATTCAATGCGATCGGGATTGAAATACTACGAATGTGCGTGTCGGGGTACCACTGCTCTGATACCAATTGTTAACCCCCGAGGATCCGGGTACCCGTTTACGACACAATTCGCGAAATTCCATTTATGATATCGCATTAAAAGCATAGTTTTTATGGGGAAATTTTTCGCAATGAATATATTTGCAAGTGACATTCGACATTCACATTCACAACCACAAGCTAATAGAAAAAATTGGCACCAAAATTTTATTTCATTAATTTGCATGTATTTTTACATCATGTACAATGTCTGCCTGTACATACAACATCCCAAAAATTTGATTGAAGAGAAGAAGCATTTTACAATATCAATTGAACTAAAAACTGTAACAAAAATCACATACCGTCTGGTATATAGACCTTGTCTCCCGGAATCATGTATAGCTATTAATAAGCAGACCTCTTGCCTGCCATGCGTGCAAGGAAGAAGAGGAGTCAGCAATCGCTGGTACCTCCCAAAAACTTATAAAATAACATGCATTTAATTATTTTCAAAAGCAAGCAAGTAGAAAGGTACATATGGTGAAAAATCTACCACTACCTGCGTAGAGAATGGTTTCAATTGTTTGGTATGTAGTACACCTGTTCATCCCCTTTTTCCCATTTTCCCATATATATATATATATATATTTAAAGTTTAGATGATAGACCCTAAACATATAATGATTTTCTACATTTTAGAGATCATAATTCTGGGTCTTGAAGATCATGATGTGGAACTTGATGGCACATGTAAACGCCAATTTCTTGTCACTGAGATTATGTCGTGGTTTTTGATAATGGACTAATTATGATGATGAATTTGATCCTTAATTCTATTTACTCCTTATAAGTTAGTGGATAGTCTGTGGTCTTGGTCTGTGTGTAACCTCACACTATGACTCTAAGGTATTTAAAAGTACCTTAGGGTTGGGGGGCCTCCGTAGGCATGCGGTGTTGTGTAATGCATCCTAACTAAGTTCCCAACACGTCCACTAACTTATAGGGATTTCGAATCAGATTAACGTCACCTCCAATGAACTCAAATTTAAATTGTAATTTCTCCCAAACCTTCACTCTAACTCTCTCAGATGCAACTCTTGATGATTTAGATGTAGATATAGATGTAGATATGGATGATTTGGATGTAGAATCGCCAAGTCTGTTTGGCGAAAGAAAACTCAAGCGGTGAAGAAGCCTGCAAATGGCTCTTCCGTCTCGCCCTCTAATTGGAAGGACGGTCCAATAGAGGGATAGGTCTACTCCCCAACTACGCCACTGAGACGGGTGAGAGGGACTTCCCGGGAAGTCGCTCTAGAAAAATAGCCCGACCGGTAACGGGCAACCGAGCTCGTACGTAAAACTGAAAAACCAGGATCCCCCGCCTGGGTGTCCTAAAACAGGGTCAACGGAACTGGTCTAAAGTCGGGATCCCAACGAGGCGTAAAAACACTGTGAGCTCACGTAAAAACCGAAATGGGACTGGGATCCTAGACCCGCGCACTTGGCGGCCGCTGCCCGAACTGGGCTTCCTTTCTTCCGCCCAGGTGAGGGTCACCGCACCCTCGCACGGTTAGGCATAAGGTCGTCCTGACCGGCACTATTAACTGATATCATAGATTTAGTTACCATTATCTTTACTTCCTTGACTTCTCATTTCTTTCTTGATCCCTTCTGTGGTTGACTATATTGATTTATATTAATCAAGAATATTCGAGGATTCATTTAATAGTCATAAAGATCATAGGGAAAATATTTGCTAAGAGGAGGATAGCAATCTCTCTAATATTTGTTCCTAGAATATAACCCTTACCTTTATAAGATTAGTGATTAGAGATCCATTCCTGCGAAAACGACTAACCAATCAAAATATAGATTTAATAGATGAGCATTTTTATATGGTGTTGTTTTCTCAATAGGAAACATGAACATTAGATTATTTAGTATTCTATTATTTGTTTTAGTAGCACGTTAGTCCCACCTTTGAAATTTGCAAGGTTGATAGTGTTAAACAGATCTACGATTGCTGGTTTAACTAATCACCATGGATCAACATTCTAATATATATGTACCTGATATCCATAATAAGCATTCGATTTAGTACATATATTTCATATGTTTAATTAATTTCTTAACCATTTTAGACTGTTAGAATTCTATATCTTAATATTGCAACAACGTTAGTTTAATTATATGAAATCTGAAAATTTTAACAATACTCATTAAATATATATATGTATCAATAGGTAGAATAATTTTTTTGTTCATTTTCATAATCAATAGTTAATATGAAAACATAACTTGTTAAAAGAAAAACATTATAATCAGATATAGATAATAATTCCAGCATTAATATATATATATATATACATATATATATATAAATTTAAGATTTAATATAATTAATCAATTATGAGTGCATAATGATTCAGAGTTGTGCAGATACTTCTGTGATTCAATATGTAGTCTATAAGATTTTGTAATTAATTAATTCGGGAATGGTTGTACAGATGAAATCAAGAGTGAGTCCTGGATCTTTAGTAAGGATAACTTTAGGGTAAAGAAGGTTGCCTTACTAATCGGATCTTGCATATTATAATTTTGAAAAAAAATGGAAATTTTGTAAGATAATTAGGAGAGTAAAAGAGTACACATGCTGATGTGTAAATGCTTAAATATGTCTACTATAGTTCTATAAATCTCATATACATCACTATTTACTTAGGAGGCTAAAGGAAAGGCATCGATATTATTTCAACCAAATTCATAAGTACTGAGAATCCTCACAATCCAAAGAATATATTAGCAGAGATTTTTGAAAGATCTATGAGTCAACATCTCCCTGTGGAGACAATGGCCAAATATTCACCATTAGTAATTGTTATATGTCCAGTTAACAAAGAAAATTCAGATCATGGTGTTAGCACCTAAGAACACATGATCCTAGAAATACAATAGCCTCTAGTATCACAAAAACCCAAGAAAAGGCATTCTAATGGATACAAATATGTGGAATAGCATGTATAGCAGCAAGAGGTAGGCTGGAGATGGTACCTAATTTGAGTCAAGATGACATGCAAATGCTTTAAATTGCAGCAGAACAGCCGCAGGATGATGTCTTGCAATCTCTCCAGCAGAAGACAGAGAAGAAGAGAGTCTGTCGGTGGAAAAACTTGAGAGAATTGGCAAGGGAATTAAGGGGAAACAACTGATGCTTATATAGAGTAAGTAAGGTGTAATTAATTTGCCAAGTGGAGCCATAAGAATCCAGGTGGAAAAGAAATGGGACAGCCACCTGTGGCAGTCTACAGCAAAAAGAAATCTTTATTTTTTTTTTTTTTAAACTGTAGCCGATGACAGTAGCAGACAGCTGCTTACAGTAATAATATATTAAATTTTAATTAAATTTTTTTATATATATACTAAAATTCTCTTTATTGATCATACATTAAAAATCGACCGTACGCGCACCTCGGGCCTCGGATTTCAACGCGCAACATCTCGTTTTGACCGTCTCGGGACGACGATCAATATGAGTACCATATTGATATACTTCCGATTGGGTTTTGAACCCCCGAAATTTTCGGATACGGTTTTTGTTTAAGGTTAAATTTTGTGATTTTAAAAATATCATATGACCTCCGATTGACGAACGGTCGATTCCGTTGGTCTCGTATCGTCGAATCGGATCTCATGATGGTCTCGGTTTATTTCGCGGTTTCCGAATTTGCGTCGCGGCTTTTCACGGCACGCAATACAATGTGACCGATTTTTGGTCGATTTCACCCGAACAACTTTTGATTCTCGATCAAATGATCGTTTTAGGTTATTTAGTATTGACCGACAACGCTTTTAGGTTTATTAGACCCAAAATCGGACGAGTTTGGTTTTACGCTAATTCCCGGATGTTACAACTGACAAACCCGATTAACAACAAAGGGACATCTGGTCTAGTGATAGTACCGTAGAGAAGCCTTCCCACCAATTCTCTGTATCTTTTCCTGTCTACCTCATAGTTATCATTATCGTATATCCTCATGCTAGGATCCATATGAGTAGTAGCAGGTCGACACCCAATCATGCATGTATCAACTAGCATGCCTGTAACATACTTCCTTTGAGTCATCATGAGACCATGCTGATTCCTGGCAAACTCTAACCCCAAGAAATGTCGTAGGGTGCCACGGTCCTTGGTAAAAAAACTATCAACCCATGACTTCCTTTGCCCTCCAATAACAAGTATGTCATTAACATAGACCATGATAACAATTGTACCTCTGAGAGTTCTCTGTACAAACTGTGAATGATTTGCATTTAATCTTTTGAATACAAGCTTCTCAATTAGATCAGAGAGCTTCTGAAACGACGCCCTTGGCCTCTGCTTCAGGCCATATATTGCCTTGTGAAGTATACAAACATGTTGACACTCCACCTCAGAAGCAACCCTCAAAGGTTGCTCCATGTAGACTTCTTCCTGGAGATCACCATGCAAGAATGCTTTTTTAACATCAAGTCGAAATAAAGTCCAGTCACTTACCACTGCAACTGAAAGAACTCGTAGAGTGGAATGGCGAGTAACAAGAGAAAATATGTCCAGATAATCCACCTCATAATTTTGAGTAAATCCTCGTTCAACCAATTTGGCCTTATAACGTTCACTTACCACTGTACACACCCATTTGCAACGGATAATAGACTAAACTCCAGGTACCACACGACTGTATTAAGCCATCTCTTCTTCCATGGCCAGACACCACCGATTGTTTCTCAAGGCATCCCGGTAATTCTGTGGGATTTCCACGGTAGATAGAGCAACATGGAATTTCCTGAAGTTACATGACAAGCGATCAAAGACAACCATGGAAGCAAGAGGATATGAGGTACATGTATGCTTTTGCTTCCATAGTGCAATAGGTACATCCAAATCATTGTAAATCTCTTCAATCTGTACGCCTTCCTCTTGTAAAGGTTCCTGCTCAGATACATCTCCAGACCCATCGTTAGAAACATTGTATTCAGAACAAACTTGAGGCGTGTTGGATAACGGATAATGACCATGAGCAGAAGCAGACATACGAGTATAGTATCGTGTAAGGGTGAAACAAGGACTATGGGAGGTGGTGGTACAGAAGGAGGTGATGGAGGTGGTGACGGAGACGGAGGTGGTGAAGGTGGTGATGGGATCATAGAAGGAGGTGGCATGTAGACCTCGTCATTTGAATATGATGAAGTCAACCTATCACCTTTAGCAGAAAATACATCACCGACTCAAAAAATGTGACATCAGCGCTAACATAATATTTCCTCTAACACCTATATCCCTTCTGTGTCCTAAAGTACCCAACAAAAATATATTTGACAGCTCTAGGAGAAAGCTTGTTAAGACCTGGAGACAACTGATGGATGAAGACAACATAACCGAAAATACGAGGATTGAGTGAGAATAATTCCTTCTCTAGAAAAGCTAGGGAGAAAGTAATTTTCTCACCCAGTATAGAAAAGGACATGTGATTCAATAGATAACAAGCCATAAGAATCGCATCACCCAAGAACGAATGTGGGGTACGACTCTGGATAAGAAAAGCGCGAGTAACATCAAGTAAATGGCGATGTTTTCTTTTTGCAATACCATTTTGGTGAGAAGTATAGGCACATGATGTCCGATGAACAATACCACGAGATGAAAAGAATTGTGAGAGTGCACGATTATAGAATTTTAATGCATTATCAGTTCTCACAAATTTGACAGAAGAAGAAAAAACATTCTGCATTTGATAAATATTGTAATCGCATTCCCAGCTTCAGATTTATTCTTCAGTAAAAAGACCCATAACAGATGAGAAAAATCATCAACATCAACTAGGTAAAACATGTGTCCCTGGTGATCGGGAACACGACTAGAACCCCAAATGTCAACATGAAAGAACTCAAAAAGGGAGCTATTGATCTGATCCTGATGACTAGGAAAAGAAGATCGATGGTGCTTTCCCAACTGACATGCCTCGTATCGGAAGGATAAGTGAGGTGAGATCTGAGGGAGAACTTGACACATCTTCTGAATGGGAAGGTGACCACAACATAGATGCCACAGGAAAGGTATGAATGGTCCTGTAGAATGGGAGGATAGGTTTGCATATGGAGTTTGGACCAATCAATAGAGGTTGTCATGCTCACGAACACAACGAATCACCCTACCTGAAAGAATATCCTGAAATACAAGAGATGATTGGTCAAAAATAGCCCGACAACGCAAATCCTTCGTAATTTGACTAATAAATAATAAATTCATAGAAAAATCAGGTATACAACACATTCTGTAAACACATCGAAGGCGTCAAATTGATCTCTCCATGTCCTATGATCGGGAAATGAGTTCCATCGACTATGACAACAATTCTCCCTAGAGGAACCTATCTGTAAGCTGAAAGTTGATCTCTATCTCCACGCAAGTGATGTGTCACCCCAGAGTCCATAATCCATTCTGTAATATCTGATCCATGACAAGTAGTAAGAGCATAAGTGCTACTTGAGTACTGTCAGAGGCAGAAGCAACAACATCTGAGTGGCCTCTTGGAGCAAGCGAGGAAGCAATGGGACCAGCAGAAGGCATAATGTCCATCAACCGAGCTACAAGGTCATCAAACCTCTGGTCTGATAACGGAGTCGTAGGAACCTCTGTCTGCTCTGCTACACAAGCTAATGCATGAAAACCATGCTTGGAGTAACATGTATCTTTGGTGTGCACAGGATGGTGACAGTAAGTGCAGGGCTGATGAATACGACCTTCTCTACCACGAGGTCTACGACCGTGAAACTGAAAAGAATCCCCCTACCACGGGAGGTTGCCATCGTTGAAGAAGTCTGAGTAGAAGTAGGTGATGAGATATTGACTTGGCTAAGTCTGCAGAAAGCTTCCTCCATGGGAGGAATAGTAGCATTTTTCAGTATTATGAATGAGTTGCCTCATACTCTGGATCAAGTGCTGCAAGGAATACATCAACCATAGTGGCATTCATGTAGATCTTCTGCTACTCAGGAGTAGCCATAAGAGACAAAAAACTGTGGGGCTTCTCGAACAATCCAGGCAGGGACGTGTATAGGGAATGAAGGGTTTGTTCGTTATGCTTGACATGAAATATATTGTGATGCAGCAGCGGAATCTTTGTCTCATTCCTTACTTGTGAATAGATGGTTGTGAGGATATCCCACATTGCCTTAGCAGTGGGTCGATGCAATACATCATTGACGATCTCTGACATTAATGAACCTGATAACCATATTTGTGCATAAGCATTATCTACCTCTTACGAAGCATTGACCCTAATTTTCTCAGTCGGCCCTTCCTCGGTAAGAATATGTTTCTTACCCATAAACTTTATGAGGCTAATGAACTGTATGATCCATAACTCGTAATTTATCCCATCCATCATGACAATTGGTGTTGAATCTCTGAAAGCGTCTGTGGAGAGGATATCGACTTTGTTCTCTGACATGTTGCCGGATTAAGAAAACTATGGCTGTGTAGATCAAAAGAAATACGTCTACACAAACATATAAGGATTTGATTGCGGGCAATATGAGACATGCGGTCGGCGATGACGGAAGAGAGAGTCAACGGTGGCAAGCAACGGAAGAGAGAGGGCTAACAATGGTGATGAGCGGAAGAGAGAAAGGGCCAGTGGTCAGTGTCACGCAAGAAGGGTTGGAAAGTGGGGTTAGGGTTTCTCAGGTATGAAAGCTCCGGTTTAGGACCGCCGCTCTAATACCATGTTAAGAAAAAGAATTAGAATTCTTTATTCTATGAACCCAAAGGCCTGCTTATATAGAGGAGAATCCTATGGGTAAATTACGTAAGAAATATCCAATCTGAGGAAATACGTGCACGACCCTCCATACATCATGTGAACCCCCGAGGATTCGGGTACCCGTTAATCACACATTTGCACTATTATTCACATGAGATCGCAGAAGTTACAGAAAAACAGGGAAATTTTTCGCGCGGTTAATTTTCCACTCGACATTCACATCCACAATCATAACCACAAGTTAATAGAGACAATTGGCACCAAAATCTTATTTCATTAATTTCCATATGATTTTACAACATGTACAAAGTCTGACAGTACATACAATATCCCAAAAATCTGACTGAAGAGAAAGAAACATAATACATTATAAATCGAACAAAAACTGACACAAAATAAACCATACCGTCGGGTATAAACTCTATCTCCTGGAACCATGTATAGCTACTGAACTGCTACTGCACAGCAGGTTGTTTGTCTGCCAAACATGTTAGGAAAGAAGAGGCGTCAGCGGTTGCTGGTACCTCCCAAAAAACTTATATAAAAATAACAGGCATTTATTGTGATCAAAAGCAGGCAAGTAGAGAGGCAGGAACAACTCAAATTAAAATTTAATTCTACTTGCAAATGAAAAAGGTTTCCAAATTTCTAGTAAACACCTCTCATGATCAGCTATTATCCCAACATTTCCCAAATGAGCAAATTTCTATGGTAACTAATTGATCACAAGTATGTATATTTTATTCTCATATCATATTTGTGGATTTTGATGATGGAAAAGATTAGATGAAAAGACATAACGATTTATTTATTTCTTACGTCTAATGGATAGTCTTTGGTCTTGGTTCGTGTGAAACCTCACACTATGACTCTAAGACTTGGGGAATGTCTTAGGGTTGGGGTGCCTCCGTAGGTATGCGGTGTGGTATAATGCATCCTAACTAAGTTCCCAACACGTCCACTGGCTTAATGAGATTTCGAATCATATTATCGTCTTTTCCATTTACTCAACTTTAATTGTAATCCCTTAAAACCTTAAGTGCAACTGTCTCAGATGTAACTCTAGATGATGTGGATATAGAGATGGGATGGATGATCTGGATGTAGAATCAATCCCTTCAAACCTCAGTGCAACAGTCTCAAATGTAACTCTAGATGATGTAGATTTAGATATGGATGATGTGGATGTAGAATCGCCAAGTCCGTTGGCGAAAGTAAAAACTCAAGCGGTGAAGAAGCCAACAAAAGAGCTCTTCCGTCTCGCCCCCTAATTGGAAGGACGGTCCAATAAAGGGATAGGTCTACTCCCAAACTACGCCACTGAGACGGGTGAGAGGGACTTCCCGGAAAAGTCACTTTAGAAAAACAGCCCGACCGGTAACGGGCAACCGAGCTCGTACGTAAAACTGAAAACCAAGGATCCCCCGCCTGGGTATCCTAAACAGAGGGTCAGCGTAACTGGTCTAAAGTCGGGATCCCAACGAGGCGTAAAAACACTGCGAGCTCGCGTAAAAAACCGAAGAGGGACTGCGATCCTAGACCCGCACACTTGGTGGCCGCTGCTCTATCTGAACTTCCTTTCCTCCGCCCAGTTGAGGGTCACCGCGCCCTCGCACGGTACGGTGTAAGGGGCACCATAACCGGCATCATAATTATCAGTCACCAACATTTTACTTATGTGTCTACTCTTTTTTTTCTTATCTATGAGGATATTGTAATTGTTCTTGATGAACAGAACCTCCCAAAGTTCGACAATCATGTCCTCATCCTTGAGTAGCATTGCTTTATCTAACACGGAAGATCCAGCAATTGAACATTGATTTAAGGAATGTATGATAAGAGGATGCCAATAGCTGATGATTGTATAAGGAGTGGCACAAGATAAGCTAAAGTGGCAGAAAGTTCCGATGGAAAGTCTACCTTTGAACTGACAGAATAATTAGTAGTTTGGTTTGAAACAGGAAGTATATGTGATTCATGAGCATGTCTAATAGTGGTTTCCTAGTAATAGCATGAGGGTTTGAACTCTCCTACAAGAATCCTATTAATTCCTTCTCTCTGTTGGTTTAGGACTTTGGGGAAGGGGCTTTGGGGGGGAAGGGGGGTCCCAAGCCGGTTTTTCGCGTGATAGCGGCCGTAGAAGAGATTTCCGAGATCAAAGAAAATTATATATCGTCTTTGATGAGACTCAATTGTCTTGACAAGATAAACCGTAACTAATATATATTCTGGAGGTTGCATTGTTGTCAAACAGATGGTTGTGACAATTAAATGACAACACCAGAAAGTCTCTCAGGCTCTTAGGTCTGGCTACATTTAGAACGTTAAGCAAGAAATGTGAGATACTGAAAAATTTAGTCTCCTTTCTTATCAAAAAGGTTGCACTTTTTCAATATAACATTTGGGCATAATTAAAACTTGTCATGCCCCAAATTCTGTACTACCTGCCAATAATGACTATAGGCAGTAATATGTCATCTATAACTTTCATACGTTCTTAAGATGGAACATAACCTCTTTTCATCCCAAAATTGGACAGGGATAATGGTCCCTTAACTTGTAATTACTGTCAAAATATTTATTTCTAGGGAGACAAAGATTATGAAGATGCCTCCGTGAAAGATCGAGACTGGTTCCATGGGTTAATATTATCATTGGATCTATTATGGAAGTTTTGGCATCCATGTAATTGAGATAGGTGCATGAGAGATCACTACTTTGTAAAGAAGGTTCCATTTTATATATACAACATGTCTTGTTGATGGAAAGAGGAATTCATTATTGGATAATAAGATAAGGTGTATTCATCTATCTATACAATATTGAGGTGGATACGTGAGAAGCACACATGCCCTGAATTCAGGATTTAAAACTTTAGAAGGATAGATTATACTTGATAAGTTAACCCTAAGGTGAAACTTAAGCAATATTTGGATATTTGATTGTATACTGAATGAATTGTCAGGCAATTGGAAATCTCATATGCTACAGAATCTTGCATAAGTTAGTATAACAAATCAGGATGAGCCCTTTTTTAAAAAAAAAATCTGTGTTGGGTTCATACCAACCACAATCATACAAATCAAAATTTATAGCATGCATGGCATGATTATATAAAAACATCTCATTTATTTCAACTATAAAATTTCTACAGAATTCACAAACTTTTACTGTTTTCTATATACAGAATGATGCAAATTATGATAAGGTAGGAGATTAGATGAATTTTTTTCAAAATGACCACGATAAAAAAATCAAAACAAAGAGTTCTATAAGAACAAGGGCATCAATGAGAAATCAATTTAGTGTAGAACTTTATGCAAGGCAGCAAAAAGGGGGGTGGGTTTGTACCCTAAAGTTTTCAAAAATAGAAGATTATCTTGATTTGCATGCAGTTCCAGGATTTGGGTGAAATCTTAGGGCTGATGGATTTGTATTAATTCATAGAATGCATGAAGAGTAGCCAAAAAGGAGAAAGTTGTACATGCAAGGCAGCAATGAGGAGGGGAGGGATGTACCTTATGTCTCTCTAATCTACTTGAAGAACAAGCATGCAAGAAGGGCTGAATTGGAGCAGCAGTGGCCAATTTGCAGAGCTCCAGGATCCTCCAAGCTTCCAGCCTTGAGATCTTCGTTGGTAGAAAAGGGGCACAAATCTCTCTCTCGGTGAAAAAAGATAGAGAAAAAGAAGGGTGTGGGTGGATTTATATAGACATGAAGAGGCCTTGATAGGTTGCCAAATGGAATAAGAATAAAAGCCAAGTGGAAGGAATTTAGGGACAAGTGGAGGAGTAGTAACAACCAAGTGAGGATTATGATTGCACGATCTCTTACCATGCTGATAAGGGAAACGTGGTGGCTGATGCACTCAGCAGAAGAGCGCATGCTGATGGTACGGCGAACTGGCTATATACATGGGATACGCTTGCCGCTTTGACAGATTGGCATCCTCAGGAGAGCGCATCCATTTCTACTGTCGTGCCTCCACGATACAGCAGCCTTTGCGGATCGTATTGTAGAAGGCCAGAAGACCGATCCTTGGATTCATGATAGATACATGAGCGCCATCAAGAACGAATTTAATGACTTTGTCGTGATGGAATCTATTTTATGGAAGGCGGGTCGAGTTGTTGTGCCCAACGACGAGCAATTACGCAGAGATATTCTTGATAAGTCACACAGTTCACGGTTATCGATCCATCCAGGCAGCACGAAGATGTACCGTAATCTGCATCGACATTTCTGGTGGGATGGAATGAAGCGCGATGTGGCGCTACATGTCAGCAGATGCATGACCTGTCAGATGGTCAAGGCCGAGCACAGGAGACCACCAGGATTACTACAGTCTCTCCCCATTCCCGAGTGGAAGTGGGAGAGCATTTCTATGGATTTTGTCACGGGATTGCCGAAGACACCAGATGGTCATGATTCCATTTGGGTCGTTGTTGATAGGTTGACCAAGTCAGCCCATTTCATACCTGTCAATACGACTTACACTCCATCTAGATTAGTCAAGCTCTATGTGCAGAATATCATTAGACTTCATGGTATACCACGAGAGGTGGTGTCTGACAGAGATCCGAGATTCACATCGCACTATTGGCATCAGTTCATGTCAGCACTACAGACAGAGCTGAAGATGAGTTATGCATATCATCCACAGACCGACGGACGGAGTGAGCGTACCATTCAGACACTAGAGGATTTGCTCCGCGCATGCACTTTGGAGTGGAAGGGGTCTTGGAAGGACCATCTGCCATTGGTTGAGTTCACGTACAACAACAGCTATTATTCCAGTATCGGCGTGGCACCATTCGAAGCCCTATACGGGCGGAGACGCCTCACACCTCTCAGCTGGCATGAGGTAGGTGATCATGCTCTTTACTCCGTGGATCTCCTGGAGGAGACCACGAGAGCTGTTGATCTTGTGAGACAGAGACTTCTGACGATACAAAGCTGCCAGAAGAGCTATGCAGACCGTTGGAGAAGAGATTTGGAGTTTCAGGTAATCCAATTCTTTTCTCTTCATCCATTCAATTATGATATATATAACTTAATATCATACTAACGACATTCCTATAAATTATAGGTTGGAGATTGGGTATTTCTCCGTGTATCTCCCTTGAAGGGAGTACAGAGATTCGGTGTTTGTGGCAAGTTGGCGCCGCGATATGTTGGACCATTCGAGATTCTTGCTAGAGTGGGGACGGTGGCCTACCGGGTAGCCCTTCCTCCATATCTATCAGCTATTCACGACGTCTTTCATATATCCAACCTGAGGAAATATGTGCACGATCCTCGACACATCATCAACTACGAGGATCTTGACGTGGAGCTTGATCTGACTTATGAGGAGAAGCCAGTCCAGATACTTGACCGTGCTGTGAAGAAGCTTCGCAGCAAGGAGATTCCATTAGTCAAGGTGTTGTGGCATCGACACGGCGTCGAAGAGGCGACGTAGGAGAGTGAAGCCGACATGCGGGCACGATACCAGCAGCTTTTCTAATGTAACCACCAAAACAAGCATTTGTAATTAGACACACATATATATGGCTTGTTTTCTATTTGAGGTTTTTATGGGTTCAAAAAGCCTTTGAGGTTTTTATGGACATATGAAATCCAAATAAAACACCTAATGACCTTGACTCGAGTCTCGAGGACGAGACTCCCTTTGAGGTTTTTATATTTGTAACATCCGGAATCCGTCAAACCCGAACCCGATTAGCGTCCGATTAATCCAATAAAGTTGTTTGTTATTGTCAAACAACCTAAAGCGATCAATTGATCGTGAATCAAAAGTCATTCGGGCGAAATCGACCAAAAATCGGTCGCTTTGTAATGCATGCACGAAAAAGTCGCGACACAAATTCGGAAACCGTAAAACGAACCGAGACCATCATGAGATCCGATTCGACGATACAAGACCAACGGAATCGACCGTTCGTCAATCGAAGGTCGTTTGATATTTTTAAAATCACAAAATTTAATCTTTAACAAAAAAACCGTATCCGAAAATTTCGGGTATTCAAAACTCGACCGAAAGTATATCAATATTATACTCATTTTGATCGGCGTTTCGAGACGGTCAAAACGAGATATTGCGCATTAAAATCCGAGACCCGGGGTGCGCGTACGGTTTATTTTAAGTTTGTCAAATAAAAGAAAAAATATATATAATAATAAAATTTAAAATTTACTCTCTCTTTTTTATACGGCAGTAGCAAGTCGGCTACTCTCTGTTTATAAAAAAAGAGAGTAAATTTTGAATTTTATTATTATATATATTTTTTTCTTTTATTTGACAAACTTAAAATAAACCGTACGCGCACCCCGGGTCTCGGATTTTAATGCGCAATATCTCGTTTTGACCGTCTCGAAACGCCGATCAAAATGAGTATAATATTGATATACTTTCGGTCGAGTTTTGAATACCCGAAATTTTCGGATACGGTTTTTTTATTAAAGATTAAATTTTGTGATTTTAAAAATATCAAACGACCTTCGATTGACGAACGGTCGATTCCGTTGGTCTTGTATCGTCGAATCGGATCTCATGATGGTCTCGGTTCGTTTTACGGTTTTCGAATTTGCGTCGCGACTTTTTCGTGCACGCATTACGAAGCGACCGATTTTTGGTCGATTTCACCCGAATGACTTTTGATTCACGATCAATTGATCGCTTTAGGTTGTTTGACAATAACAAACAACTTTATTGGATTAATCGGACGCTAATCGGGTCGGGTTCGGGTTTGGCGGATTCCGGATGTTACACATCATTAGCTACGACAATTTTGACGTGGAGCTTGACTTGACATACGAAGAGAGGCCAGTGCAGATACATAACAGTTATGTGAAAAAGCTTCACAGCAAACATATTCCTCTAGTCAAGGTGTTATGGCACCGACATGGTGTCGAAGAGGTGGCATAGGAGACCGAAGAAGACATATGGGTACGATACCCGCAGCTCTTTTTATATATTCATCAAAACAAGCCTATATAATCATATACATGTTAAAAGAATGTAGCTTGTTTTTCCTTTGAGGTTTTTATGGGTTCAAAACCATTTAAGGTTTTTATGGCATCATAAACCTAGATAAAACACATAATGACCTTGACTCGAGTCTCGAGACGAGACTCCCTTTGAGATTTTTATATTTGTGACATCTGGATCCGAATAACCTGAATCTGACCCGATTATGGGTCAGCATGATCAATCTATATTCAATTAATATTGAATAATCCCATATTAATCCATTGATCACAGATCGAAATTTGTTCGGTCGCAATCGACCAAAAATTGATCGCATCGTAATGCATGCCATCGGAAAAGCCGCGACACAAATTCAAAAATCACAAAACAAACCAAGATCACCCGAAAATTCGATTCATTGAAATAAGACCAACGGAGTCAATCGTTCGTCGATCAGAGATCGTTTGATATTTTAAAATCATGAATTTTAGTCAAAAACTGAGACCGTATCTCGAGAATTTCGGGAATTCATACTTGATATAAAGTATATGAATATTATGCTCATATTGATTTTCATTTAAAGATAGTAAAAATGAGCCATCATTCGTCAAAATCCGAGACTCGAGGTGCAAGTATGGAAGACTTTAAGATTTGCAAGAAGAATAAAATGAAAAGTGATATATATACTATTAATGTGACAACAGCAAGCTGATGTCATTCAAAGTGACAAATGGCTTCTAATTCCTCCAACATGAAGAGCCCCTTCTCCTCATTTTTCCCTCCATCTTCCTCTAAATTTTTCCAACTTTAACTCCAGCTGTAGGAGCCTTTCCAGCCGCTTCTTCTTCCAAGATCCAGTTGCTGCTATTGGATGGCTTCAGCTCTCCAGCAGTTGTTGTTGTTACTGCCCAAGCCCTGCTGCAATTACCGAAGCCTCCAGCAATCCTTGGAGCCTCCCCTGTTGTTGCTCTTGCTGCCAAACAACCATTGATTGGGGTCTTGTTGCTGCTCCAGAGCAACAACTTTCTGTTTCTCTTTGTTCTTAGAAGAGTTGCATGCAAGATCACTCCCCCCCCCCTCTTTCTCCAAAAATGAATCCAAAGGTACAATCATACATCCCTCCTTGCTGCCATACATGAACAATTAAACCCTTTTCTTGCTGACTTTGGTGTGCTTATATAAATTCCAAATTTTAAATTGTCAAATTTCTTAAACAATGATCTCCTAATTATAAAGTTGAACTGTATGTGGAATTGCAGGTAAGTTTTTGCTGGTCAAACTATGATCATGAATGTTGAAATCCTCCTATTTAGACATGATGTATATATCTATACATATAGTGCATTCATGTACATTTCATTTTATGTTTACATTTCATATTATAATGTGCTGCTATGATGGAAGGTACTGCCGGTATATTGCATAATAAAATATGTAACAACATTTTCTGTAGACTGTTTAATCAGATTTTTTTCTTCCTAAATTTCAAGGTGCATTCACAATTTTATCATACATTTATAGACGGAATAAGGTAGCAGATGAATCTACTAAATCAAATAAATATCAAATAGAAATTTTGCTAGTTAAGGAATTCATTTTTTGTTGGTTACTTTTAATACAGAATATATATATATATATATATATATATATATTAAATCGGAGACACAGTGGATGCTGCTTAAATGATAGTTTAAAAAAACTAGATTGAAAATCGATTCTCTGCTACTGTAAAGTTGTATAAAATTCGATTTTCTGCTATACTCTACTATTGTATATGCTGAATGAAAATAAATATATATGTTTAGCAAATTCTATGCTGCTGTATAAAAAAGAGAATTTGAAAACTTTAATTCTCTAATATTGTATTCCTGGAATATTAATTTTAAAAAAAATATTGAAAACTTCAATTCTCTCTGCTGCTACTATATATACTCTGTATAGACTCATATAATATATGTGTGTGTGTGTGTTAAGGAAATTTTCTACTACTGTATATATTGGAAAAAAACGGAAACAATTTAAGCATTTTCTATTGTTTACCTATTAAACCTTTGATATAAAAGAAATTAAATTCCTATACTATTATAAAAATTAATATAAATTTAAGATCCTTTTAAGGTATAAGAAATATATGGGTATGAAATTGGGAACTGTATCTAAATAGTTCAAGTATATACATATAAGTATATATATACATAAGAAGTAGAAGGTATATATATACCACTTATTAAACTTTGATCTCATTTAAAGATAAGATTGGGGTGATTAACATGTAATTAAGTTTAAAATTCAAAACCTATTAGTAGGCTTGAAAATTTATGTTTTAAAAAGAGAACAAGTAAGGAGTCGTAGCATAAAATCTATTTTAAATGTTCAAATTTACCAATTAGCAGGGAGTTAGCATGTAATGTACTTATATTTAGATCAATGTTTAATCTGAGTCCCTTGATCTTATGAAAGAAATTTGAAATACCAATCATTGAATATTAATGCTCTTCTCTTATGAAGCTAACAAATAATTTACTAAGATTGTTATGACTATTAATCTCATCAATTGATCTCTTGGTATAGTTCAATATTGATAAGTTGTTGACAGCATGCCTACGTCTGTAAAGTTGACCAAGGAAGAGTTTTTTAAAAGGATTGAGTAGTCAAGCAAGTGAAAATCTGAGGAATCAATGATGACTGATGATTAATATCGGTCATGGTGACCCTTACACTTGACCATGCGAGGGCACGGTGACCCTCAGCTAGGCGGGAGATAGGAAGCTCAGTTCGGGCAGCGGCCACCAAGTACGCGGGTTTAGGATCCCAATCATCTTTTAAGGTTTTTACGTGAGCGCATAGTGTTTTTATGCTTCGTTGGGATCCCAGTTTTGACCAGTTCCGCCGACCCTCTGTTTTAGGGTACCTATGTTGAGGGGACTCGGTTTTTGTTTTCTTTCGAGCTCGTTTACCCGTACCGATCGGGCCGATTTTTAGAGTGACTCTTCTGGGGAATCTCTTCCACCCGTCTCAGAAGCGTAGTTTGGGAGTAGGTCTAGCCCTCTACTGGACCGTATTTTCACTTAGGGGGGGAGACAGAAGAGTCTCTTGGGAGACGTCCTCACCGCTTGAGTTTTGGTTACCATTCCGCCAATAGGTCTTGGCGAGGAGTTATAGTTGAGTTTGGAGAGGATTATAATTGAGTATGGCTAGAGTAGAGGCAGGTCACGGTTGAGTTGTCTATAGTTGAGCTTGGTACAGAATCATTAATCATTGTCAATCATCAATCATCGACAATTAATCAGATTTTAGAACTACTACTACGAATGATAGGAAAAGCTAGTGGACGTATTGGGAACTTAGTTAGGATGCATTATACTCCATTGCATGCCTAAGGAGGCACCCCAACCCTAACATATTCTTCACACCTTAGAGTCATAGTATGAAGTCAAACTTAGAAGAAGACCACAGGCTATCCACAAGGCTTGAGAGTTTGATATAGACAGAAATAAAGATCATATCACATATTCATCCTCCTCAATACTAAGATCCATCAACATGATCTCTAAATGATAAAACGATAATAATATACATATGGGTCATTAATCAATATGTGAAAATGTTATACATGGAAAGTTATAGGGTGATAGGTAATTTAGGGATTCCTATACAACACATCTTGCAAATCACTTTTATGCAAGCAGCTTGATAAATTTAAATTTCAATTTTAATACTTATCTCCTTGCTTTATTTTGAAACCACTAAATTACCTGTTAATTTCTTTTAAATATATATATGTTGGATTGTAATATTGTATGCAACAATTGTTGACATTCTCATGTTCCTTACATGTGTGGCGGGCAAAGCTCTGCATTGTAGTAGACCAAGGAAGGTTGTATCGATATCGATATCATTTCGATCCCTCGAAAATGGATATATCGGGATATATCGCCGATATATCGACGCTATCGGTGGAAATATCGGAAATGGCTCAAAAAAGCCATTTTTTGTCGTTTTTTCAGAAATTAAGATCATCTAAGATATTAAAACAACAAATAATCTACAAATACACACTTATGTCACACATATTGGTCATTTATAGCCCATATATCGCAAATACTGGTCATATCGAACATATCATTGTTAATGTTTATTTCTAACCTATAGATACTGGAAATGAATTCCATTCAAGTTCTTATAACATTAAATAACTTACAAATATATACTTAGAAAACACATATAGATCATTTGTGAAGACTATGATCCTTATATTGCACTATCGGTCATATCGAATATATCGCAGGTACTGTTAGTTGTTGATCTATATATATTGAAATGGAGTTCATCCAAATTCTTAAATCACTAAATAACTTACAAATATACTCTTAGATCACACATATCGGTCATCTATGAAGCTTATATAGCATATATCGATCATTTCGATATTAATGTTGGTTCTTGACTTATAGATTTTTTTTGAAGAATTGACTTATAGATATTGGAAATGGATTTCATTCATGACTTACAACATGAAATACTTGCAAATATACTCCAAGTTGAAGAACCATTTGTATGCACCCTCCTGTCGTACCATACCTCCAACCCGAAACAAAATATATATAAACCATTGTGTGTTTTAATACTAGATGTAGCTAGATATGTGTTTTAATACTGTGTATCTAGATAAGTAGTGGAATCAATCTTATATGAACAATAGCATTGATATATATATATATATATATATATATATATCGGCGAAATATCAGCGATTTCGATCGATAACGAGGATTTTTTGTACTGAATCAAGTCCATTTAACCGATACCAGCCGATATGACGATATAACGCAATATCCCTATAAAAGGATATACTTGGGTGATTTCGAAACCCCTTCCTTGTTGAAACCGATATATCGGTGATATATCGCTGATATATTGCCGATACCACCTTCTATATAGTAGACTGATTGATGATCCCGAACATCTTTTGTTATACTCGACGGTAATTTTTTTTAGTTTTATGCAGATATTGTATAATTCTTTTCTTTCACTTTTATCATATTTTGAGATACATGTATATATTGTCAGCTTCTTTTGTTACATGTAATATATATATGGAAATTAATGCAATGTGAATTGATGACACTTGTTGTTAGCTCTGTGATTGTTTACATTAATTGTGAATGTCATTCCAAAACGTGAAAAAATTTCTCTCAATTTCAACAACATAATGCGATCTTTAATGGATCTAATGCTACGAATGCCGTGTAAATGGATGGCCCAGATCCGAGGGTGTCACAATCCAAGATAGGTGGAGTTCTCTCAAGGTTGCGGCAGCACAACATCTTCCCAAGCGTGAAGGCAGTACCACATTGTTCTCTAGGCCCAGGCGACGATGCTGCTCATCCTCTAGGCGGCCAACTCCAGCAACATCGTGGGATGGAGCCCTTGCCACCAGTCTCCAAGCAACGACAATTAAGAATCCCCAGTTGGGGTGGCATCCTTCGAGAGAAGGGTTTCCAAGTGGGAACCCTAAATAAGGTTAGCCCAAGTGGGGTGAAAAGTTTTAAAAAAATTGTAAAAAAATACAAGCTACTACAATTCATCCCAAGTAGGCCAAGTAAAGGGTGCCTACACATATAGAAAATTGAAGCTAATTCCCTATCTAAGTGTCTGGATCGAGGCATAAATATTGGCAATTAGTTGTATATTCTCAATTCTAGGTACAATCCTGACCATTGAGTAACGAATGGAGTCATCCTCACATGGACTATCCATTCTTTTCTCGTACCAGTCACTTTCCTTCATAAGTAGTGTATGGACTTCTCTTTTCTACACCTTCGACTGGCCTCTCTGATACCACCACCTCATTTTCTTGGTCAAGACAATGCATATCTTCCAAGCACTTACCTCGTAGTTCGATAGGCTAAGAGTGTCGTATAGTAGTAGCTCGTCCAGAAAGGAAGGGGTGTGTATTCTTATTCTCTTCTAACGCAATCAGTCGACATATCAAAGGCTCAAGTAAGGGCCCAACGAGAAAAAAAAAGGATGCGTTTGCATAAAAAATGAATGAGTCGGCTATAAAGGGAAATAGCTGGAAAAAAAAGAAAGAAGGAAAAGTCGTAAAAATGGAACGGCTCTTAAAAAAAGGGAAAAGCCGGAAAAATTATGACAGCTTATTGTTTTGTTTCTCCCCATCTTGATTTGACTTCTCCCAACTTTGACGATGTCATTGTTTTCTGACAAGTATGGGAGAAAGGGGGAGTATTCTGTAGAGTTACAGGTCGAATTCAGATTTTAGATTCTTCAAGCCAAATTTCAGACTCTACAGATTTTCAGATTCAGACTCGATGTTCAGATTGGTTCCGAGTCCGCACAAGTTTGCGATAATTATTTGAGTAATCTCCATCTTTGTTTTTTGGTCTCGGAGTTTTCATGTGATCCACAGGGACTCCAAAATAGAGATCCCATTTTATGAGCAAGTGTCAGAAATACTCAGTACTCCAACGAGGAGACTTTCAGACTCCATTCTCCAGCGACCGTGCACTATGATGAGGATGTTTCCACGGTTTTTTCAGTCTGGACTTTCAAATATGGAGTAGTTGTCCACATGATTCAGTAATCTACATGGGGCGGGCCAGAGTACTCTGACGAGGAGACTCATTTAGTTTCTGCGACTCTGGCAAGCACAATACAGAATGTATGTTCTCCAATGAGGAGACTCAGTTTGACTCATGCTCCAGTCTATTTGTTCCTCCTCATCTGCACGGCATGAGAAGCAACGTCCATGACAGCAATTGACAGTTGTGTATGCATTGAGTTGATATTGTCCGTAGTGTCTTGTGTTGTGAGTTTGAGTGATTTCTTTCTATGTGTCCAAGCTGAGTATTGCATGCTCCAACTTGAGAGGGAATGTTGGAGTATATGGATCACTTGTAAATGGGTAATTGGATCCTTCCAAGGTCCTATTACCGCATCCAGTGGTTTAGTCCCACATCTATTATCTATAGGACTTTGAGGGTCAATGGAGGCAATATAAGAAGCCATGAACCCATTGTATCATATGAGAAACTTCAATAGAAGAATCAGCCCTTTGAGGCATTCTCCCATGATTTCATACTTCTCCTTGCGAAGTAGGATTCCACGTAAAAATCCTGGTGTTCTTCATTGCTCTTATTCTATTAAACTGATATTATGCTTCCGCATTCTCATTTTCTAACATGCTCATACTCACTTCAAATTTATATAACACAATTTTATAATGGTATTGTAAGAGTAATGAAACCATTAACCTGAAAATATGACTACGAATAAAATAAGATATATTTGGCAAAAAATACATAAAACATTAGAAGAAGAGCGTTGGTGAGGAATCATTAGGTGTAAACCATTACTATATGTTAAAAGTTATACTATTTGTCTGTGGGCATAATATATATCACCAAGCACAGCTACATCTATATTAATATAATATTATATTTAAATAAGTATATGTCATGCATGTTTAGAAATATAATTATTCATTTCCAACTTAGATATCGATATAAAGTAAATATACATCTAAAATAAAAAATGATGTCAACAATCATATTTATTTTTAACGTAAATAATTATGTAACATCGTGTGCAACTGCTTATGTGGGTGCACAAAAGGCAGGGAGAGAAAGGTATTTAGTTAATATAAAATAATGGTTGCAGAGAGAGAGAGAGAGGAGATAGAGAGGGTGGAAGGGGGAGAGAAAAGGTATATAACAATAGGCTACTACAAAGTATAATATTCATGTAATGTAATAATCCAAATTATTAATTAAAGGAAGGTATATTTAATTAAAAATTATTTTTAGTGCCTTCAAATATTTATAGTTGATGACAAATTGTAAGTTCTTTGCAATAAAATGTTGAAAAGATGTGCCTTATGATGGTATTATTTAGTTTAATTAAAGGAGATAGAATAAAATGTAGTTTAATATCATGTAATTTTGGATAATCATTTGCACTACAAGATCTAAATAGTTCAAATTTGACTTCAATGATACACGGATGCAAATAGATAGATACAAATATGGATATGTGTTACCATATTTTTGTACCTGTTAATACGGAGATGAAATTGGATGCCTTACGGACATTGGAAAGCACAAAACATGTTCTTATCTTAGTTTTAACAGCCACTTGAGTTGTTATCGGTAACTTTGAAATGTGAGAACATGAAAGGTGGTGGTAGATATTCATTTGATACCTACTTCCCCATTACAACTCATTTCAATTTATTTGTTTAATAGATCAAAAAAATAGAAATAAAGATGGTATATTTAATGCTACTTAAAATAGTAGGAAAATGAAGTTTCATGGGATTAAATTTTCTATGAAAAAATCTTTTTAAATAATGAAAAACAGAATAATAATACACACACCTAACAATTTAGACCTGCAATAGAAACAAAAGAGATATAATGTGATACCTGAAGAATAAATGTATATGTACAAAACCGATTCGATATTAATAAAAACAATTACATGAATAAAGTTTTGCTGGAAAGAAACTTAAAAATAATTGCACTTTTTTTCAATTTGACAAAGGGAGTGGAGGAGAGAGGCATTCAGGAGAAGAAGGGAGAGACACATGTCAGAAGTAATAGAGAGGGAGAGTGGCATGGATGCCGAGAGATAGGGAGAAGACAGAGTCGGAGAGCATATCCTAATTAGAGAAAGATGGACAGTGGGAGGAGAGATGGGGCGACAGAGATCAGGAGTGTTCCTCAAAAAAAAGAAAGATTGATAGTGCAAATAGTGGAAGGAGGGGAGGAGAGATTGCCACGTATTGAATTTTTGAAAACTGGGAAAGGAATTCAGCTTTGTATATTGTATAGATGTGTGTTTTGTAGAGGATCAAACCAAATGCTTAAAGTATGAATTGAAATATTTATAACAAGAAGACTTACAGAGGCAAGCTCAAGAGTGGAACAATGCACACTTTTTCCATGTTTAGTAACCTGGCAGCAGAAAAACTATTGCAATTCACTTCTAACTCTTCCTAGTTCAACTAAATAACTATTTTACCTGTATAAATTTGCTAGGCAGGCTCACATTCATGTCTTTCAAGGGGATGCGGAAGTAAAAGCCTTGACGATTATTAAAAGGTATTTTCATATTAGCCAACCCAAATTCTTCTCGATACTTGCTGGCAAGATTGTGTATGGCTGTAAAGACAATTTGTCATTTTTTATTTTAATAATGGTAACTGAACTGTACAAGATAAGGACCTTCGCTGGTATCACAAAAAGAGCGACGAGCCACATCCAAAAGTCCATCAATCCCAGCTTTGACTGCAAAGCATTGTTGTGTACAGGCAACAAAAGGTGCCCTTGTATGGAGTACATCTTCATCAATAACCTCGCCAATTCTGGAAAAGAATGTCAGATATAGTGATCTATTGTTATAGACAAGGAACCCATCAATCTATGGTTGAAGCCGGCAATTAAGTCATAAACGAGATGTCATTGATGTTCAATAAGTCGGAGCAGACTGGAGCATGATTTTGTTATGTTGGTTCAAAGGAATACGACTAAAAATTGCATAGTATATTGATAGAAAAGAAATAGCTATCCCGAATGAATTAGGGAGAAGGGTTCACCTGCAAACCATCCATGCTTAAATTGATTATTGTTCATATGCTGTGAACAATCTTTAAAGCGGTGGGCCTCAAAATTATATTTGTAGATGAAGAACAATAAAATAATAGAATGAAATTTTTTATTTGTCGATGCATTCTATCTGAAAAACACCTGGAAAAATGCATTCCTGAAAATGGAATCCAACTTAATTCCTTCTGATATTTAGAAAAAAAATCTCAAACTAGAGAACTAGTTTTGACTAAGAAGCATAACGCATCCAAGAAAAAATAGAAATTCAGAAGAGGGATGATAAAGGGATAGAGGTGCCAGAGAATCGGCGAAGGATGGTGATCAAGCATAGGAGTTGTTTTGCAAGGTCGCATTGGGTACTTGATTTTGGGGAATTTCATGATAAGAGAAAAATAGTCTACTTTTGACCCGGTGGTCGAGTCAGGAAGGTCAAATCAAGAAATGAATGTGAATGCTAACCATTGCAAAAGAGTATGAGGTGTCAGAACAGCCTTCTTTCACTCCGGAGGTGGACGAATGCTTATCCCAGGGCCAGGATGTGAGTCGTGCGAACAATGCTTGCTTGTAATTTAGTCTACTTCCTATGTTCAGAGCCTTATGTAACATCCGGATCTGCACAAACCCGAACTCGACCCGATTAGGGTCCGTATAACTCAATAAAGTTAATAATTAACGTTAAATAACATAAATCGATCAATTGATCGTGAATCAAAAGTCGTTCGGGCGAAATCAATCAAAAATCGATCGCATCATAATACGTGCCCGAAAAAGCCGCGATGCAAATTCGAAAACCACGAAACAAACCAATACCACTTAAAAATCCGATTCAACAAAACAAGACCAACGGAATCAACCGTAAAATTTAGCCATAAGTCAAAACCATATCTCGAGAATTTCGGGTATTCATACCCAATCTAAAGTGTATGAATATTATATTCATTTTGATCGCCATTCAGAGACGGTTAAAACGAGCTATTGTGCACCAAAATCCGACACTCGAGGTGCATATACGGTCGACTTCGGTTTTCTAAATATAAGAGAAATATTGGTGAAATATATATATATATATATAAATAGTACAACAGCAACAGCTGCTTGCTGTCCTGTTGTTTTCCATGTGGCAAAAACCCTCCACACTTGGCATCCAAATTTTCCCCCCACATGTCAACAACTAAAAATACTCTTCTCTTGTTTATATAAACCCCATGCCTTCCTTCTATTTCCCAATTCCTCCCCAAATACTCCAGCCGAAGGAAGCTCTCCCTCCTTTATTTTTTTTCCCTTTTGTTGCAAAGCAGTGGCTGGAGCTGCTCCAATTCACAACAACCTGCTACTACATTTTGCTGCAGCAAAGTGCTGCTCCTGCTCCTCCTTGAACTGCAGGTAGCCCTCCTAGAACTGCTCCAACAACCCTACAACTGCTGTCCAAGCTAGCAAATGGAGACTCCTACATGTTGAAGCCATCCATTTCTTGCTAGAAATGCTTGCAATCAAGCTATTGGATGCTGCTCTATTGCCTGATGCCTAAGACAATAGCTGGAGGTACTCAAGAAGCTGTTGAAGCTTCTATTCCAGTCCAAGTTGCAGCCCCTTTTTGATGCTCCAAATTCCCCAACTGCCGGAGCCTTGTAGCAGCCAAAGCTGCTATTTTTCCTCACCTAGAAGCTGCTGCTACCACTCCCCATTTGGAGCTGCATGCATGCAAGTTTTATTCTCCAATTTAGGAGATCCAAAGGTACAATCTAAAACCCCTCTTGCTGCCTTCCATGCATAATTCAGCTTAATAATTTGTCTAATAAGTTGAATAAGAATACAAAGTTTAGATGGAGATCATCAAAATTATAAGCATCACAGTGTTTAGACTTTTGAAGTGAGGTCTTTGGATAGCAAAAAGGATATTGATCTTCATCTTGCTTGATTGGGCTTTTCCCTTAATCCTTTCATATATAAATTTCTTCTAAAAATGTTGAACTTTCGATCCTGTATGAAGAGGAAAACAGTATCGTAAAGGTTGTGCATGTTGTATTAGGTGTAGCCTAATCCTTGCATATATATAAATAGTTTTAAAAAAATGAACTTTTGGTTTTATTTTGTTGGAGGGTGGCTTGAGTACTTTGATGGTCATCTTCCTCAAGGGCTTTCATCTCATTTTGTACAAACTTCAGCCATTCCTAAACATTCCTACATGATGTGAGATAACCATGAAGATTTTATCATTATTAAATTTAAGATAGCTATTGTTCTCTTCTTATATCCAGCTTACTGAGATAACTCCACAGTTTTTCCTCCATATGAGATAACCACTATCCTCTTCGGCTCGTCGCAATAATTGTTCAACATCTAATAAGATCATCACATTGTGATTCTCACAAATACATTCCTGTTGGTGATCTCCTGGATACTTAGTTAATATCCCATTTGTTTAGACTATAGTGATCATGCATGATTTTGAATTCTTTTATTAATATGGTGTTATTAAGTTAGAAATTATAAATCATGTGTTATATGAATTTGTTTTATTGGATTATTAACATGATATAAAAAAATCTTTTCCTAAATTTGAGCACTCTCCACTTTCATAGTGACATTTCTATGTAAGAATTGGTTCTCTGATTGTCTTATGTTTGTATACAACCTTTAGGCACTGGTTATCTGGGTTCTACATTCTTAAATTATCACTTCGTTTTGAATGCAGAAATGCATTTCATACTATCATCAACTATTAAAGATTTTGTGAAATTCTAACAAGTTTTCTAAGAAACTAAGATCTTTTAAGAAGGATAACATTCTTGATTCTATAAGGGCATCCTATATCATCTGTGAGCATACAAACTTAAATAACATTTAGTTGAAGAATTGTTAACATATGTATACTCCTGTTATAAATTTTTGGTGCTCGATATATTGATTTTTTTTAAATTTGGATGTATATTTCTTTTAAACCTATTTAACCTTTATATTTAGGATAACCATCTGATCATGCTTTTGATTAAGCTAATTTGAGTATGAGAATTCTGACGGGGTAACCTACAGTTTTTTTTAAGTTTTATATTCTTCTGTAACTTGTAATGATTATTATACAAACCAAGAAGTACTCCACTAAATTAGGTGTTAAATAAGAAAGATACAATCTCGATATCTAATCAAACTTAGATCCAGATCTAGTGAATATGTGATGACCTCGAAACTTTAGAAGTGATGAACATATGATTACGGAGATCCATCATCTTCATAAATTAATCCTTTAAGTATACCCTACTAACCTTAGATCAATATTGATAACACTAAGGACGAAATGCCTAAATCTGTACGGTCAATCAAAGAAAAGATCAAGAAAGGATGAGGAATTGTGCTAGTGATGATGAATCAGTGTTGAATTATAATTATGAATGACAGTCATGGTGACCTTTACACTTGACTGTGCGAGGGCGCGGTGACCCTCAACTGGGCAGGAGATAGGAAGCCCAGTTAGGGCAGCGGCCGCTTGATGCGCGGGTTTAGGATCCCAGTCTCTTTCTCGGTTTTTCGCAAGCGCTCGCAGTTTTTACGTCTCTCTGGGATCCACAAGGTTTCTTTTAAAGACCAGTTCCGCTGACCCTTGTTCTTTAGGGTACCTAGGCTGGAGGACCCTTTGTTTTAGTTTTTCAAGCTCGTTAGCCCGTACCGGTCGGGCCGGTTTTTCTTTAGAGCGACTTTTCTAGAGAGTCTCTCTCACCTGTCTCAGTGGCGTAGTTTTGGAGTAGACCTATCCCTCTATTGGATCGCCTTCCAATTAGAGGGCGAGACGAAAGAGCCTTTTGTAGGCTTCCTCACCGCTTGAGTTTTATTTATTTTTCGCCAGCAGACTTGGCGATGCTACATCCGAATCATCCATGTATACATCTGAATCCTCTATGGCTACATCTGAATCAGTTACAATTGAATCTGGAACAGTTACATTTGAGATTGGATCGAGTCACAATTGAGTTCGACTAAAGTTAAATTACAGTCAAATTGGTTACATGGAAGCTTGGTTCCAGTTAAGTCGGTTAGTATAGCGTAGTTTTCATTGAACTAGTTACTGTCCCGCCAGTAATGCCTGACGAAGAAAAAAAACCAGTTGATGAAAATCATCCTTATCAGACTACAAGCTACTATCACAGTTGTTTGAAATAGCTAGTGGACGTGTTGGGAACTTAGTTAGGATGCATCTTACTCCACCGCATGCCTACGGAGGCACCCCAACCCTAAGGTTTCCTTACTACCTTAGAGTCATAGTGTGAGGTCTTACCCAGACAAAGACCACAGACTATCCACTAAGCTTGAGTAAATCAACAAGAAAAGAATCAAAACCCTAGATCCATCATATACTCTTACTATGATCAATCCACAAGATTCTTAAACATCATTATAAACATTTAGTAGAGATAATGATCATATCAGAATCCCATCATGGACATTCTCAAGACCAATCAAATATATATTATAATTAATAGAAAGACAATGACTTGAATATGGACTACATGGTACTTATAAATGATTAATGTGGGTAATTAGTGTAGGATGAGTAGAATGGGGTTTTACATACCAACAATTTGAAAGCCTGTTTCGTTGCAAGTAGCTTTAAAGTTTTAATTATCAAGGCCAAATTACTTGCTTTTTTTGGAACCATTAAATTCCTGTTAATTTTAAATTAATTAGATGTACTCAACATTTGTTGATGTTCTTTTCTCCCTATTCCATGGATTGCAGGCAAAATACCTGCACCGTAGTATTGGGAGAGTTGAACATCAGCTTTTGCAGTTAACAATTATCAGGTACGCATGCTATAGTTTGTTCAAGATATTATATGCTTTTATTTCTCTTCTAATATAATTGGGATGCATGTACATAATGCAATTTCTATTGTTACATGTTAACTGCTATGCAATTTTTGCAATATAATTGTGGCATACTGTAGTTAGTTCTGTGGCTCGTTATTAAATTTGCGAATGTCATCTGTATAAAAAAAATTTCCCCTAAATGTTCAGTACTCTAATGCGATATTTAGAGAACATCATACTACGGGTGATATGTAAACGGGTATCCCAGATCTGTTAAGGAGCGGGCCTCACAGTTTGGTATCAGAGCAGTGGTACCCCGCTACATACATTCGTAGCATTATTGTTCCGATCACATTAAATCCTCAGATTGCGACAGTCCTTTGACTTGTCATGAGTCTGAAGGGGAAATATGACATTCAAAAATCAATGACCACAGATGTCACCAATTGCAAATAATTTTCCATATGTATCCCAAGAAGAGAAAAAACATAATAGAAATATCTGCGAACATCAACTATTCTAATTAAGGATATCGGTTCTCATACAGAAGCATGGCATCTAGAGCCGAACTTTTTATATTTTAATTTATTCTAGGAGCGATAAACGAACTTCGAGTTCTAGCTTTAGTAAGTAGAGTTGCAGAGGCCATAGATCCTCTCTGTCACTTCCATATCGTCATAAGACTAATAGTCAGATAGCTACTATTGTTGATTGGTGGTCATGAGACGATAGCAGACTGTCTGCTACTACAGCTTGACAAGTGTGACCCAATTATGGGCATGGATTAGTTGTCAATTCATTATACCTAGTTTATTACTTCAGGAAAACGATTGTCTTCAGGATTTCGGACTTACCTAAGTTACTATTAAGGGTACATTACATGACTCCAAAATGGAGTACATCTCAATATTGAGAGCTCAAAGACTGGTTGATCAGGGATGTGATTCATATCTAACAGTTGTCTGAGAGATATCTGATGGAGAGCCGATGGCCCAGGACATCACGATAGTATCAGATTACCCTAGTGTGTTCTCTAATGATTTGTCAAGTTTATCACCTAAGAAAGAGATTGAGTTCAAGACTATATTACCACTAGATACACAACCAATCTCGATGGACATGTATCTCATGTCACTGGTTGAGTTGAGAAAGGTAAAGGTGCAGTTACAGGAGTTACTTGACATAGGTTTCGTAAGGCTGAACACTCCACCTTGAAATGCTCCAGTTCATTTTGACAGAAAGAAGGATGGATCGATGAGACCGTACATAGAAATCATTCAGATAAACAAGAAAACGGTGGAAAACCATTATGCTCTGCCATACATAGATGACTTATTTGATCAATTACAAGGATCTTCGGTATCCTCGAAGATCGACATTCGACATGGCTACCATCAAGTGAGGATTAAAGAGTCAGATGGTCCGAAGATAACATTTAAGACTTGATATGGACATTATGAGTTTGTCGTGATGTTATTTGGGCTCATAAATGCCCTACAACTTTATAATAAACATGATTACCGTCCATACTTGGACGAGTTTGTAATTGTATACACTGACGATGTATTGATATATTCCCGAAATAAATAGGGATCACATCAATGATCTAAAGACAATCATGGACATACTTCAAGAGCACTAGTTGCATGTCAAGACTAAGCAAGTGTGAGTTCTAGTTATCCCAGATCTCATTCCTTGAGCATGCCATTTCTGAAGCAAGTATCATGGTTAACACTGTGAAGATTGCAACAATCATGTCTTGAGATCAACCTAAGATAATCATTCATATTCATAGTTTCCATGGACTAACGGGTTATTACAGACACCTCATCAGTAGTTTTCTCGAGTCATTCTTTTTTCTAACACGATTGACACAGAAAGGGGTTCCTTTCATTTGGGATGATCCAAGCCTTCAAGACACTGAAGGAAAGATTGACGACTGCAAATATTCTTGCACTTTAGGCACCCAGAATTTTCTAGTATGTACAGATGTTTTAAGTGAAAGCTTAGGAGCTGAACATGAGACATCACAGGTGGCTTGAGCTATTAAAGGTGACTACATGATCTCTTACCATCCCAGTAAGGAAAATGTGGTGGCAGATGTGCTTAGCAGGAAACCTTATGCATATCCGACAAACTAGTTATCCATGTGGGATATGCTCACATCTTGGACTAATTGGCATCCTCGTAAGAGTGTGCCCGTATTTACTGTCGTGCCTTCGTGATGCAGTAAGTCTTTGGATCGCAAAAAAAAGGGGGATAAATGATAAATCCTTGAATTTGAGACAGATACATGCATTCCATCAAGGACAAAAGTGATAATTATGTGGAGACTAAGTCTACTTTACGAAAGGATGGCTACATCGCTGTGTCTAACGATGAGCAATTGCCTAGAGATTCTTGATGAGGCACACAACTCACAACTGTCTTTTCATGTTGGTAGTACGAAAACGTATCGTAATCTGCGCTAACATTCTGGCAGGGGCGGGATGAAGCGTGATGTAGCATGTCATGTTAGCAAGTGCTTGACCCATCAGATGTTCAAGACTGAACACATGAGACCATCAGGATCATTGCAGTCTCTCCACATTCCCAAGTGAAAGTGGGAGAGTATTTTATGGATTTTGAGAATACCAAATGGCCGCGATGCTTTTGGATCGTTATTGACAAATTGACCAAGTCAGCCCATTATACCGGTCAGCATGATCTACACTCCATCTAGGTTGGCTAGATTATATGTGCAGAACATTATCATGCTTCACGGTATACCACGAGAGGTAGTATCTGTCAAAGACTTGAGATTTACATCGCACTACTGACACCAGTTTATGTCAGCACAACAGACAAACCTGAAGATGAGTTATGCATACCGTCCCCTGACCAATAAATACAGCAAGCATGCTATTTACATACTTAACGATTTGTTACATGCATGTACTCTAGAGAGGAAAGGATCCTAGAAGGATCACTTGTCGTTGGTAAAATTTCTATACAACAAACCATCACTCTAGTATTGGTATGACGGCGTTCAAAGCCCTATCCGGGTGGAGATGCCTAATACTTTTCAATTAATGTGAAATAGATAAATACGCTCCTTACTCCATAGATCTCTTAAGAGAAGACTACTACGACTGTTGATCTCACGAGGCGAAGGATTTTAACGGTTCAGAACCGCCAGAAAAGCTATACATATCGTCGGAAAAGAGATTTAGAGTTTCAAGTAGTATGATCCTCTTCTCTTAATCCATTTAAATTAAAACTTATCAATATTCAACTCAATCCTCCATACTGATGGAAATTCCTGAAAACACAGGAAGGAGATTAAGTGTTTCTACGAGTATCTCCCATGAACGGAGTACGGAGATTTGGTGTTCATAGCAAGATGATACCACAATATATTGGGCCATTTGAGATTATTACTCGTATGTTTAAGGTGATCTATCGAGTAACCCTTCCTCCACACTTATTAGCCATACATGATGTCTTTCATATATCCAACCTAAGGAAACATGTGCACGATCCCCACCACGTTATCAGTTACAAAAATCTTACCGTAGAGTTAGCCTTGATATACAAGCAGAGGTCAGTACTAATACTCAATAGTGTTGTGAAAAAGCTTCGCAACAAAAAGATTCCCCTAATAAAGGTGCTATGGCGCCGACATGATGTCAAAGAGGCAACGTGGAAGATTGAAGTGGATATGCAGGCACGATGCCCACAGCTCTTTAAGGCAATTGTCAAAACAAGCCCATTCAATTATATAAATTGAAAGATCAAGGCTTGTTTTCACTTTGAGGTTTTTATGGGCTCAAAACCCTTTGAGGTTTTTATGGCCAAATGAGATCCAAACAAAACACAAAGTAACCTTGACTCGAGTCTCGAGGACGAGACTCCCTTTGAGGTTTTTATATTTGTAACATCCAGATCTGCACAAACCCGAACTCGACCCGATTAGGGTCCGTATAACTCAATAAAGTTAATAATCAACGTTAAATAACATAAATCGATCAATTGATCGTGAATCAAAAGTCGTTCAGGCGAAATCAATCAAAAATCGATCGCATCGTAATACGTGCCCGAAAAAGCCGCGATGCAAATTCGAAAACCACGAAACAAACCAATACCACCAAAAAATCCGATTCAACAAAACAAGACCAACGGAATCGACCGTTCATCGATCGGAGGTCGTTTGTTATTTTAAAACCGCAAAATTTAGTCATAAGTCAAAACCGTATCTCGAGAATTTCGGGTATTCATACCCAATCTAAAGTGTATGAATATTATACTCATTTTGATCATCATTCAGAGACGGTTAAAACGAGCTATTGTGCACCAAAATCCGACACTCGAGGTGCATATACGGTCGACTTCGGTTTTCTAAATATAAGAGAAATATTGGTGAAAAATATATATATAAAAAAATAGTACAACAGCAACAGCTGCTTGCTGTCCTGTTGTTTTCCATGTGGCAAAAACCCTCCACACTTGGCATCCAAATTTTCCCCCACATGTCAACAACCAATACTCTTCTCTTGTTTATATAAACCCCATGCCTTCCTTCTATTTCCCAATTCCTCCCCAAATACTCCAGCCGAAGGAAGCTCTCCCTCCTTTATTTTTTTCCCTTTTGTTGCAAAGCAGTGGCTGGAGCTGCTCCAATTCACAACAACCTGCTACTACATTTTGCTGCAGCAAAGTGCTGCTCCTGCTCCTCCTTGAACTGCAGGTAGCCCTCCTAGAACTGCTCCAACAACCCTACAACTGCTGTCCAAGCTAGCAAATGGAGACTCCTACATGTTGAAGCCATCCATTTCTTGCTAGAAATGCTTGCAATCAAGCTATTGGATGCTGCTCTACTGCCTGATGCCTAAGACAATAGCTGGAGGTACTCAAGAAGCTGTTAAAGCTCCTATTCCAGTCCAAGTTGCAGCCCCTTTTTGCTGCTCCAAATTCCCCAACTGCCGGAGCCTTGTAGCAGCCAAAGCTGCTATTTTTCCTCACCTAAAAGCTGCTGCTACCACTCCCCATTTGGAGCTGCATGCATGCAAGTTTTATTCTCCAATTTAGGAGATCCAAAGGTACAATCTAAAACCCCTCTTGCTGCCTTCCATGCATAATTCAGCTTAATAATTTGTCTCCTAAGTTGAATAATAATACAAAGTTTAGATGGAGATCATCAAAATTATAAGCATCACAGTGTTTAGACTTTTGAAGTGAGGTCTTTGGATAGCAAAAAGGATATTGATCATCATCTTGCTTGATTGGGATTTTCCCTTAATCCTTTCATATATAAATTTCTTCTAAAAATGTTGAACTTTCGATCTTGTATGAAGAGGAAAACAGTATCGTAAAGGTTGTGCATGTTGTATTAGGTGTAGCCTAATCCTTGCATATATATATAAATAGTTTAAAAAAATGAACTTTTGGTTTTATTTTGTTGGAGGGTGGCATGAGTACTTTGATGGTCATCTTCCTCAAGGGCTTTCATCTCATTTTGTACAAACTTCAGCCATTCCTAAACATTCCTACATGATGTGAGATAACCATGAAGATTTTATCATTATTAAATTTAAGATAGCTATTGTTCTCTTCTTATATCCAGCTTACTGAGATAACTCCACAGTTTTTCCTCCATATGAGATAACCACTATCCTCTTCGGCTCGTCGCAATAATTGTTCATTATCTAATAAGATCATCACATTGTGATTCTCACAAATACATTCATGTTGGTGACCTCCTGGATACTTAGTTAATATCCCATTTGTTTAGACTTTAGTGATCATGCATGATTTTGAATTCTTTTATTAATATGGTGTTATTAAGTTAGAAATTATAAATCATGTGTTATATGAATTTGTTTTATTGGATTATTAACATGATATAAAAAAAATCTTTTCCTAAATTTGAGCACTCTCCACTTTCACAGTGACATTTCTATGTAAGAATTGGTTCTCTGATTGTCTTATGTTTGTATACAACCTTTAGGCACTGGTTATCTGGGTTCTACATTCTTAAATTATCACTTAGTTTTGAATGCAGAAATGCATTTCATACTATCATCAACTATTAAAGATTTTGTGAAATTCTAACAAGTTTTCTAAGAAACTAGGATCTTTTAAGAAGGATAACATTCTTGATTCTATAAGGGCATCCTATATCATCTGGGAGCATACAAACTTAAATAACATTTAGTTGAAGAATTGTTAACATATGTATACTCCTGTTATAAATTTTTGGTGCTCGATATATTGATTTTTTTTAAATTTGGATGTATATTTCTTTTTTTTTTTTTTAGGCTCCAAAAAAGGGGGACGCACTCAGCGGTGCTCGCCCCAATGCATTAAGACAAAAGAAAGAGAAATACTTACAAGAGGTAGGCAGCTAACATGAGTACAAAAGGTACAGTAAACAGAAGGTAACGAGAGGGATACCCCCATTACACACGCAATATCTAGTTAGAGGACCAATCACGTAAGAACCCCGAGGCCGAACAGCGAATATACTCCAAGTAGAACCGCTGGTCATTGAAAAGAGCTTCATTCCTGCCCAGCCATAAGCTCCAAAGTCTCGCAATAGGCTCCAACAAGATCTCCCGAGACCGAGTCCCAGCGCTGAATAGGCTATCGAAGAAGGAAGCATAGGAGGACAGGTTTAGCCAAGACAAATCATTCCACAGGGCACGGACACAGTCGCACCTGAAGAAAAGATGGTCGATCGACTCCGCCTCCAGCCCGCACAGACCACAGGTGTCCAAAAAGTTGGGAAATATAGACGCACAGCGATCGCGAGTCAGCAGGCGCCCACGGCGCAAGAGCCAGAGGAAGATACCGATACGCTCCGGGAGCCTGAGGCCCCACAGGAAGCGACAATCCCGCAAGAAGGATTCATCCACCACAGGAAAACAGGGTAAAATAGCCATGTAAGCCTTGCGGGTAGAGAACATACCATCTTTCCACACCAAAAGGTCACGCCCAAGAGCGGGCCTGGGAGCATCATGGAGAATATCCAGAAGCGAGATGAGGTCCTCCAGCCACTGATCCGACAACGAATCAGCAATTGAAGGAAACCAATAAGAACCATCCCAGCAGGAAGCCACCGAGACATCTTTCTCGATCACCAAGGCGAACAGCCGTGGGAACAAGGCCCGAAGGGAACCCTTCCCAGACCAATCATCTTCCCAAAAAACGCAGAGAACAACCATCACCAAGCTTTGGAGCGAAAAACATCCGACTCCGATTTAGAGCCAGCATCACACCACGCCAAAAGGAAGATAGGTGGCCGCCGAAATCCCCCCGAACAACCGAGAAAAGGCCAACGCCCGCCGCCTCCCTCAAGCAATTCAGCAAGAAGTTCTCCCCCCCTCCCCACACCCTCGCCGCCCACTTGAGCAAGAGGGCGTCATTCATCGATTCCAGCCGCCGAATGCCCAACCCCCCCTCCCATTTGGGCCTCGTGACCTCGTCCCACCCCACCAAATGCACCCCCCTTCCTCCGCCCCCCTTCTTCCCCCATAAGAAGCCCCGCATACACTTGTCCAACCGAGCACGCACCCCCTTCGGCATCCCGCGCACAGAAGAGAAGTAGATAGGAATGGAAGATAGCACAGACTTGAGCAGGACAAGCCGACCCCCGCGAGAGAAAAGGGCCGCACGCCACCCCGCCAAGCGGGCCTCCATCTTTTCCACCACCACTCGCCAGTCACGAATGCGGGCGCGTCCCGCCGCCAAAGGAAGACCCAAGTAATCAAAGGGGAGGGAAGCGGGAGGAGACCCCAACAGCCGCGCGCACTCCCCCGCCTCCACATCAGACATTGCAAAGGGGACAACCTTGGACTTATGGCTGTTGATTTGGAACCCCGAAAGCTCGCTGAACAGCTGAAGCGTGGTAGCCATACAGGAGACACTCGAGGAGCCACCTTCGATAAAGCATAATGTGTCATCAGCAAATTGAAGAATAGGCACACGAAGCGTGCCAAAGTAGCAACCGCGAGAAAGGCCTGCTGAGACCACCCCATCAATCATGCGTGGCAAGACATCCGCCGCCAAAACAAATAATAGGGGAGCAAGAGGACATCCATGCCGAACCCCCCTGCGAGGTTGAAACGAACCCTCAGCCAGACAACCATTAAGGAGAATGGAAAAAGACGCCGTTGTCACACATCGCCTCATCCATGAAATCCACATCGGAGGGAAGCCCCTCTTAGAAAGCACAGACCAGAGAAACCGCCAATCAAGGGATGTATATTTCTTTTAAACCTATTTAACCTTTATATTTAGGATAACCATCTGATCATGCTTTTGATTAAGCTAATTTGAGTATGAGAATTCTGACGGGGTAACCTACAGTTTTTTTTAAGTTTTATATTCTTCTGTAACTTGTAATGATTATTATACAAACCAAGAAGTACTCCACTAAATTAGGTGTTAAATAAGAAAGATAGAATCTCGATATCTAATCAAACTTAGATCCAGATCTAGTGAATATGTGATGACCTCAAAACTTTAGAAGTGATGAACATATGATCACGGAGATCCATCATCTTCATAAATTAATCATTTAAGTATACCCTACTAACCTTAGATCAATATTGATAACACTAAGGACGAAATGCCTAAATCTGTAAGGTCAATCAAAGAAAAGATCAAGAAAGGATGAGGAATTGTGCTAGTGATGATGAATCAGTGTTGAATTATAATTATGAATGCCAGTCATGGTGACCTTTACACCTGACTGTGCGAGGGCGCGGTGACCCTCAACTGGGCGGGAGATAGGAAGCCCAGTTTGGGCAGCGGCCGCTTGATGCGCGGGTCTAGGATCCCAGTCTCTTTCTCGGTTTTTCGCGAGCGCTCGCAGTTTTTACGTCTCTCTGGGATCCACAAGGTTTCTTTTAAAGACCAGTTCCGCTGACCCTTGTTCTTTAGGGTACCTAGGCTGGAGGACCCTTGGTTTTAGTTTTTCGAGCTCGTTAGCCCGTACCGGTCGGGCCGGTTTTTCTTTAGAGCGACTTTTCTGGAGAGTCTCTCTCACCCGTCTCAGTGGCGTAGTTTTGGAGTAGACCTATCCCTCTATTGGACCGCCTTCCAATTAGAGGGCGAGACGGAAGAGCCTTTTGTAGGCTTCCTCACCGCTTGAGTTTTATTTATTTTTCGCCAGCAGACTTGGCGATGCTACATCCGAATCATCCATGTATACATTTGAATCCTCTATGGCTACATCTGAATCAGTTACAATTGAATCTGGAACAGTTACATTTGAGATTGGATCGAGTCACAATTGAGTTCGACTAAAGTTAAATTACAGTCAAATTGGTTACATGGAAGCTTGGTTCCAGGTAAGTCGGTTAGTATAGCGTAGTTTTCATTGAACTAGTTACTGTCCCGCCAGTAATTCCTGACGAAGAAAAAAAACCAGTTGATGAAAATCATCCTTATCAGACTACAAGCTACTATCACAGTTGTTTGAAATAGCTAGTGGGCGTGTTGGGAACTTAGTTAGGATGCATCTTACTCCACCGCATGCCTACGGAGGCACCCCAACCCTAAGGTTTCCTTACTACCTTAGAGTCATAGTGTGAGGTCTTACCCAGACCAAGACCACAGACTATCCACTAAGCTTGAGTAAATCAACAAGAAAAGAATCAAAACCCTAGATCCATCATATACTCTTACTATGATCAATCCACAAGATTCTTAAACATCATTATAAACATTTAGTAGAGATAATGATCATATCAGAATCCCATCATGGGCATTCTCAAGACCAATCAAATATATATTATAATTAATAGAAAGACAATGACTTGAATATGGACTATATGGTACTTATAAATGATTAATGTGGGTAATTAGTGTAGGATGAGTAGAATGGGGTTTTACATACCAACAATTTGAAAGCCTGTTTCATTGCAAGTAGCTTTAAAGTTTTAATTATCAAGGCCAAATTACTTGCTTTCTTTTGGAACCATTAAATTCCTATTAATTTTGAATTAATTAGATGTACTCAACATTTGTTGATGTTCTTTTCTCCCTATTCCATGGATTGCAGGCAAAATACCTGCACCGTAGTATTGGGAGAGTTGAACATCAGCTTTTGCAGTTAACAATTATCAGGTACGCATGTTATAGTTTGTTCAAGATATTATATGCTTTTATTTCTCTTCTAATATAATTGGGATGCATGTACATAATGCAATTTCTGTTGTTACATGTTAACTGCTATGGAATTTTTGCAATATAACTGTGGCATATTGTAGTTCTGTGGCTTGTTATTAAATTTGCGAATGTCATCTGTATAAAAAAATATCCCCTAAATGTTCAGTACTCTAATGCGATATTTAGAGAACATCATACTACGAGTGATATGTAAACGGGTATCCCAGATCCGTTAAGGAGCGGGCCTCACACCTTAAGACTTTTTGAGCGTGAAATGCTTAAGATCATTGCTCTGGATAATGAAAGACCAATCAATCTGCTTCCAATGGTTCCCTCACGGTCGCTCGAGATTACCATGATTTGCCCATGTGTATGTCAATCAGTTGTCCATCATGAGCATTGTCTAATTCTTATTGGAAAGGGAATCCGTTGCGAAGGGCTTAATGCAATCACAAAACTTGGAGCTTCACTATGAGTATTTTGTTGTCATACCCTCTCAAGCATTTTCTTCGCTCAAAACTCCAGCATAATAGAATCGTGAGCAACGACTACATTGTTCTTGCATGACACTAATTTATAGGCCCTAAAGAGCTTTGGATCACGTCATATTTAATGGCACCACAATCCATTATCTAATCTTTATACTCGGTAATGTTCTCGTTATTACTTTTCTACTTAGCAGTAGCTACGAAAGCACTATTCCGGATGTAGGCCTTGTCAAAGCCTTCTTCCTAAATGCTTCTCTTGCTAAGATAAACCTAATGTTTTTGAATTTGCTTGGGAGTGATTTTCTACTTATTTCCACTAGCCTATTCAGAGGTGTTGGGAAAAATGAAAGAGATGTTTATTCCATAAGCCCTAGGCTCTCTTATATAGGAGAGTAGCCAAAGGGTAAATTACATAGAGCATACAGCTGAAAATAAAAATAACAGATACATACACAAACAACTAACATAAACGTTAACACTCCCCCTCAAGATGGAGCATAGATATCAATCATGCTCAGCTTGGACGCACACTTCTGGAATGGGCCTCGTAGTAATGCCTTGGTGAATATATCGGCAGTTTGATTTTCTGAGGTAACATGAGATGTCGCAATGAACCCCTTCTGAATCATGTCACGTATGAAGTGACAGTCAACCTCAATATGCTTGGTCCGCTCATGGAATGCTGGATTGTTTGCAATGAACAAGGCTGCCTGATTATCACATTCTAAGTTCATAGGAAGTGGTACATCTAGACATAGATCTGTAAGTATAGCCTTTACCCACATCATCTCTGTGCTAGCCTGGGCCATAGCCCTATATTCAGATTCAGCACTAGATCTGGCTACCACCGTTTGTTTCTTGCTCCTCCATGAGATTAGAGAATCTCCAACATAGACTGCAAACCCCGAGGTGGACTTCCTGTCCTTGGGACAACCTGCATAGTCTGCATCCGCACATGCTGAGATAGAAATCCCCTTTCCTTTCTTGAATAGCAAACCTGCACCTGGAGATGATTTGAGGTATCTAAGTATCATATGTATGGCATCCATATGAACCTAACGTGGTTGCTCCATGAACTGGCTCACACGATTTACTACAAAGGCTATATCGGGCCTAGTGATTGTGACATACAACAGTTTGCCTACCAGTTCTCTGTATCTTCTCCTGTCCACCTCCTCTGTATCATTATCATATAGCTTCATGCTAGGGTCCATTGGTGTCGTAGCAGGCCGACACCCAAGCATACCTGTTTCACTCAACAGGTCCGTAACATATTTCCTCTGCGTCATTACTAACCCATACGGATTTCTAGCGAATTCCAGCCCCAGAAAATATCTAAGGACTCCAAGATCCTTAGTGACAAATTCGCTCCCCAGCTTCTCTTTTGCCTGCTTTATGCCTTGCTCATCATCTCCTATAATCAAGATATCATCTACGTAAACCATAATTGCAATAATACCTCTTGGAGTCTTCTGTACAAACAACGAATGATCAGCATTGGAGCGTTTGTATCCCTGTTTTTCAAAGAGGTCTGAGAGCTTCTGAAACCATGTTGGGGCTCTGCTTAAGGCCATATATAGCCTTATGAAGTTTGCACACCTTGGAACACTCCCCCTCAACAGCAAAGACGGGTGGTTGTTGCATATAGACTTCCTCCTGTAGGTCTCCATATAAGAACGCGTTCTTCACATCCAACTGATATAACGGCCACTCTCGATTGACCGCGACTGACAGCAGGATCCGTAGGGTGGAATGACGGGCTACTGGCGAGAATGTATCAAGATAATCCACTCCGTATGTCTGTGTAAAGCCACGTGCAACAAGGCAGGCCTTGTATCTGTCAATACTGCCATCTGCATTTTGCTTCACCGTAAATACCCACTTGCAGCTCACCGGGGTCATATCTGGAGGTATAGGAACTAGACTCCAAGTTCCCCTAGATTGAAGTGCTGCCATTTCTTCCTCCATTGCTAGACGACATCTACTATCCTGCAAAGCATCTTGATAATTCCGTGGAATATCTACAGCTGACAAGGCCACCACAAAGGTCCTGAAATCCCCAGATAGTCGCTTAAAAGACACAGAAGCTGCCAATGGATATGTAACGCAGCTCCTCTTCGATTTGCGTATAGCAATAGGAACATCTAAATCAGTTGTGTCCTCATCTGGCCCCTGCAACATATCCTGCTCAAAAATATCATTAGATCCATCAAGAGAAGTATCTTCAGTACATACCATAGGCGAGCTAGGAGATGAGTCATGACCATGAGCTGGAGGAGGCCTGCGGGTATAATGGAATGGTAGTGGTGAAATGGGGATAGTACATGGAGCTGGTGGTGGTGGTGGTGATGGTGATGGTGCTGGAGGTGGTGGTGTCATATATATGGCGTCGGTAGTCAGTGGAGGTAGCTGTTGATCACCTGAGGATGAAAAATACATTACGGATTCAAAAAATGTAACATCTGCACTGACCATATACCGCCTACGCAATGGATCAAAACACTTGTACCCCTTTTGAGTTCTGGAGTACCCAACAAACACACACTTGACAGCCCTAGGAGCAAGCTTGTCAGTACCAGGAGACAACTGGTGGACAAAGGCGACTGAACGAAACACACGATGAGTAAGGGAAAACAATTCCTTCCCAGGATAGATAAGGGAAAAGGGAACCTGTTCATCCAAGACAGAAGACAGCATTCGGTTAATTAGGTAACATGTTGTGAGAACCGCGTCACCCCAGTAAGAATAAGGAACATGACTCTGTATAAGAAGTGATCTTGTGACATCTAGTAGGTGGCGATGTTTCCTTTCAGCAATCCCATTTTGTTGAGAGGTATAAGCACAGGATGTTTGATGGATAATCCCTTTTGAGGAGTAGAAGTTGGCTAGGACATGAGTGCACAGTTCTATGGCATTATCACTTCTTACAAACTTCACAGATGTGGAGAAAACATTTTGAATTTCATTCAGAAAATGGATAATAATATTGCCTGCTTCAGATTTATTTTTCATCAAAAATACCCATGACACACGAGAGAAGTCATCCACAATAACTATATAAAATCTGTCCCTGATGATCAGGTACACGACTCAGACCCCAAATATTAATATGAAATAACTCAAACTTGGAGGTACTACTCCGACCTGGACGACTGGGAAAGGTAGACCTGTGATGCTTTCCCAACTGACAAGCCTCACATTGGATATATATGTGAGGAAGACCCTGGGGTAACACACGACGCAACTTCTGAAGCGGTAGAAGCCCAAAGCGCAGATGCCACAGCAAAGGAGATACTGGTCCAATGTGAAGGGATGAGGTTCCAGCGAATGGAGTCTGATTTAGGCGATAGAGGCCTCCTTGCTCATAGCCACGACCAATCATGTTGCCCGTACGGATGTCCTGAAAAATAAGAGAAGATGGATCAAAAGTTGCCTGACATTGTAAATCCTTCGTAATCTGACTGATTGATAACAAATTCATTGAAAAATCAGGTGCATGTAGCACATTCTTGAGCTGCATAGAAGATGTCGGTCTAATCACCCCTTGACCACTGATGGGAGAATGTGTACCATTGGCAATGACCATTGTTCGGTCTGGAGGAATATGAGAGTATCCTGTAAGTAAACTCTGATCGCCACATAGATGATGTGTAGCGCCCGAGTCCATAATCCACGGTAATGTATCTGATCTACTACCAGTAAATGCAAGTATGCTACCTGAAGCACTGGTAGACGCAGAGGCAGAAGCAGCAGCATCAGATTGACTCTCGGTAGTAGGTGATGGGCCAGATGGGGGAATAATGCCCCTTAGACGGGCAACTAGATCATCGAACCGCTGATCCAAAGTGGCAGCAGATGGAGGCTCTATCTGCTCAGCGACTCGTGCAGATGCAGGAAATCCATGCTTCGAGTAGCATGTGTCTTCATTGTGTCCAACGCGATGACAGTAGGTATATGTTGGCCGAGTGCGACCTCCTCTGCCATGAGGTCCACGTCCACGGGTCTGATGATGAAACCCGTGACCCCTGTTGGCGGCCATGGCTGAAGTATTCTGATTCGTGGCCGTGGAAGGCACGGTGATGCGGCTCAGTCTATGGAAGGCTTCCTCCATGGGAGGAATAGTAGAATCGGCCAAGATATGGGATCGTGCCGCCTCATACTCTGGATCATGTGCAGCAAGAAATACGCCCACCGGAGGGGGAAGAGGGCTGCGGATGGGTTCAGAAGCGGGGAGTAAGCGGGAGCGTCCTCAGAAGCGTGTTTGGGTTCCGAAGCAGAGCGGTGTTCAGCGCGGTGGCCTTATCTTTGCCACTCGTCATCCGGGTCTTCGCTCGCATGATGTTGTCGGAGATGGGTGGGTGAAGGTGTCTCATTCTAAGCCCGGTAGACGCTGTCTTCGCTGCGCGGGTCGTGGTCATCTGGCGTCTGCATGCTGGGCTCCCCCTCGATGCTTCCGGTGCGGTAGGGTTGGTCATCGTTCGATTTCGTGCAGGAAGGAGCGCATGGATTCTCGGCAGCAGAAGCGTTCCTCTCGCTTGGAGGCTCCTTCCCGTGGTCGTGGTTCCTCGGCCTTGCGGGACTCTCGCTCGTTTGCTCAGGTGGTTTCCGGGAGCGGCGGCGACGCCTCTTCTAAGGGGAAGAGCATTCTCTCTCCTCCACCTCTTGGCTATGGTGATTCTGGCATTCTTTCTGCTTCAGAGAAGAATGTCCGTAAGGGCCTGAGGGCGGATCGGGTGCAGCCTGACTCGACTCGGCGTGGCGTCCACTATCCTCATGTGGATGGTCGTTCGGCTGGGGAGTCTTCGGAGGTACCGGCGATGGAGAGATTCGGTCCGAAGGCGCTGGGTGACAATTATGGTGTGGCGATTGGCGTGGTGCAGCGGCCGGGCATGGACCGTGAGGTGATTCAATCTGCAACTCTACTTCTCCTGGGCGAGGACTTCTCGGGGGACTTCTTCTTCTTGGATGACTTTCGCTGCTGTGCTCGAGGGCTCTCCCCGGAGCAACGGGAAACCCCCCTTTCTCGTGCTGATTCCTCGGTCGTCAAATGGCGTCGGCCTCGGGTTGCTGATGGTGCGAGCTTGACTTCCGAACTGTGCGTGGTGGAGGTTCGCGGCGTTCCATTCCTCTCTCGCTCGGCTCATTGCCTTTCCAAGATTATTCGCAGTTGGGGTCAGGTGGTGGCTATTCTAGACGATGGCCTGACTCCCGGTTCTGATTGGTCATGCACGAGGATTCTGGTGGATTGCTCCTCTACCCTGTGCCGCTCCATGGCTGGCAAGGTTCTATTAAAGAAATTGGGTCTTGGCCGATGGTCATTCAAACTCGAGTTCTTCTTCCCGCCGCCGGCAGCTCCGGCAATGCCTTCCCCGGCCGAGGTCGCCGGCTCTCTCACTGTTTCTGACATCGGCGGTTCGTCTTCGGAGGCCCACGTGTCACTTTCCAAGGATTTTCTCGAAGCGTCGTTGATGCATGGCAACCCTTCGATTACGTCGCCTGGGCTTCGTTTCGCGTGTGCAGCTGGGCGGGTGCCCTCTCACGTGCCTAGGGGCTTTTTCGAGGTCGATTCGCAGTCGGGAGATTTCCCTGTTATTCCCAATCCGCAGGCCCGCGGCCTTGCCTCGTGTTTCGATGTGGCGCTTCCGATTCCACTCTCCGGGTCGGTTCCTCTTGATTCTCGGACCCTTACATGGGCGGCGCCTGACCCGGTAATTTTAAGCGACTCACTTATTTGCTCTTCAGATATTCCTTGCCCTCTTCCGATATCAGCGGTGCCCTTCTATCAGTCGGCTTGCTCTGAAGACTATATTCCATCTTCTTCCATCTCCTCGCCTCTTCTGTTGTCGCTTGATTCGGGGTCTTCGGAGGTCGCCTCCGCGGACGGTGCTGATACGTTCTCTCAGCCTATTAGCCAGCCATCTTCCGCTATTGGGATTTCTAGGTCTTCTAGCGATCCCGGGGCTTCTTCTTCGAACGCTGCGCCGGTGTCACCGTCTCGCTTTGCTGCCTCTTGGAACTCTTGGAATGCTATGTTTGCTTCCCCGACAAGATATGGAATTGTTTATGCACGACGCCTGGAGCAGTCCTTCGAGGGGCCTTCTCCTTCGCCGGTTCTCTTCTCTGGCGGAGGCGGCAGGGCTTCGCCGGGAGGGTCAGCGCCGTGATCAAGTCTAGCAGTTCCTTGGTCCGCAAACACTTTTTGGGCTCTTTTTGTAATCTTTAATGAAGCTTCTCTCTTGGAATGTTCGTGGACTGGGTGACCCGATGCGTCGCAGGGCTTTGGGCTCGCGTTTGGTCGATTGGGACTGTGACGTCGCTTTTCTCCAGGAATCAAAGCTCTCTGGGGTAGATAACGCTCTATGGAAATCTTTTGGGGCGGGGCCAGTTGACGCTTTCTGCTCTTTGGACGCGATTGGCTCTTCTTGTGGTGCTATTGTGGCTTGGCGATCTTCAAGATTTTCTTTATCCAGCTCGCGTTTGGGACGCCACTCTATCACTGTGATCCTTGTGCATGCGGACACTAATGTATCTATGGCTTTCTATTGTATTTATGCGCCTTTATGCCACCTTGCCCGTCGTGCTTTATGGGAGGACCTGCTTGGTGATGCCGCGGCTTTTGGGGAAATTCCGTGGATTTGGGGGGGGGGGATTTTAATGTTACTTTGCTTTCAAATGACCGCCCTCGTGGACGGGGGGGAAGGGATCCGGGCTCTAGCGAATTTTTGGAATTCATCAATGTAGCATCCGGCTTCCAATCAAACCCGAAGTCGTCCGATTTTGGGTCTAATGAACCCAAAAACGTTATCGGTCAATACTAAACAACCTAAAACGATCAATTAGTAGTGAATCAAAAGTCGTTCGAACGAAATCGACCAAAAATCGGTCCCTTCGTAATGCGCGCCGTGAAAAGCCGCGACGCAAATTCGGAAACCGCGAAACGAACCGAGGCTGTCATTAGATCCGATTCGACGATACAAGACCAACGGAATCGACCGTTCGTCAATCGGAGGTCGTTTGATATATTTAAATTACAAAATTTAATCTTAAACAAAAACCGTTTCCGAAAATTTCGGATATTCAAAACCCAGTCGGAAGTATATCAATATTATACTCATATTGATCGTCATTCAGAGACGATCAAATCGGGATATTACGCGTCGAAATCTGAGGTCCGATGCGCGATTACGATTAACTTTAAGAATATCAAGTAAAGGGATATTGTATAAAAAAAAAATAAAATAAAATATATGAAATCACTGTAGCACAGTCCAGCCGTGTGTTTTAATTTTTTTCTCTTTGTTTTCTCCTCTTTTCTCTTCCAAACACTTGGCTCCCAATAACTTCACACATGTCAACATCCCAAGTTCTCATTCTCCTTATTTAAGGACCCCTCTTTCTTCCAAATTCCAACGACACCCACTCTTTCCCTTCTCTTTCTTTTGCAATTTCCATCGCAGACTCCTCTTCCCCCTGTTGTTGTCATACTGCTGGAGCTCATAATCTTAGCCCCAATCCAAGGCCTGGAGTCTTCAATTTCCTTGCAAAAGCAGCAGCCACAACTGCTACAGCAATAATTGCTCATGCATGTTGATCTTCTCCAAAATTTGAGACTTAAAAAGGTACAATCCCTTCTCTTTTTCTCTCACAAACTCCTCCCCCGTGCTCTCTCAATCCCTCCACCGAAGAGCTCTGTTTCTCTTTAATTCTGAAGAGAATGTTGGAAGCCATTGTTCCAATTAATCACAAATCAGCAGCTCAAACTGCTACAGGTTCCGACAACTCCTGGAAACCACTGCTGCATGCAAAGCTTCTCCTTTCAACTTGAGAATTTTTAGAGGTACCATCCTTCCCCATCCTATTGCTGCCATGCATGTAAATTACACATGATCTTTTATACAATCCTTCACCTCTTCCTGCCATGCATACAATTTCTACACAATTGATCTCACGAGGGGTGGGATTTGAGATTGAGAGGATTTAGATATGCATAACCGTTCCCTGTACAAATTGGTCTTCAATAAAAGTACTGGGTTGGGAGACAGTTGCAAAAAAAAGAGAATGCTGAATACAGAAGGATTGATTCGATGGCTCTTCTATAACCATATTTATTGATTTCAATAGCCTAATAGTCATGCCTCTGATTTGAAACTGGGGTAATGAGCTGGGATTCCTAGAAATTTTCATTTATGATAATTAAATAAGAATAAATGCCAAAGTGAAGAATAACTCCTGAACATCATAATTAAGTTCAAATCTTTTTCTTACTGCAAAAAAAAAAATTATACAATTGAATAATTGTTAGGTTGTTTTGGAAGAAATTTGGTTGACAACATTGAGAGCTACAGAGTAGAGTTTTCAACTTCCAACATATAGAGGTAGCAAACTTGGTTAAGATAAAATCATTTTAATTACTTTGATTTCATATACATATTCTTTTGAGAAGGGCTCAAACTATACATCTAAAGAAAATGTGTTCACCGTGTAGCAATGTTTCAAGTACAACATATTTTAGAAATTTTAAACATTTCTGGAATTTTACTGTAGGCTGCATATACTATATACTTACTGTAAAAATATATATAATTCTTTTTAAAAAAAATGGACAAGAAGCATATATCGGGAAAACATATGGGATAAATAGCCTATACTATCTATGAGAACATAAACAATACTATAATCTATTGGTGTTTGTTTTGGCATCAATCTACAGTACCGTATTGCTAACACATATATGGTTTTGAGATATTTCTGTTGTAGTTAAAGTTTTAAACAGACAGATAACCAGATCAGTGCACTATAACAGATAAGAAGTGAAGGATTCCGATGCTAATATGACTGATTTAGGATATGTAAAATATGTATAGATAACACCGACATTAATTGAAATTTTACTGGAAATTTTCCTGGCTATTATAATGCTATAATAAATCTATTGTTTTAAAAAAAAAATAATAATAATAATAATCTGCTCTCTGTTGGGACACATTTAATTGGCAAGCAATTTCCTATTCCCCTATTAATTATAAAGAGTTCAATGCTATCAATCTATATGGATTATAAAATTATGGATCCCAATGAATAGTTTGTCACTTTATATTATTCTCATAATTAGAGATAGGGAAAAATGGGGGTCTTCTCTGTTACTGTTTGGATACCAAGATTGGAATACGAAATTGGAAAATTTTACCAATTGGATTGTAGAATTTAGATTAATAATTAGGTTGTTAATATCACACGTTTAAGAAGATGTTCCAAAAATGATTAGAAGTATTAATACCCTTCTAATTTAGATTATTATAACGAATAATCCTCAACAATTAGTCAATTAATATAATCTACCAATTATATTCCCTTAATGAGATAGGATACCCAGATCTATTAAGTTCACTACAAAAGAGGTTGAAAAAGAATTGAGTAATCAAGTAAGAAAATATGACGATGAGCATCAAGTATATCAATACTATCGTTGACTAAAAAGATCTAGATCTGTACCGACAACCACAGAAAGGATTGAGAATGAATGAGTAGTCAAGCAAGTGAAAATGTTATGAATCAACGATGACTGATAAATGAATAATGCCGGTCACGGTGATCCTTACACCTGACCGTGCGAGAGCGCGGTGACTCAGCTGGGCAGAGGAAAGGAAGCCCAGTTTGGGCAGCGGCCGCCAAGTGCGCGGGTCTAGGATCCCAATCCCTTTTCGGTTTTTACGCGAGCTCGCAGTGTTTTTACGCCTCGTTGGGATCCAGACTTTAGACCAGTTCCGCTGACCCTGTTTTAGGATGCCCAGGCGGGGGATCCTGGTTTTTCAGCTTTACGTACGAGCTCGGTTGCCCGTACTAGTCGGGCTGTGTTTTCTCTAGAGCGACTTTTCTAGGGAGTCTCTCTCACCCGTCTCAGTGGCGTAGTTGGAGAATAGACCTATCCCTCTATTGGACCGCACTTCCAATTAGAGGGCGAGACGGAAGAGCCATTTGCAGGCTTCTTCACCGCTTGAGTTACTTCGCCAACAGACTTGGCGATTATATATCTAGATCATTCATATCTATATCTAAATTACCTGGAGTTATATCTGAATCATTGAAGTTAAGAATTGGAGAAGTTACGATCAAAAGACTATTCTCTCTCTACCCAAGAAATTAATTAAATTAATAGATCTTTCTAATCTTAACTTTTCCATTTCACTTACCAACAGGATTTCTGAAGAAAATGATATATGTGCTTACACTCATACACTCATGAATACGCAACTAGTTATACATATGTCACATGTGGGAAATGCCAGGTTATGGGACAACATTTCAGATGCTTACAAGTAACCTGAAAAACCGTTTTCATTTGCAAGTAGAATTAAATCTTAATTTGAGTTGCTCTCGCCTTTCTGCTTGTTTCTTTTGTAAATAATAAATGTCCGTTATTTTATATCAGTTTTTGGGAGGTACCAGCAACCGCTGACGCCTTTTCTTTCCTAATATGTGTGGCAGGCAAACAGCCTGCAGCTCAGTAGCGATACATGCTTCCGGGAGACAGAGTTTATACCCGACGGTATGAATTACTTTGTCTCAGTTTTTGTTCAGATAATGATGTAAATATTTTCTCTTTTGTATCACATTTTGGGATATATGTTGTAACATGGAATATGCTTGTACATGTTGTAAATGGATATGAATATTAATGAAAAGAGTTTTGGTGCCATATTGTCTCTTTTACTTGTGGTAATGTATTAAGAATGAATGTCATAGTCGCGAAAAAAATTTTCCCTGTATTTTTACAACTTGTGCGATATAATTGTGAATGATATCTTGCGAATTGCGCGTAAACGGGTACCCGGATCCTGAGGGGTTCACAGTTTGGTATCAGAGCAGTGGTACCCCGATACGCACGTTCGCAGTATTTCAATTCCGATCGCATTAAGTTCTCGGATAGCGGCAGTCTTCCGACTTGTCGTGAGTTCGAGAAAGGAAATATGACATTCAGATTCAATCACCACAGATGTCACCAATTTCATTAATTTTCATATTATATCCCAAGAAGAGAAAAGCATTTATGATAAATATCTGTCTAGGGCATCTTTATGACTAATTATGGTTCTTATGCAGAGCCATGGCGTCTCGACCAGGTCAGGATACTTCTGATCAGCTGGCTCGCATACTGAGCGCACTCACAGACTTACAGCAGCAGCAGGCTGCCATGCGAGGCCAGCAGGAGCAGATATTGGCCCAGCAGACCGAGATTGCTGACAGGCAGACGGACATAGAGATGAGATTTGAGGATCTGTCAGATTTCACGTACCATCCATCTCAGGATGGGATACGACAGGACCAGCACCAGTCCGTTGAGGTGGAGCAGCCTCATCCTGATGATCCACTAGAGGACATTCCAGAGCATGGAGCTGAGGAGGATGCAGACTTAGACAGGGAACAGGACCCTGTTGACCTTGCCGACGAGCATGCACACGAGTTTGCAGCCATTCACAGGCACCAGTCAGTCTTCACTTCTTATCAGCGGGCCAACATACCCTTGTTCGAGGGCACAGGTCCACCAGATGACGCTGAGCAGTGGCTGATGAGAGTAATGAAAGTGCTCAGGGCGATTAATGCGCCACGAAACACGTGGCTATCTTTCGTAGAGTATTCACTGATAGACTTCGTCGAGCGATGGTGGGAGGCCATAGTGTCCGAGCTAGGCCGAGAGCCTACTTGGAACGATTTTGTGACGAGGTTCAGAGCCCACTTCTTTTCTGCGAAGTGGAAGGAGTCCCAGCGCCGACTGTTTGCCGAGCTTCGTCAGGGACAGATGACCGCCAGAGATTATTTCATCCGATACACAGAGCTGTCACGACACACACGAGCAGCTGGCGCATTTCCAGAGGAGAATCTGGAGAAGTTCATTGGCGGCATGCGAGAGGAGGTGCAGGAGAAGCTGGCTGGACTGCATATCACTTCTATCTCCGAGGCTACCGATGCTGCGGAGAAGTTCGAGGACATCAGAGGGAGACGTTACGGGAGCTCGTCTGGAGCACCGCCTAGACCGCGGCGATATTTTGGGCCGATACGTCGACCATTTCAGCAGCAGAGGTCAGCCAGACGATTCCGACCTACAGGTTCGACATTCTCTGGCAGTGCTCGCTCTTCTCCATCGACTACTCTAGGAGGAGCACTTGCCGGACGAGGTACAGAGTCCGCTCGACCATCTGGGTCGCAGCGAGCAGATAGACCACCTGCAGGACCAGCTCGGAGCACGGACACAGCTACTCCCTCTACTCGACCAGTCCGGTGCTACCGATGTCACGAGTGGGGACATTACCGAGCACAGTGCCCACAGGCTTCTGGCGAGCCTCAGCCACAGCCTCAGACACAGCGTTCAGGGAGTTTCCGTGGCAGGAACTCCAACTTCAGGCGACCGCAGCAGCAGAGACAGACGCAGAGTGTGGCAGGATCTAGTGCTGCATCAGCCAGGCAGGGGCAGTTACACGCAGTCACTGAGGAGCAGGCACGTTCAGCCGCTACTGTAGTGAAAGGTATGGTCTCAGTCTTGGGCCGACCTTTCCATGTTTTATTTGATTCCGGCGCGACACACTCTTTCCTTGCTTCGAGGTTGCTTGTTTCTTTAGATAGAGTTGCAGAGACGTTATCGTCTCCATATCACATCCGAGGGCCAGGTGGCCAGTTATTTGTCATATCTCTGATAGTCAGGCACTTGCCCGTACTGATTGGCGGTTACGAGATGATCGCAGACTGTCTACTCCTACAGCTTGATGAGTTCGACTTGATTTTAGGCATGGATTGGCTATCCACTCATCATGCACTTGTTGATTGCTTTAGGAAGACGGTTGTCTTCAGGATTCCAGATCTACCCGAGTTCACGTTTGAGGGTACTACACATGACTCCACCATGGAGTACATTTCAGTATTGCGAGCCCAGCGACTTGTTGATCAGGGTTGCGATTCTTACCTTGCTTTTGTTCGAGAGGTGTCTGATCAGGAGCCGATGATACAGGACATCCGAGTAGTCTTAGAATACCCTGACGTATTTCCTGATGAGCTACCAGGGCTACCTCCTGAGAGGGAGATTGAGTTCGAGATCACATTGTTGCCAGATACACAGCCGATCTCGATGGCACCATATCGCATGGCACCAACCGAGTTGAGGGAGCTGAAGGTGCAGTTGCAGGAGTTGCTTGACATGGGATTCGTGAGGCCGAGCACGTCACCTTGGGGTGCTCCGGTTCTATTTGTCAAGAAGAAGGATGGATCCATGAGACTATGCATCGATTACAGGCAGCTGAACAAGAGAACGGTGAAGAACCGTTATCCCTTGCCACGTATCGATGATTTGTTTGACCAGCTCCAGGGATCTTCGGTTTTCTCGAAGATCGATCTTCGCTCAGGCTACCATCAGCTGAGGATTCGCGAGTCGGACATTCCGAAGACAGCCTTCAGGACTCGATATGGACACTATGAGTTTGTGGTGATGCCGTTTGGGCTCACCAATGCACCTGCGGCTTTCATGGATATGATGAACCGTATCTTCCGTCCATACTTGGACAAGTTCGTAGTAGTGTTCATCGATGATGTGCTCATCTATTCACGGAATGAAGGGGATCATGCTAATAATCTGCGGATCGTCTTAGATACATTACGAGAGCACAAGCTATATGCCAAGTTGAGCAAGTGTGAGTTCTGGCTATCCCAGGTCTCATTTCTCGGGCATATCATTTCTGGAGCAGGCATTGCAGTTGATCCCGCGAAGATAGATGCAGTTATGTCTTGGGAGCAGCCCAAGACAGTCACTCAGATTCGGAGCTTCCTCGGATTAGCGGGCTATTACAGACGCTTTGTCAGCGGATTTTCACGCATCGTCCGTCCATTGACACGATTGACGCAGAAGGGAGTTCCATTCATTTGGGACGATTCATGTGAGCAGGCCTTCCAGACACTGAAGGAGAGGTTGACCACAGCACCTATTCTTGCTCTTCCTTCAGGCACTCAGGACTATGCAGTCTACACGGATGCATCTGGAGAAGGTCTCGGAGCAGTGTTGATGCAGAGAGGACAGGTGATTGCTTACGCATCACGACAGTTGAGACCGCACGAGCGGAACTACCCCACACATGACTTGGAGTTGGCGGCAGTTGTCTTCGCCTTGAAGATCTGGCGCCACTATCTCTATGGGGTGAACTTCGAGATTTTCACAGACCACAAGAGTCTGAAGTACATCTTTGATCAGAAGGAGCTGAACATGAGGCAGCGTAGATGGCTCGAATTGCTGAAGGACTATGATTGCACGATCTCTTACCATCCCGGTAAGGGAAACGTGGTGGCCGATGCACTTAGCAGGAGAGCACATGCTGATGGTACGGCGAACTGGCTATACACGTGGGATACACTTGCAGCTTTGACCGATTGGCATCCTCAGGAGAGCACATCCATTTCTACCACCGTGCCTCCACGATACAGCAGTCTGTGGGATCGTATTGTAGAAGGCCAGAAGACTGATCCTTGGATTCATGATAGATACATGCGCGCCGTCAAGGACGAATTTGACGACTTTGTTGTGATAGAGTCTATTTTATGGAAGGCAGGACGGGTCGTTGTACCCAATGATGAGCAGCTTCGCAGAGACATTTTGGACGAGGCACACAGTTCACGGTTATCTATCCATCCAGGCAGTACGAAGATGTACCGTGATCTGCATCGACATTTCTGGTGGGATGGGATGAAGCGCGATGTGGCGCTACATGTTAGCAGATGCATGACCTGTCAGATGGTCAAGGCTGAGCACAGGAGACCGCCAGGATTACTGCAGTCTCTCCCCATTCCCAAGTGGAAGTGGGAGAGCATTTCTATGGATTTTGTCACAGGTCTGCCGAAGACACCAGGTGGCCATGACTCCATATGGGTCGTTGTTGATAGGTTGACCAAGTCAGCCCATTTCATACCTGTCAACACAACTTATACTCCATCTAGGTTGGCCAAGCTCTATGTGCAGAACATTATCAGGCTACATGGTATACCACGAGAGGTGGTGTCTGACAGGGATTCGAGATTTACATCTCATTATTGGCATCAGTTCATGTCAGCACTACAGACAGAGCTGAAGATGAGTTCTGCTTATCATCCGCAGACAGACGGGCAGAGTGAGCGCACCATTCAGACACTTGAGGATCTACTTCGCGCATGCACTTTGGAGTGGAAAGGGTCCTGGAAGGACCATTTGCCTTTGGTGGAATTCACGTACAACAACAGCTATCACTCCAGTATTGACATGGCACCATTCGAGGCCCTATACGGGCGAAGATGCCTCACACCTCTCAGTTGGCGTGAGGTAGGTGATCATGCTTTATATTCCGTGGAGCTCTTGGAGGAGACTGCGAGAGTTGTTGATCTTGTGAGGCGGAGGCTTCTGACGGCACAAAGCCGCCAGAAGAGCTATGCGGATCGTCGGAGGAGAGACTTAGAGTTTCAGGTAATGTAATTATTTTCTCCTCATCCACTCAATTATGATATATATGTGTTCAACTTAATCCCATACTAATGACAATCCTATAAATTATAGGTTGGAGAGTGGGTATTTTTGCGAGTATCTCCCATGAAGGGAGTGCAGAGATTCGGTGTTCGTGGAAAATTGGCGCCACGATATGTTGGACCGTTCGAGATTCTTGCTCGTGTAGGGAAAGTTGCATACCAAGTAGCCCTTCCTCCACATCTTTCAGCTATTCATGATGTTTTCCACATATCCAATCTGAGGAAGTATGTCCATGACCCTCGCCACATTATCAGTTACGAGAATCTCGATATAGAGCCGGATCTGACCTATGAGGAGAAGCCTGTCCAGATACTTGACTGTGCCGTGAAGAAACTTCGCAGCAAAGAGATTTCATTGGTCAAGATTTTGTGGCACCGACACGGCGTCAAGGAAGCGACATGGGAGACTGAAGCCGACATGCGGGCACGATACCCGCAGCTATTTTGATGTAATCGTCAAAACAAGCTTTTGTAATTAGACACATTATAAATATATGGCTTGTTTTCCCTTTGAGGTTTTTATGGGTTCAAAACCCTTTGAGGTTTTTATGACCATATTAAATCCAAACAAGATACCTATTAACCTTGACTCGAGTCTCGAGGACGAGACTCCCTTTGAGGTTTTTATATTTGTAGCATCCGGCTTCCAATCAAACCCGAAGTCGTCCGATTTTGGGTCTAATGAACCCAAAAACGTTATCGGTCAATACTAAACAACCTAAAACGATCAATTAGTAGTGAATCAAAAGTCGTTCGAACGAAATCGACCAAAAATCGGTCCCTTCGTAATGCGCGCCGTGAAAAGCCGCGACGCAAATTCAGAAACCGCGAAACGAACCGAGGCTGTCATTAGATCCGATTCGACGATACAAGACCAACGGAATCGACCGTTCGTCAATCGGAGGTCGTTTGATATATTTAAATTACAAAATTTAATCTTAAACAAAAACCGTTTCCGAAAATTTCGGATATTCAAAACCCAGTCGGAAGTATATCAATATTATACTCATATTGATCGTCATTCAGAGACGATCAAATCGGGATATTACGCGTCGAAATCTGAGGTCCGATGCGCGATTACGATTAACTTTAAGAATATCAAGTAAAGGGATATTGTATAAAAAAAATATATATATATATATATATATGAAATCACTGTAGCACAGTCCAGCCGTGTGTTTTAATTTTTTTCTCTTTGTTTTCTCCTCTTTTCTCTTCCAAACACTTGGCTCCCAATAACTTCACACATGTCAACATCCCAAGTTCTCATTCTCCTTATTTAAGGACCCCTCTTTCTTCCAAATTCCAACGACACCCACTCTTTCCCCTCTCTTTCTTTTGCAATTTCCATCGCAGACTCCTCTTCCCCCTGTTGTTGTCATACTGCTGGAGCTCATAATCTTAGCCCCAATCCAAGGCCTGGAGTCTTCAATTTCCTTGCAAAAGCAGCAGCCACAACTGCTACAGCAATAATTGCTCATGCATGTTGATCTTCTCCAAAATTTGAGACTTAAAAAGGTACAATCCCTTCTCTTTTTCTCTCACAAACTCCTCCCCCGTGCTCTCTCAATCCCTCCACCGAAGAGCTCTGTTTCTCTTTAATTCTGAAGAGAATGTTGGAAGCCATTGTTCCAATTAATCACAAATCAGCAGCTCAAACTGCTACAGGTTCCGACAACTCCTGGAAACCACTGCTGCATGCAAAGCTTCTCCTTTCAACTTGAGAATTTTTAGAGGTACCATCCTTCCCCATCCTATTGCTGCCATGCATGTAAATTACACATGATCTTTTATACAATCCTTCACCTCTTCCTGCCATGCATACAATTTCTACACAATTGATCTCACGAGGGGTGGGATTTGAGATTGAGAGGATTTAGATATGCATAACCGTTCCCTGTACAAATTGGTCTTCAATAAAAGTACTGGGTTGGGAGACAGTTGCAAAAAAAAAGAGAATGCTGAATACAGAAGGATTGATTCGATGGCTCTTCTATAACCATATTTATTGATTTCAATAGCCTAATAGTCATGCCTCTGATTTGAAACTGGGGTAATGAGCTGGGATTCCTAGAAATTTTCATTTATGATAATTAAATAAGAATAAATGCCAAAGTGAAGAATAACTCCTGAACATCATAATTAAGTTCAAATCTTTTTCTTACTGCAAAAAAAAAAATTATACAATTGAATAATTGTTAGGTTGTTTTGGAAGAAATTTGGTTGACAACATTGAGAGCTACAGAGTAGAGTTTTCAACTTCCAACATATAGAGGTAGCAAACTTGGTTAAGATAAAATCATTTTAATTACTTTGATTTCATATACATATTCTTTTGAGAAGGGCTCAAACTATACATCTAAAGAAAATGTGTTCACCGTGTAGCAATGTTTCAAGTACAACATATTTTAGAAATTTTAAACATTTCTGGAATTTTACTGTAGGCTGCATATACTATATACTTACTGTAAAAATATATATAATTCTTTTTAAAAAAAAATGGACAAGAAGCATATATCGGGAAAACATATGGGATAAATAGCCTATACTATCTATGAGAACATAAACAATACTATAATCTATTGGTGTTTGTTTTGGCATCAATCTACAGTACCGTATTGCTAACACATATATGGTTTTGAGATATTTCTGTTGTAGTTAAAGTTTTAAACAGACAGATAACCAGATCAGTGCACTATAACAGATAAGAAGTGAAGGATTCCGATGCTAATATGACTGATTTAGGATATGTAAAATATGTATAGATAACACCGACATTAATTGAAATTTTACTGGAAATTTTCCTGGCTATTATAATGCTATAATAAAGCTATTGTTTAAAAAAAAAATAATAATAATAATAATCTGCTCTCTGTTGGGACACATTTAATTGGCAAGCAATTTCCTATTCCCCTATTAATTATAAAGAGTTCAATGCTATCAATCTATATGGATTATAAAATTATGGATCCCAATGAATAGTTTGTCACTTTATATTATTCTCATAATTAGAGATAGGGAAAAATGGGGGTCTTCTCTGTTACTGTTTGGATACCAAGATTGGAATACGAAATTGGAAAATTTTACCAATTGGATTGTAGAATTTAGATTAATAATTAGGTTGTTAATATCACACGTTTAAGAAGATGTTCCAAAAATGATTAGAAGTATTAATACCCTTCTAATTTAGATTATTATAACGAATAATCCTCAACAATTAGTCAATTAATATAATCTACCAATTATATTCCCTTAATGAGATAGGATACCCAGATCTATTAAGTTCACTACAAAAGAGGTTGAAAAAGAATTGAGTAATCAAGTAAGAAAATATGACGATGAGCATCAAGTATATCAATACTATCGTTGACTAAAAAGATCTAGATCTGTACCGACAACCACAGAAAGGATTGAGAATGAATGAGTAGTCAAGCAAGTGAAAATGTTATGAATCAACGATGACTGATAAATGAATAATGCCGGTCACGGTGATCCTTACACCTGACCGTGCGAGAGCGCGGTGACTCTCAGCTGGGCAGAGGAAAGGAAGCCCAGTTTGGGCAGCGGCCGCCAAGTGCGCGGGTCTAGGATCCCAATCCCTTTTCGGTTTTTACGCGAGCTCGCAGTGTTTTTACGCCTCGTTGGGATCCAGACTTTAGATCAGTTCCGCTGACCCTGTTTTAGGATGCCCAGGCGGGGGATCCTGGTTTTTCAGCTTTACGTACGAGCTCGGTTGCCCGTACTAGTCGGGCTGTGTTTTCTCTAGAGCGACTTTTCTAGGGAGTCTCTCTCACCCGTCTCAGTGGCGTAGTTGGAGAATAGACCTATCCCTCTATTGGACCGCACTTCCAATTAGAGGGCGAGACGGAAGAGCCATTTGCAGGCTTCTTCACCGCTTGAGTTACTTCGCCAACAGACTTGGCGATTATATATCTAGATCATTCATATCTATATCTAAATTACCTGGAGTTATATCTGAATCATTGAAGTTAAGAATTGGAGAAGTTACGATCAAAAGACTATTCTCTCTCTACCCAAGAAATTAATTAAATTAATAGATCTTTCTAATCTTAACTTTTCCATTTCACTTACCAACGGGATTTCTGAAGAAAATGATATATGTGCTTACACTCATACACTCATGAATACGCAACTAGTTATACATATGTCACATGTGGGAAATGCCAGGTTATGGGACAACATTTCAGATGCTTACAAGTAACCTGAAAAACCGTTTTCATTTGCAAGTAGAATTAAATCTTAATTTGAGTTGCTCTCGCCTTTCTGCTTGTTTCTTTTGTAAATAATAAATGTCCGTTATTTTATATCAGTTTTTGGGAGGTACCAGCAACCGCTGACGCCTTTTCTTTCCTAATATGTGTGGCAGGCAAACAGCCTGCAGCTCAGTAGCGATACATGCTTCCGGGAGACAGAGTTTATACCCGACGGTATGAATTACTTTGTCTCAGTTTTTGTTCAGATAATGATGTAAATATTTTCTCTTTTGTATCACATTTTGGGATATATGTTGTAACATGGAATATGCTTGTACATGTTGTAAATGGATATGAATATTAATGAAAAGAGTTTTGGTGCCATATTGTCTCTTTTACTTGTGGTAATGTATTAAGAATGAATGTCATAGTCGCGAAAAAAATTTTCCCTGTATTTTTACAACTTGTGCGATATAATTGTGAATGATATCTTGCGAATTGCGCGTAAACGGGTACCCGGATCCTGAGGGGTTCACAATCAATGACTTGGCTCTTGATGATATGGTGGCTGCGGATATCATCTACACTTGGCGTAATAACTCGTCTCGATCTCGGCTTGACCGGTTTTTGGCTAACTCCCGTTGGTTGGAAGCTTTCCCCCTTTGCTCGGTTACTTCTCGACCTCGGTCTTTTTCGGATCATAGTCCCATTATTTGGGATTCGGGCGATTCCTCCCGCCCGCGTGGTATTTTTCGCTATGAGAAGAGTTGGCTGCTGGAGCCTAATTTTAAGGAGCTGGTGCGCAATCATTGGTCCCAGACGTCCTTTCCTGGTGATGCGGCTCGTCGCTTTGCTCTTAAGCTCTCGTCCCTTCGACGTGTTCTCGCTTCCTTCAAATTTTCCACACGTCAGGCTAGACTTTCCAATCGTAATGAGGCTGAGGCGATTATTCTTCGTTTGGATCGCTTGGAGAAGCTAGGGAGCTATCCCCGGAGGAATTAATTGAAAGATCTTCAGCTTTGCAGATTGTTTCGGAGGATGACAGGAAAAGAGCCATTGAGTGGAGGCAACGTTCGCGGCTTCGTTGGATCAAGGATGGGGACGTTATACCGCTTTTTTCCACCGGGTCGCCAGTGCGCGTAAGCGTGCTAACTGTATTTCTTCCATCGAGATTGGGGGCGCTTTATTTCAGGGTGATCGTGAGATGGGCTCGGCTTTAGTTAACCACTTCAAAAAAATTTTCAATCGCCACCCTTCTTCCTCCTGGCGATGGACGGCGTCCGGGGTCCCCTCGCTTCCAATCTCGGATGCGGCTATTTTATCTCGGGCTTTCTCGCTTGATGAGCTTAAGGGGGCGGTTTGGGACCTTAACGTTGACGCCTCCCCTGGTCCCGATGGGTTCCCAATCTCCTTCTATAGGGACTTTTGGGAAGTTATCGCCAATGATGTCTTGGACGTGGCTCTCGAGTTTTGCGAGGGGAACCGGGGCTTCAACAGGATTAACCGGGCTACTGTGGTTCTCATTCCGAAGTCCCATGGAGCTTGCCGTATTGAGGATTTCCGCCCTATTGCGATCTCCAATGGCATTTATTTAATCATTGCGAAGGCTTTGGCTAGGCGCCTTGCTCCCCTTCTTGGCTCTCTCATTTCACCCGCCCAAGCCGCTTTTGTCCAAGGGAGGCAAATCTCGGATGGTTACGCCTTGGCATCCGCGATTATTGATGGTTGGCACAGAAATGGTACGAAGGGGATTCTCTGGAAAATTGATTTTGCTAAGGCTTATGACTCCTTGGACTGGCGTTTCTTATGGTCGGTTTTGAAGTCTCGGGGCTTCCCACCGATGTGGATTTCGTGGGTTCGACGCTGTGTTACTACCGTATCCTTCTCCTTATCTCTTAACGGTCGGCCGGCTGGGGGCCTATTCCAGCCTCGCAGGGGGGTTCGTCAGGGCTGTCCCCTTGCCTCCCTTCTCTTTGTTTTGGCGGCTGACGTGCTGCCGCGTATGATTCAGGGTGTGACCAACGCTGGGCTTACTCGCGGATGCACTATGGGTGATTTGCATATCCCACTCCTTCAATTTGCGGATGACACCTTATGCTTTATCGAGGGGGATCGGATTCAGTCCTTGGGGATGGCCACTACGGTTCAACTTTTTTGCGAAATGTCGAGGCTCCGCATCAATGAGGCCAAGTCGAAGTTTGTGCCTTTTGCTTTCTCGACTTTGGAGGCTGGGGAATGCTCCTCTATATTTTTTAAAAAAAAAATAAAAAAAGAAATGGTCAACATGACCTATTGTTTCACTCCAAATAAAGATAAGGGGATGCTTGGGCGACATGCTTGAAATCCGGGAACCTTGATGGCGTAGCAAGAGACGCTTTTCACCACACCGCCTCGAGTGAACTCCTTAGATAAAGGGGGCGGCGGCATAAGATAACAGGTGAAAATCATGCTAATCTCTTCGCAGTCAAGAACTTTCTTCGAGCGGTGCATGAAGTCCAAACAAAAACCCAGCAGAAACGTATGGAGTGGCGCATAATCTGGAACATGATGGCTTGAAAAATATAGAAAAAATTCTCGCCATCCAGCTGCTAATAAAAGATGAATGCCCAATAAGATGACGATGCCATTCTTCTACCTGCTTCTCTCCTTAGAAGAATCCCAACCTCCGCAAATCTTCGTACATAATGAAGGCGCTCCTCATTTGTCGAGGAACTTGCTTTCGCTTTTGGACCCTTCATGGTGTAAACGCTCCTCAATGCCGAGAAACTCGCTTTCGCTTCCAATTTGCCAGACAGTCGGTGTCCACGAGTAGAAGGAGTATAGCCATCATAGAGGACAAACTTGAAATAATTGTTAATTCCCTCGCATTGGTGCACAAATCCAACCAAGCCAAAGGAAATCAAGTGAACCAATCATATCTAAAAGGAGGGAAGATGACGCACGAAAACCACTAATTGAAAGGTGGTTTTTAATTTTCAGAAAACATTGGAAAAAAGGTAAAAGAATAATAAAAAAGGGACCTCTCTTAATTCCAACGGTATGATAAGAAAAGATGGAAACCACCATAAATGGTGGTTAAATTTTACGGAAACCACCAATTGAAAAGTGGTTTTTACTTTCCAGAAAAAAACGTTGGAAAAAGGTAAATGAATAATAAAAAAGGACTTCTCTTAATTCCAACGGCTTAATAAGAACAAGATAGAAACCACCATGAGTGGTGGTTAGATTTTCCAGAAACCACCTTAAGAAAGATGGTTTAAAGTAAAGTGGAATGAAAGAAGGTGGAGGTGGTTGCCATGATAATGGTAACCACATAATGCTTGAGATACGAATTAAGAAATGAAATAACCACCACCCAATAAAAGTTGGAGAAAAATCCAACATTAAAAAAATAAGTGTAAGGATCTATATTGGGGGCTACTCTCGGGGATCTTCCGCTGGAATACCTGGGTTTACCTCTCTCGGTGGGCCGTGCGCGCTTGCGTGATTATCAGAGGGTGGTGGAGAAGGTTGAGGCCAGGTTGGCTGGTTGGCGTTCGACGCTGCTCTCCAGAGGTGGGCGTTTGGTTCTTCTTAAATCTGTCCTCTCGGCTATCCCCATCTTTTTCTTATCGGCGCGTGGCTTGCCTAAGGGGATACGGCTTCGCTTGGAGAAATGTATGAGGGGCTTCCTATGGGGTAAGAATGGAATTGATAGAAAAGGGATTCATCTGGTCGGCTGGGATGACATTTCGCGTCCAAAACGCGAGGGGGGTCTGGGTGTTCGGCGATTGGAGGTGATGTGTGACGCTTTGCTTCTCAAATGGGCGATGAGGCTTTTAGGTCGGGAAGATAGTTTCCTGGTGCAGTGCCTCCGCGTAGCGGCAGGGAATGCCTTTCTTTCCGTCTTTGACGGACGCTCCCATGGTCATTATCCCACCTTCTGGCGCGAGGCCTTCTCTGTCTTCAACAGCAATCGATCCTTGTTTTGGCCGACTCTCGGCGATGGGAACTCTTTCCGTTTCTGGACAGTGGATTGGTCTGGTAATGGCATATTCATGAACCTTTTTCCGCGGCTATTTGCGCTGGCCGGGGATAAATTTGCGTCGGTGGCTTCGTGTTGGACCGATGGCTCCTGGTGTCTGACTTTGGTGGACAATCTATCCGATCAGCGACTGAATGACTTCTCGGCACTGATGGCTTTACTTGTGGACGCCCCTACTCCCTCGAGGGGTCGTGATCACTTCGCCTGGAAGGAGGGGTCCTTCAGTTCGAGGAAGGCGTATTTCTCTATTCTCCCCATCGCCGTGCATTCGGAGGCGTCTTTTCTCGGTCACTGCAACCTCATTTGGGGTCTCAAGCTCCTCGGAAAGGATTGGTATATTTCTGTGGATTCTTAGACGTGGAAGATTGCTTACCCGCGATCGTTGTGCCTTAATTTTCCCAAACTTACCCAACTTGTGTGGTTTGTGCGATTCGGCTGTTGAGACGCCCGGCCATCTTTTCCTTCACTGCGACCTCGTGCGACCCATTTGGGATGACGTGGGTTGGCTGAATCGTTCCTCGATGGAGACTTTCTGGGAGAGTTTATCTATCGCTGCAAATCGGCCGCGGGCGGAGAGACTGATTCCCATCGCGCGCATCCGGAGTATTTGGCTGGGAAGAAACAAATCTCTTTTTGCTGGGCAGAGATTCTATAAGGAAAATATTTGTATTGAAGTGAATCGCTTTTGTATGGATTGGTCATTCGTGTAGCGTCTTTTGGGGGGCGGATGGTATCCTTATTGATATCATCTACCCCTATTTTTTTTTCCTTTTCGTTCCCACTGTAAGTATTCTCTATCTCATTTCTTAATAATATGGGGTGAACACCTATGAGTGTATCCCCCTTTTTGGAGTGTCAAAAAAAAAAAAGAAATACACCCACCATAGTAGCATTCCGATATGTCTTCTGTTGTTCTGGCGTGGCTATCAGAGGCATATAGCTGTAGAGCTTCTCGAACATCCCTCTCAGGGATGTGTAGAGTGAATGCAGAGGGCGACCATTCTGCTTTATAGTGAATATATCATGCTGGAGTTGCAGGATCTTTGTCTCGTTCTTCGCCTGAGAATATGTGGCCGCCAGGTGGTCCCACATGTCCTTGGTCGTGGGCTGATGTAGAATGTCATTGGCAATCTCAATCGCCAACGTACCAGATAGCCAAACTTTGGCGTATGCATCATCGGCCTCCCAGGAGGCATTGGCTCCAGACTTCTCAGCAGGCTCTGGTTCGGTAAGAATATGCTTCTTACCCGTTGACTTCATCATGCTCATGAACTGCATCACCCACAGTTCATAGTTTGTATCGTCCATCTTCACAATAGGCGCTGGACCACGAAAGGCGCCAATAGATGGGATATCTGCCTTGCTTTCTGACATACTGGAGACTGAAGACTGGAGCGATTGACTGAAGATGAGATTCGTCTACAATGACATAGACGGGTTTAGTTGCATGTGTAGACCTCAAGAACCTAAACCCATTTGGTTGAAGGTGAGCGCTCTAGACCTGATTCACGAACGCACACCTAGGGCTTCTAAGAAGTCCGCTGGATCACGCAGGTGCACAGGGGTGCGTAAAAGAGCCGCGCTCAGTCACGCAGCGCAGGAAATAGCGCGCAGTCGCGCGTAGATGCTGGTGCAGAGGCGCGCAGGGATGAGCGTGCAGAGGGCTAGCGCGGCGCGCGGAGGGCTAGCGCGCAGGCGAAGGCGCGCAAAGGGGCGGCGCGCGAAGGGCTAGCGCGCAGGTGCTGGTGCACTCGCGCAGGCGCACAAGGGCGGCGACGAAGACGCGCAGGGGCGCTGGTACGGCGGCGCACTCACACGGCGGAGGCGCAGTTGTGCCCCAGGCGGCGCCCGATGAGAGAGAGAGAAAGAGAGGCCGGCGGGTGGGGTAGGGATAGGGTTAGGGTTTCGAGAACTCCGGTCTAGGACCGTCGCTCTGATACCATGTTGGGAAAAATGAAAGAGATGTTTATTCCATAAGCCCTAGGCTCTCTTATATAGGAGTGTAGCCAAAGGGTAAATTACATAGAGCATACTGCTGAAAATAAAAATAACAGAGAGATACACAAACAACTAACATATACGTTAACAACAGGCATTAGCAACCATCTTCTTGGTTCTCTATTTATACCGGTTTCTAGATGGCTCCTTCTCTATATAAAGCTTCCGAAAAAATCGACAAAATGTGTGAGCTTTTTACAATGACTGCAATTCTTTTTCAGCTTACCTTTTTTTGTTCTCCCAAGAGACAGGTGTAGATCTCCTAGTGTTCTTGAGTTTAGCAAAAGGATTAATTATCATAAGCCTTCTTTGTTTTTCAGTCTCCGTTTGATGATAGACTTCCTCAATGCTCAAAATGGTCCCTGAATTCAGAATTTGGCGCATGACATTTCAATAACAGAGTTCAAATCATCGAGGAAGATAAAGGTCGTCTTCTTCAACTCTCTATCCCGTAAAATTATCTGATCTGTTTTGTATTTCCAGGACTCCTTTATAGGGAAGTCTAAATCTTCCAATTTAGACATTAGATCATCGTAATAAGTTGCAATAGATAGCACTTGTTGTCAGACTATATGAGTTTCACAAGTCATTTGATAAATTTGCATGTCCTTCCATTGACCATACATGTTTTTTCAGGAACCATCCATGTATCACGAGCCGGTCTCTTATGAAGGATAAGTTGTTGGATATCACTTGTGGCCCAGTTGACAATCCAAGTCTATACTTAATTTTCTTCTCCCATGAAGGTCTTGATCATTAGGCTTTGGATTGTGTCCATTGATGTATCAATTCCACCCATGACCAGCGGTAACCCAAATCAGATGGTTATCCTTAATCAATATGGTTGTGGTGATTTGGAGAGGATGATCGTCCATCTTCACATTATCCCCAATATCAATTTTATCTTCTGCCACCACAAGAAAGAAAGAGTTATAAACCCAGTGTAATACAAATAAACAAAATATGGAACAACCAAGCTAGTAAATATTGCTTCATAGAAAACCCAATTTCTTGATTATTGTAAGCAAATAACCAACAACTGCTGAAAGAAAATGAAAAGCATATTTTATTACAAAGCTTGTTGGCTGGGGTTTCTCTATTACAGGGAACCACTGGACAAAGGTTGCTGTGTGGGCATATTATCCATTACAGATACGGGTATCAGATCCCTTTTCAACTCTCCTAATAGTTCCAGTTGTTTAGGAAGATTCAAGTACATCCAAGCACTGATTCTTTCTCGGGCTTTCGAACTGAGACAACTACTGGATATAATTTCCAATAAAGGTGTAAAGCTATTGGACTGCTGATATTCAAGGTCCAAAAAGCTCTACTGAACTAGAAAAAGGCCTAAAGTAGCGAAAAAAGCTGGCTGCAGATATTTTTTTAAGAAAAAAGAGGATATAACATCGAGATGACACCTACCCTGTTGGCTGCAGATATGTAAGGCCCACATGTATTTAACAAATGCTACATAACCCAAGAAGGCAAATGGAACAGGAATCATGTGTCGACACCTTGAGAAAGGAAGTAGCACCATAGACGGAAGCACCACATAACGACCCCACAGAACATTGTTGAGAGCGGTATTACAAGTATTTAAGCATGTGATCTATTGTGTCTGGATACCACTACAAACAAATTTTTTTTAGGGATAAGGTAGGATTGTAATGCTAGGAAGAGGAAGTAGATATTTTGAAACATATATTGTTGCGGGAAAAGAATTGCTTAAGAATTGCTTACATTAGAAGGGATCCAAGGACTCTTATATAGGAAAAAAGCATTGGGTTAATTATATGAGAGGTACATAAAGAAAATAGAAATGAGAAATAGATAATATGAAAACTCAACCTCAATATGGAGCATATATGTCTATCACGCTCAGCTTGGAACACCTGTGAAACGGACCTCTAGCAAGACCCTTGGTTAAAATTTCAATCGTCTGATCTCTAGTAGGAACATGGGAGGTGGATATGAGACCCTTCTGGATCATGTCTCTGGTATAATGGTAATTCACATCTATATGCTTGGTTCGTTCATGAAATGCAGGATAATTGGCGATAAATAGAGCCGCTTGTGTGACGCCATACCCCTTCGGCTACCGAAATCGACGGGACGAGAGTGTCGAATCTACGGTCCACATATAGATAATTATAATTTTTTTGTAGAAGAAGCTCTCCAAATATCTCACTACAATGTCTCTCAAATAGAACATAAAATATTGCGGAAATAAATAACTTACTCTAAGTAGAACGCACCCTATTTGGTGCAAGTACGATGTATAAAGTCCAAACTCCTCGAAAGCAGCTATTGTTGCGGTTGCTGCTCAACTATACATGTTGGGTTCACACGAGGGTAACGTTATGAGCAATTGCTCAGTAACGAGACCAACATTATAATAAATAATATAGGGGTAGGTAAAGAATGTACACTCAACTCTATTAAATGACAGATGCATACATTGTAGAAACCAAGGTTCAGGAAAGCGGTGTGCGTATGCGTTCGGATAGGTCACTGAATAGCGATTAAGCAGTATGCGGGGGCATACGCGGTGTATATGTGGTTCTATGCGATTTTCTATTTTTTATTTAAAAATAAATAAGCATCTATAAAAGTGACTAAACTAAACTAAATTTATGAATAAATGCAGTCCAACAGAAGATCTAAGAAAAATGGTTTTCATGTAGAGCTCAAAACAGTACAACTAAGTATCAAAATCATCAAAGATAGTATTACATAATCTGATTTAATATATAGAATCAAAATAATACAAGATCATCTTAAGATCCAGACTCGATTACCCAACTGGACCTTAAGGGGGCGCACGGAGAGCATATGCGGGTCATATATGGCAAATGGCGCATAAAGCAGGGCTTCGGGTAATCAGTGCGTTGAGGAGGCCGCTTAGGCATATGCGGCTGCATATGCGATCGCACGGACCACTTTCATGAACAGAGAGAGAAACTGAGAAAAACACCAAGTCATTCTGATTCACAATGGATCACATAACAATTGATTTTATTTATTGATATAACAATTATTTAAGTACTACCACAATGATCTTGATATTTCTGCAATTGATTAGAGTCCACAGCAGTATATAATTTCCGGCAACCAATCATTAATCAATAATAATTTCTTATATTATTTTAGCACATGCAAGTACACGACTCGTAGGCATCCACTACGCGGGAACTTGTTTGTCATCTTGAGTAAACCTGCAAGTACCTCTGTCCAACTAGAACAGGAAAAGATCTAAACCCCAAATTCTACAATTTCAAACCACATCCCGAAACACCTCTCACAATAATATTACTTGAAATAGGATTTAATGCGGCCACACCAAATTCTACTCTGAGTCCTAATATTGTATATAAGTGGGAAACCAAGAACGCCAACCGTGCCACCTGCCTACTTTGTCGAGCGACTCTAGATACAACCGGGCTGCTAGGTGCAACATCACCCAACTCGTTCGTTGGGGTCGCAGCCTTCACGGCATCTGCTTGGGGCCCAAAGGTGCATGCCCAATCCCTTGAGGCTCCTACTCCATCTACCCGAAGGTTGAGAATTTCCATGTAAAGAATGATACCCACTACAACATAAATAAAGTCTGCAATTTATATACATTATCAATCATAAAAAAATAATTATTTTGTTATGTTGTAAAATGAATATCTCACAAGGTAAACTCCATTATGCAGTGAAGGGGGTATTTGTAAATACTAAGTTTGAACTTCACTATATCTCTATCAATAATTATCTCAAAAAAAAAGGTTCTATAATAATTGCATTTCGCGTTAATTCACCGTTTTGATTACAATTCATCACAGACCAATATGCATTTATATAATATTATTTGACAACATAAATCTGGTAATATTTCCAGCAAGAGGGATCTTTCCATTTCCATATAACCTATAGTGACTGGTATGTGAAAATTATCAATAACGTTAGGGCAATCCCATGAAAGAAAAATAGTGCAGTTGCATGTTAAAGTGAAATCCAATCCTTTATATAGTTTGGTCATAATGTTTTCAGATATTATGCTATGTAAAATTTGTGATGACCAGTTATGTGTTTATCTCAAAACTAATTAAGGTTGGATAGAACTCAAGCTATCAAAATACATTCAAACCCAAGCATCCAACGTATAAAATATGGATCCTCGCATGTGTGCATGTTAGTATTCCAAAAGCATTGCACGTTACATCTAATTTTAATTACTATCCATGAGTGTTATTGTCATTATTACATAATCATGGTGATGGATTCAAGTTATTGCCACTACCGTATATGTTAACACCATCCACGTGAATGCTATTCTAGAATCACATAACGTATGATCTAATTTGTGTATCTATGTGAATATACAATAAAAGAAAGAGGAAAAAGAAACTAGTACGCGATGTTCATTAGTTCTCAACGATCATATCTAGTCCAGTCTGTATTTAGTCAAGAGAATCTATGTTGATAGAATGAACACTATTCACTATTACAACAACAACAACAAAGCCTTTTCCCACAATTAAGTAGGGTCGGCTACACGGATTCTTCACCTCCATTCAGATCTATCTTGGGCCAATCCCGGGCTTACATCCACAAAACTAAGATCCCTTCGTATGGACTCTTTCCAATACTTCTTGGGCCGTCAAATAAAAAAATACTTCCCATGCCGACCACCAAAATATATAATCTTACACGGCAAGATAAGAAAATAAGAGATAACCTCCTGTATGGGAATACTAAAAAAATGACTTCACAGGTGCTCAAGACATAAGATCAAAAACTGTATAATCATTAGCAAGAAGAAGGTATAACACCGTTACATAAATCTTGTTTTATTTGTATGTATATCAAAGCACTAAAAAGAATCGAGATAATATCATTGACAAAAAAATAGTTTGTGAAATGTAGCAACAACCTTGTATTATTTATGCTACAGGAACACGTATGGCTCTAGAGATGTTCTAGAACATAGGAAAAATCCGTGGAACCCAACAGCAAGAGGAAGATATTTATCGTTGCCTCCGAGGATGTTCCCTCGGGATCTCCTCTCACATAGAAACGATATTTCCGTTGCTCGATCGTAGCGTGAATACGCGTATAAAGGTGACCTCAAGATTTCCTACGTGATGGTGGTAGCGAATCTTTGATCGGATCTTTTTCACTGACGTCGACGACGACCCTACGATGGTTATCTGGTCAAGGTGGTGGTGCTCTAAAGAGAGAGAAGAATTGTGATGGCTAGGATTTTGAGAGAGTAGCCTACCATCTCTTATTTATAGAAGGAGAGGTGAATTTGAATCCAAATTTGGATCCGATTCGAATCCATATATGGATCTTGATTATCCAACTAAAAACATCGGTATCTTGAGCTAAGAATGTCGGAATTGGGTGTTCTTGGGTTCGTGGGAAAGATCTCGACAAGATCTATGTAACGACATAATTATTTGAATTTTTTAGATGTCAAAAATACTTTAGATTTTAGGACAAAAATTTTAGGGATTCATAACTTGATTGCCACATAAACTTTGCATAGGAAGAGGGACCTCAACAACAAGGTCAGTCAAGACCGATCTTACCCTCATCATTTATCAGCTTCTCTGTACCATGGCCATGTACTCAGATTCTATACTAGATCTAGCAACCATTATATGCTTCTTACTTTTCCATAATACAAGAGAGATCCCAACGAAAATAGCAAAGCAAAAAGTAGACTTCCTGTCTATAGGGCATCCTGCATAATCTGCATCTGCACAATTTGTCACCTCAATAGATGTACCACTGTTGAATATAAGACCAGTACCCGGTGAAGTCGTCAAATATCTCAAAATCATATAGATTGCATCCATATGAACCTTCCTGGGCAACTCCATAAAATGACTAAACTTGCTCACAGCAAAGGATATGTCTGTCCTGGTGACAGTAGCATATATGAGCTTCCCAACTAGCTCTTTGTATCTCCTCTTATCTACCTCATCGGTGTCATCATCATATTCTCTTATACTCGGATCCATAAGGGTAGTAGCAGGCTTGCACCTTGTCATACATGTCTCTAGAAGAAGATCCATCACAAACTTCCTCTGGGTCATCACAAGACCACGCTAGTTCTTGGAGAACTCTAATCCAAGGAAGTATCGAAGATTGTCAGGTCCTTAGTCACAAAATGCTTATCTCGAAACTCCTTGGCAACATGAATGCCCGACTCGTCATCACCCGTGACAATAATATAATCAACATAGACAAGAATAGCAACATTACCTCTCTGTGTCCTCTGAATAAAAGGTGAGTGATTTGTAGTAGACCACGCAAATCCCTATTGCTCTATCAACTCTGACAGTTTCTGGTACCAAGCTCTCAGACTCTGCTTCAGGTAATAAATCACCTTACGGAACCTATACACCTTCTAAGACTCCCCCTCAGCAGCAAACACTAGTGGTTGTTGCATATATACCGCCGCCCTGCGTGCGCCGCCCGCACAGCCATAGCGCTTCGCTGCACCGCGCCTCCCTCCAGCCCTAGCGTGAAAAAAAAGGCGGGTTCCATTTTCGGAACCCACGATTTATTAAGATCCATTTTTTATTTTTTTTATTGTAAAAATTGTAGTTGTTTCTCGTATTTTATTTAATTGCAAAAGTTCCCTTAGGTACAGTTTGTTGATTTATCTTAATTTCTGTATTCCAAAGACACCCCTGACTTTGAGCATTGATTTGAGCCATCATTTAGTATTTCTGATTCTAAAAATTGCATATTGAAGATCATTTAATTCTCTATCACTTGTTTATTTATTTGATTTTTGTCATTTGATGAACCCGAGGATTACCCTTTTAATTTAATAAAATTAACGATTAAAAGATGTTTGTTGCAGGCAGATAATCATGAATTAATAAAAAATACTTAATTAATATGTTAATTAAACGCAAGAGGTCAATTCTTTTTACTTGGACAAGCTCAAGATTGAATTCAGGGAGGAGACTGTCTCCTTAGGTTTATTTAAAGTCGATCTGGAGACTATGTTTTCATAGAGGTATTTGTTTAAATGTGATTAAATGCAAAGCAATTTCAGCCTAGTTTAAGGAAAAAAATACAATTTACAGTCAAATCAAGTCTAAAATTTATGAAACTTAGCCAGAATATGTATGAATGCAAAATGAAGTTAATCTAATGTTTTTGAATTTTCTGACTCAATATGAATTTTCTGTGAATTAAAAATACAGAATAGGTGGTTTTGAGTAACTTAATTTTAATAAATAGCAAAACTAATTACTTTCAAGAAATAAAATTACCCTAGATGATCTACTGTGATCTATCCAGGAGAAATTTTAAACCCAAAAAATACTGAGTTTTCGATCTATTAAAAATTAATTACTCTAATCACCAAACATTTTATTGCAACATCGATATGCATGCAAATTTCATGAAAATTGGGCACAATTTAGAAAACTCTAGACTATAACTACTGTGAATTTTCGAGAATTTTCCGAGTAATAATTAATTTAATATCAATTAAACACCATGCATTGGGTAAAATAAGTTATTTTCCACAATAATAACTATATTAAATAAAACACAACTCCTAAAAATATGTTTGAGTGTTTACAATGATAGAGTAAGAGTTGTTCTACAATATGAAATTTTTAGAATAATAAAATGATGATGAATGAGAGTTCAAATTAAAGTCCAAATACAGGGGCTAGAATGCAATTACAAAAATAAAATTCTGAAAAGAAATAGCGCAATAATACGCCTATTTAACTACCTAAACCCGGAAGGGGTTTTGTGCAATTTATCCAGGCAGGGAGCTGAGTTGCACGTGATGTTGCTGGGAATGGGTGTGCGCATAGTTTCCAGGAACTTCGAGGACATGGGCGTAAATGTTCCAATGGAGCATGTGTAGGTCACGTGCTTGATAAAAACCGGGAGCACGGCTGAAATATGAGGAACCGCAAAGGGAGTTCGGGCACGAGAAGTTGCCATAGCAGAGGGAGTTCGGGCCATAATAGTAGAGGAAGTAGCGATCCTGCTCATCCTCTGGTAGATCTCCTCCATTGGAGATACCGTCTCTCCAGTAAGTAGTTTAGTACGTGATGCATTGTACTCAAAGTCAAGAGATGACAGAAAGACTTCTGTCATAGTGGCATTCCGATATGCATGTTGCTGCTCATTGCTGGTAGTAATAGGCATGAAGCTATGCAGACGCTCAAACATGCCTCTAAGATGCGAGAAGTGTGCATGAAGAGGTCGATTGTTCTGCTTGGTCAAAAAAAAATATAATACTGCAATTGCAAAATCTTGCTCTCATTCTTTGTCTGCCCATATATGTCTGCTAAGATGTCCCACATAGCCTTTATTGTGGGTTGATTGACAATATCGTTGGCAATCTCCGTCGAGAGTGTCCCGAAGAGCCAAATGCGAGCATAGGCATCGCCTTGCTTCCAAGAAGCATTAGCCTCAGTCTTGTCTCTCAGCTATGAATCCATCAGAATGTGCTCCTTCTTATGGCACTGGTACGAAACTGCATGGACCACAACTCGTAGTTGATCCCATCCATCTTCAAGATGGGAGCTGGACCTTTGAAGACACCGAACGATGAAAAAACGTCACCCTTGTTCTCTGACAGGGTAAGAAGAATGTCAATACTCGGAACAAAACTGAGGCGTAGACTGCTCTGAGTGAGTCCACACAATCATATGGAGGATTGGTTGTACCTGTAGACTCATACAACCATCCTCATCAATTTTTATTGTAATCTAGAGTCGGAAGACATAATTTATAGGTTGAAAATCACGAAAATCGAACAAAATCAGACCATAAAGGCATGCAGCAGCGACGAACTGCAGCAGGGCGGTGAAGGGGGGAACGAACCAATGCTAGGAGGGGCCGGTTCAGCAGCCTCATCAGCCGTTGGGCGGTGGGCTTCAGTACAGCAGCGGCTGGGCTACAGCAACCCTGCGGAGCATGAGGGGCTTGTCGGCAGTTATGCGGCGCTGGGAGGCCCTCCCGGTGGCTGGGTTACACGTGGCGGAGGCACAGGAAGGGGGGGCTCCCGGCGGCATGCGTGAGTGAGAGGGGCAGCGTGTAGGATTAGGGTTGGTGGGATATGGGAACCACAGTCTAGGACCGTTTGCTCCGATACCATGTTGAGGCAAAAGAATTGCTTACATTAGAAGGGACCCTTAGGTCTCTTATATAGGAAAAAAGCCTTGGGTTAATTGAATGAGGGGTACATAAAGAAAATAGAAATGAGAAATATATAATATGATATACAAATATCTCAACATATATAAAATTTGAATTGGTATAATGGCCCGAAATAAGAATCATCGTTGCATGTTGTCCCTCTCACTCTCATATCGCACAGTGTGCCTGCCATCTTAGATAAAATAAACAAAGGCAGCAATTAAATGGTCAACCTTTTTCTTATGGTAGAATACTTCTCATTTTCACAAATGGACTTGTAGATTTTGCCAAGAAGGAAGCTCTTTGCACCTTTGAGAACCTAAATAGAAAGAGAAACTAGATAATTTAAAGCAAATAGATATGTTTTCTTCCATGACACTACAAAAAAACTGATTAATGTGATTTATAGGGCCACAGGAATGCCTTCAAATTACCTTAGAAAGGAACGGAAGAGCATCTAAGGCGGTCTTGAGAACAATAATGCTTGCAATCATCATTTGACTATTCCTGGGATTGGGAACTCGCAATACCTCATCCGTGACCTTTCTAGGTTTGAAGCAGAAGTGACAGAGAACCCGGTCTAAACAGTTTAAAGACAAAGAAAAGGGAGTGTTGCATCAGTAATCTAGCAGTATGAAGCAACCATTCTAACAGTCATGACCACGTGATGACCATCCATGTTCACCTGTTTCCTTGGGAAATTTGCGAAGGCCCTGTGAGAGGCCAAAAAATAGCTCCTCGTTACTTATCAATTCGTCCTGATCCAAAAAAAGACCTATGTCATTATTTTAATTTTATGTAGTCAGAAATAACGGCTAACAACCAGAACATTGCCCCCAACAAATAATAAGGGGTAAAAGTGGTTCCTGTCATTTATAATAATTGATAACCATGTTAATTGACCCAACCAATGAGCCAGAAGATGCAGACTTTCCTATTAGTATCAAGAAAAATAGCATCTGCAAGAAACCAAATTGAGGACCAACATATTTGTCAAATGTTAATGACATAGCCATGCATCATTCGCTACATAATATACAGACACGGTATCTTTGGAAAAGGCATGTATATTTTACACGAAAAATCTACAAGAGCGTTAATAGAGACCAGTGTCAAAACAGCAAATGCATCCCAGACATGACTTGTTACAGTAACTTCGGAGAACTTTGCTAATTGCAAGTGGAGATGATTGACATGGGCAGGCATAGCTATTAGTATGTGGATTAATATCTGTGATAGTTTCTTTTTAATATACTTGGCGGTTAGTCCCATGTTCTAGAACACGACATTTTTTCTTTCAAAAGAAAATAACTGTGATAGTGTCCAATCATCATGTTTAATCAGAGTAGGAGTACATTGCACAATATAGCATGTCTGCTTCAGATAAATAGTACATCTGTTTTTTTAGAATACATATTTATCCAAGTTTAAAAATCGCAGAATGTGGATAGATAATGAATGAATTTCAAAAACATGTCTAAATTAAAATTAATATATAGCTTCTTCTACTCTCTGTCTTTGTTTTTGTTTTTAATCAGAAAAAAGAGAAACACTCGCAATGGTGTCCACCTCAAAATATATTAAAAAAGAAACTATTTAGGTTACAAATGTCATGTCTCGAGGAGAGATCTAGCCAAAAGAGTTACATTTGCAACATAAAACCGTTGCGCACAAGAAATAACTCCATTGCATGACAATACCTGAACCAAAAGCAGCAATGTCGTTTTGGGCGCCGAGGTTGATGGGTTACCCACCCCACCCCCCAACAGAACCTCCAACAACCATAGAGTCAGGAGGAAGGCTATCTGAGATTCCAATAACCATCGGATCTAAACGGGCCTTCACTTCGAACTTGACCATCCATTGTATTAGTAAATGGGAAGCCAACCGAAACGATGCAAGTATTCGGATCTTCTAAACATGTTTGCATAGGATCTGAGTCCACCCCAATATATGGCAGCATTAACGCACTTCTTAGAGAAGAAACCCTAACAACTTCCACGAGCAACAACCTCCTCACCAACTCCGTGAAAGGTGCTTCAAGTTCATCTGTGGCAGGCAAAGCGCCTACATCGCAGTAGACTAACAGATGATCCATTATCTTTGTGAATATATAGTCAGTTAATCTTAGATATAAAGATCGAACTGATCGATGTTCATTATTAAAGGTCTCAAAATTATAGAAATTCAAAGTGATATGTTGTAACAATAGAAACTCATTATATTGTTGTAAGATAAAGGTATCCACCAATTTTTTTCGTCTTTTAGTAGATTTCTCCTTTGAGACTCAACATAGAGTGAAATTGATAGAAAGAGTTTCTTTAATTAACTTATTCTAGATGTTATACAACTTTGAATTTCTATAATTTTGAGACCTTTAATAATAATGTGGAAATGTAAAGAATGAAAAGTTGTATTCCACGTAGCCCTAGAACCCTCTTATATAGGAGAAAGGCTCTAGGGAGAAATTACATAAAGAAGACAAAAAAATTAGAGAAATATAAATAAAGACAAAGACAAAATTCTCTCAACACCCCCCCTCAAGATAGAGCATATATGTCTGTCATGCTCAACTTGGAACAACAACGATGAAAAGGACCCCTCGCGAGGCCTTGGTAAACATGTCTGCAATATGTTCTCCTCAAGCAACATGGGAGGTGGAAATAAACCTCTTTTGGATCAAGTCACGGGTATAATGAAAATCAACTTCGATGTACTTTGTTCACTCATGGAAGACCGGATTATTAGCTATGAAAAGAGCCGCTTGATTATCACATTTGAGGTGCATTGGAAGAGGCACCTCAATTGCAAGATCAGTCAAAACGGACATGACTCGCATCATTTCCGTGCTCCCTTGGGACATAGCCTTATATTCTGATTCAGTGTTGGATCGAGCAACAATAGTTTATTTCTTACTCTTTCTAGAGACTAACGAGCTACCAACAAACACAGTGAAGATTGAAATTTGCGTTGACGAAAATAATATTTTTTTAATGGTGGAATTTAAGGTGGAGAAAATGGAGGGGTTGAGAAGAAGAAACTCGTCGGGAATACGAGGGGTTTGGAGAAGAAGAACACGTGCAGACCACGCGGGGGAGAGAGACGGAGATAGAGATAAAGATCTCAATTCTTCATCAACTGAACTGTCTAAAAACAATGGACCCCCATCCCTTTATATAGAAGGGATGAGATTACAAAAATAGGAAACAAATTCAAATTGACAACTAATTGATCCTAATTGGCCTCTAACTAATTAATCGACTATTTTGAAAATCAAATCTATAACTAATTATTGGAGATCACAGGCGATCTCGTTTATTTAATTAAAGACACGACAACTTAAATAAACGTAAATAAAATTGACAGATAGAGTTAAATAAATATTCATCCCTATACTTTGGTTCCACGCTGCATCAACAATCGTACCTCCCTGAGTTCTCTTAACAAAAAGAGAATGATCTGCAGTAGATCGGACAAAACTATTTTGTTCAATCAACTATGAGAGCTTCTTAAACCAAGCCATCGAACTCTGCTTGAGGCCATATATGGCCTTGTGAAGTCGACACACCATACGAGACTCCCCCTCAGCAGCAAACCCTGGTGGTTGTTGCATATAAACTTCTTCCTGCAGATCACCATATAAGAAAGTATTTTTCACATCCAACTGGAAAAGCGGTCAGTCACGTACCACAGCAACTGCAATAAGGATCCGCAATGTGGAGTGACATGCAACCGGTGAATAAGTATCCAGATAGTCTACCCCATATGTTTGGGTGAACCCACGAGCAACCGACATGGCCTTATATCTATCAATTGTACTATCAGCACGGTGTTTCACAGTGAACACCCACTTGCTGCCAACAATAGACGCACCTAGAGGAGCTTGCACAACCCTCCACGAACATTGAGATTTTAAAGCGGTCATCTCCTCTTCCATAGCTAAACACCACTGACTACTCTGCAGTGCCTCCTAATAAGAAGGTGGTATCTCCACTGCCGACAGCCCCAAAACGAACTTCTGAAAGTCCTCGGAAAGGCGATCCAATGACACAAGGGAAGCAAGAGGATGCATAGCGCATGCACGCTTCTGCTTCCGTAGCGCAATAGGCACAACTAGGTCTGCAATACTTACAGCAGATGTAGCATCTTTGTCATCATGTACCTCACGTTGTACATGCAAATCACCATTGCCATTAGAAGAACCCAAATGTTCAGAACATACCTCGAGCGTGCTGGATGATTAACGAGGCACATGAGCACGGTGTCATCGTTGATAAACTTGGGAAAAGAAAGGAGGTGTAGGAGGTGGAGGGTGTGGTGGAGACGTAGGAGGTGATGGAGGAGGAGGAAATGTTGATGATAAAAGAGTAGAGATCGGAGGTAGAAGCATATAGACCTCTTCCCCATCCTCAGAAGAAACGAGCTTGTCACCTGTAAGAGAAAAGTACATAACATACTCAAAAAAATGTTACATCGGCACTAACATAGTACCTTCGTTTCGTCAAACAGGGTCGAAGCAACGATATCCCTTTTGGGTCTTGGAGTACCCAACAAACACACATTTGACAGCTCTAGGAGAGAGCTTGTCAAGACCAGGGGACATTTGATGAACGAAAGCCACTGAACCAAACACTCGAGGTGGGAGAGAGAAAAGATCCGTCTCGAGAAACGCAATCAAGAATGAGACCTTTTCTCCCAGAATGGAAGAGGGCATATGATTAACAAGGTAACAAGCAGTTAGAATCGTATCCCCCCAATATGAATGAGGAGCACGGGTCTGAATCAAGAGAGTTCTTGTAACGTCCAGAAGATGGCGGTGTTTTCTTTTAGTCACCCCATTTTGTTGGGAAGTATACGCACAAGATGTTTGATGGGCAATACCATGAGACGCAAGAAATGTGGCAAGCCGATTAGTACAAAACTCCTAAGCATTGTCAGAGTGTATATACTTGATTTTTTGCTGAAAAAATGTTCTTTATTTCATCAATGAAGGACTAAAAAACATGACCAGCATCAGACTTGTTTTTAAGAAGAAAAACCCATGACAACCTTGAAAACTCATCAATAGCAACGAGATAAAATCTATGCCCCTGATGATCAGGGACACGACTGGGACCCCAAATATCAAAGTGAACTAACTTGAACAGACCACGACTACTTCGACCCTGACAACTCTAGAACGAAGAATGATGATGCTTCCCAAGCTGGAAGGCCTCGCACTGAAAGGTAGAACGAGGGGATATCTGTGGAAGAACGTAACACATCTTTTGCAGAGGAAGACGACCAAAACGAAGATGCCACATGTAAGGAGACGCAGACCCAGTGCGGATGGAAGAAGCACCTGCATAACGAGATTGCACTAGTCTGTAAAGACCTCCTTGCTCACGGCCAGTACCAATCACCCTGCCCATTAGAATGTCCTGAAACACAGGAGCAGATGGATCAAAAATGGCACGAGAATGCAAGTCCTTGGTGATTTGACTAATAGATAATAAATTCATTAAAAACTCAGGAGCATAGAGAATATTCTGAAGTCTCATTGCAGGAGTTAGTTGCACTTCCCCCTGACCAGTAATGGGAGAATGTATTCCATGTGCTATCACAACGGATCGTCCTGGCTGGGTTGGACTGAAAGCACTAAACCGACTTTTATCACCACAGAGGTGATTCCCATCACATGAGTCCATAATCCATTCTGACAAATCTGCCATGTAACAAATAGTAAAGGTACATGCTATACCTGGTGAAGATGCAGCAGCAAAGGCAGCTACCTCTGAGGATCCTGAGGGAGAGTTGTATGGTCCAGGGGTAGGCATGATCTTCCTAAGTCTGGCCACAAGTTCTCAGATCTCCGATCAGCAAGAGGAGAAAGACTCCCAACATGTTGAGCTTGTTCTACAACTCTAGCGGAAGCAAGAAACCCATGCTTAGAATAACAAGTGTCCTCAGAGTGCCTGGTCTTGTGGCAGACGGTGTACGGCTGACGGGGTCAGCCACCCCCTCCTCAACCACGATTGATCCTCCTCTACCACGATATGGAGTAGGGTTCCCTGTACCACGAGATGCAGCTGTGGCTGATGATGTCTGAGACTGCACATTACCACCAGAGGATATAGATAGCCTACTCAGTCTGCAATATACCTCCTCCATTGGAGGTATGGTAGCATCTGTAAGAATATGGGCGCAAGCTGAGTCATATTAAGGATTAAGGACCACTAGAAAGACCTGTGTTATCACAGAGTCTCTGTAAGCCTTGAGTTGCTCTGGCATAGCAGTCAAAAGAATGCAGTTGTGTAGCTTCTCATGCATGCCCCTCAAATAAGTGTAAAGGGTATGGAGGGATCGACCATTCTGCTTCAACGTAAAGATATCATGCTGAAGCTGTAGTATCTTTGACTCATTCTTTGCTGGAGAGTATGTCGCAGCGAGAATGTCCCACATAGCTTTTGTCGTAGGCTGGCTCAGTAAATCATTTGTTATCTCTGTAGACACAGTACCAGATAGCCATACACGTGTATAGGCATTTCTACCTCCCTTGAGGCATTTATCCCAGTCTTGTCACTCAGCTCCTCCACCATGAGGATGTTCTTCTTGCCATTACACTACATCAGGCTCATGAATTGCATCGCCCACAGTTCATAGCTTGTTCAGTCCATCTTGACGATGGGGGCTGGACCTTTGAAGGCCCCAAAGGATGGAACATCAGCTTTGTTGTCAACCATGATGACAATTATCACCAAGACTGGGACTGAAACAAATAAGACTTGTGTCTACACTGACATATGGGAAGATAGTTGTGGGTGTAGACTCATGCCACAACCTCTTCCATTCTTTGAAGACACCTTTGGGTGACTAGGGTGTTTTAGATGATCACATCACACCCTAGGAAACCAAGAACACATTGTAAAACCTCTACTGGTTGTGGCGGCGCAAGGACAAGGGTCACACAACCCTCACGATCGACGACACACAACGCTTGTGCGGCGCGGGAGGCGTGATCAGTGCAAGGGCGACGCGCTGGTGCACGAGCGACGTTAGGCGCATAGTGTTGGGGTAGCGCACGAGGCGAGATCAGCACTGGGGCGGCATGCTGAGGGGATGGTGAGTGGCACCAGGCGACGCACGGTTGTGCACGTGAGCGGCACGTGGCGACACGCGGTTAGGGTTTTGGTGGGGAATGGACTCTAGGGCACATGCTCTGGTCTAGGACCATCACTCTGATACCATGTGGAAATGTAAAGAATGAAAAGTTGTATTCCACGTAGCTCTAGAACCCTCTTATATAGAAGAAAGGCTTTAGGGAGAAATCACATAAAGAAGATAGAAAAACAATAGAAATGTAAATGAAGACAAATAGAATTCTCTCAACAATGAATATCGATCAGTTCGATCTATATATCTAAGATTCACTAACTATATATTCACAAAGATAATGGATCATCAATCAGTCTATTGCGTTGCAGGCACTTTGCCTGCCACATATGTTAGGAACAAAAGAATGCCAACATCATCCGTAGATGTTTTCTCGGGGATCAACTCCTTCAATGCACGCAAGATAATCGGTGATTTTGCAACAGACCTCTCCTCACAAAAAACTTCAAAAACAGATAACGCAGGATTTGGAGATTTCGTAATTGTGGAGAGAAAAGAATGAATTGCATTATGATGGATCCCTAGAGCTCTCTTATATAGAGAGAGGAGAACTCATGTTAGGTAAATTACATAATAAAAAATACATGAAATAAGAAAAGATAAATGATTTTTGAACACTCTCCCTCAAGATGGAGCATAGATTTCAATCATGCTCAGCTTAGAACAACACCTCTGGAATGACCCTCTAGCTTGGGCTTTAGTGAGCACATTTGTTGTAGATTCCCTAGGGTGATGAGGGAAATAGAGATAAAGCCCTTCTGAATCATGTCACGAGTGTAGTGACAGACAACCTCAATATGCTTGGTCCTCTCATGAAAGGCAAGATTGTTGGTAATGAAAATAGCAGCATACTTGTCGCATTGTAGATGTATGGGAAGAGGTACATCAATAGTTAGGTCAGTCAGAATGGATCTACACCACATCTTCTCAATCTTCCCATGTGCCATAGCTAGGTCACCATAGAGAAATGCATTCTTCCCGTCAACCTGAGACAAAGATCAGTCCCGTATCACTGCAACTGAGAGAATGATCCGTAGGATAGAATGAAGAGCCATGGGAGAGAACGTATCATGATATTTCACCCCACGAGTCTAGGGGAACCATGAGCCACAAGCCTCACCTTATAGCGAACAACACTGCCATCTGCACAATGCTTTACTTTGAATACCCATTTGCATCCAATAAAAGATATATGGTTACATATATCCATATGGATATACGTATTCATATGCAGGTCAAGTTCAACTAGGATGCGGCCAACCATGCTTTCTGTTTAAAATTTTATCTATGTATGGCACATGCCAATTAGGGCAGAGCAGTGCGACTTATTGAAGGTGTCTTTTTTCTGATTTGCATAAGAGATGTAAATCTAAACTACAGATTCTTGGACATATTCTCGGATAGGGAATGCGTAGTCCAAAGAGATCTCTACATCCCTTTTGCAATGAGATGATGTAGCACCTCATTAATGATCTGAAGGACAAGAGACAATTGGATCTAGATTTCACCAGTGCATTTGTATGCTTCCAGGACAAATACATGTGCTTTATCGTTAGGGCCATCTTCCTCAAAATATGCTCTTTGTAAATCCTTCGACGAACTGAAGGATACTTTGCATTTAAAGATCATAGATCATACTATCAAACTTGACAATGAATTACATAAATGGAGTTCTTTAATTTCACGAGAGTGGTTTGGGGTTCACCGCTCAAACCCAAGTCATTTGTAGACATCTTTTAGGCATGAGAACCAAGAAAAACAATTAACTGTTGATAAAAAATATCATGGCATCAACTCTTCATTGTATAAAACACATATAATGAATGGTACTTGGCGTGCTCACATGGGAGATGGAAAGCCCTAACAGGACCACTAGAAAGTACACCACAGGTTTGTTTTTTTTTAGGCTCAAAAAAAGGGGGAGACACTCATTGGTGTTCGCCCCAGTATTATAAATTACGAATGGTATAGAAAGAGATACTTACAGGGTTAAGGGGGGATGAAGGAGGGAAGGGAGAAAACCAAAGTTACAAAATACAAACGCGACAACCGGACCCCGTAGCCCAACTAAATACACCAATCTGAAATTAAACTGATAGCCGCGGATGTCACATTCTCCTTGTAGAAACGCGTCCCAGAGAAGATAGTCTCATTGCGAGCCCTCCAGATAGACCAAAGTCGCGCAATGGGACCCAGCAGATCAGAACGGGACCTCTTTCTGTTGACCCAAAGGATATCGCAGAAGTCCTCAGTATTGGCCGCACGAGCCCAAGCAACATCGTCCCAAATCCGAGTCACCGACAAACAATGAAAGAAGAGGTGATCGGCCGATTCATCCAACACCCCACAGAGCTGGCATTGGACGTTGGGGGTGGGAAGGAAAGAGGCGCAACGGTCGCGAGTCATCAGCCGCCGATGGCGAAAGACCCAAAAGAAGAAGGTGATCCGAGCGGGCAAGCGCAGCCCCCATAAGAAGGCGCAGTCACGAACCAAGGAAGCAGCCAAGGGAGGAGCAGGAGGAAGCAGAGCACAGAAGGCCTTGCGAGAGGAGAAGGGACCGTCCCTCCAAGCCCAGTGGTCCCTCCCATTAGTAGGGGAAACGGCAGAGGAAAGAGCCTCCAGAAGGGAGGCAAGGTCGTTGGCGCGTTGGTCCGAAAGAATGCCCGAGAAAGAAGGGCACCAGCCGTCGTTGATCCAGTAGTCGGCAACAGAGACCAACCGATTAGTCGCCAAAGCGAAGAGTCGCGGGAAGCGATTGTGGAAGGCGCCACCCCCCGACCAGTCGTCCTGCCAGAACCTGAAGTCGGAACCCGACCCCAGTACCGGAGTGAACAAAGAGCAGTTCCTTTGAAAAGCATCAAAGACGTACCGCCAAAAATGAGAGGAGTGCACAGGGCAACTCCCGCGCATGAAGGAATTCCAAGCCTCGCCCAAGATCGCACGCAGCACGTTGCCAAAAAAGGAAACAATTGAGACTGCTTAGACAGTGCCAAACCACGACTAGAGTGGTACGTTGCCGATGGGGCAACGTCGGGCAACTCCTCGGGCTGTATATGCAGATTGTAGTGCAATGCAATCTCAATGTGGTAGCGTATGGCCACGTAGGTGGTCGACATGATTTGGGAATGAGTGCTAGGGGCATAGCTGACTAATGATGGTAGGGGTCGACACCACCGATTGAGGTGGTACCACAAAAAATCGGCAACTGTGAGATGAGGCTTGTTTTCATGGGAGGCTAAGATTAGGGTTTATTTAGGTGGATATCGAAACATCAAGAAAGGATCATTGTTCCAGTACTATGTTGTGAGGAAGAAAAGAGATGAATTATTAGAGCCTGACCCTCTTTTTAAAAGGGAAATAGATGGGAAAATGTTACAATGATAAGTGAAGATAAAGGATATATAAAAATGTCGAAAATCATTTTGGATTTAATTTAGGCAGCCTTATCTTGCTTTTTTTATTGTAAATACTTATTTCCATGACTAGGAGCTATGACCTATAGGTCGCACGGCTGCAATTTTGATCATTGTGCTTCTAAATAGGTATCATGAAATAAATAAAAATACGTAGTGATGTATAACTACAATGTGGAAAAGGAAGATTGACGGCCATAAAGAGATTGTTCACAGACCAGACAATCAAGACGAGCATTGATGGTCTCAATATCTTTCAAAGGTTGTAAAAGATTTGCTCGAAGTAGTCTGGTCCTGAAACAAATAGTTTAGAGTTCAGTTTGTAGCTGGAGCCAGCAACTTCATGAAAAAGATGGCTTGAGAGAGAAACAATAAAAGTGGAACTTGGAAAAAGCAAGAATAGCGCCTAAGGTAAATTTTGAAGAAAATTATGGGACTCGACATAACCGTCTTAGTCCTCTCCCTCAACTTGTGGCTTTTAGTTCTTCAAATGAGGTCATATTCCAGGGTACAAAAATTAAACAAAGTCATTAGCATGCATACCCTCCAACTGTCTTTGTCGTCTTTAACAGTTGAAATAGACTCTTCTTTTTGCTATTGCTTCCCCAAAGGCTTGTGTGCAGAGGCTCTATTATTTCCAAATTCTGAATGCTGTGAAGCATACCAAGATGCAAAAAATGGGTGAATAATTAGATACTTACAAAGAAAAATAATGAAATATAACAATCTTCAACAAAATAAATAAAATAAGCATGTAAGGTACATCAGTAAATTCACCCTTTTCGCACAAGTGCTAATTACCTTGTTGTATCGATATTCATGTGGTCAAAAGAGCCATTGAAAGTTACCTACAAAAACATTTAAATTGTACTCAAGGAGATCAAGAATAAACCTAATAAAAAAGACAGGTTGACGTTCCCAGTAGAATATTTCTACAATATATATGTTGCCAACAATGCAAGAATTAAAAGGTATGCAGGATAGCTACTGACTGTTTGCATCAGTTACAGAAAAATCACCAACGTTATACCTAAATTTAAAGTGTCCCGGAAATTCAAATAAAATTGATTTTGTCGTGGACTAGTGAAGCACATCGATGGGATGCCTTCAGCAGGCTATTTGTAGACGGCATTGTTTTGGAGGATAAGACGAGATTTGAGCCATCAAGAGGCTTGAATAGTGGCTGGAGGCTCTAAACCGTAAGGAATTCTAAGTAGAATGAAGATGGAAAATTATGTTCAATAATAGAGGAGATGGAGATGAGGCTCGTGTGAAGAATAAAAAAGTGTTCATCCAAATGAAACTTTTTTGAATAGTTAAGATCAATGTTTCAAGATGATTCTTTTAAGAAAGGATTGTGAACTCAAGGTGGGTCATGCCCTGATGATATTCAAAAAGCGTTCAAGATGATGGAGGCATTGATGAAGGTATCACACAGAAAATCAATGCAAGTTAGCTCAAAAAGAGAGGAGTTTCTGGTATGTTTGTGGTAAGTAAACATTATTGCAAATGAATTGAATTCAAAACTACTATCAGGAAGAGAAAGAGAATCCAAAGGGAATCATGAGCAGTGAAAGCAGGGAGGAAGAGAGGGAGAACGGAGGGGGTGGAATTGGGTGTGAATGGAGAGGGGTTGAAAACTTTTTTATTCAAGGCAATGTGGTTCTTTTTTAATGAAAAGAGGTTAGTATATATTGACCAATAGTCATTTGATTCAAAAAATATGGATATTTTTATAGAAAGGGGATCAATATAAATTACTAAATAATGTCTTTCATCTATTTTATATTTGTAGAATGTAAAATAGAATCAATCATTCAAGCGACCCTAGAGCTATCTTATATAGGAGAAAAGCCGTATGAGTAAATTACATAAAGTGGACAAAGAAAATAAGGAATACGAATAAAGAACAGACAGAAACAATTATCTCAACACTCCCCCTCAAGCAGGAGCATATATGTCTATCATGCTCAACTTGGAATAGCAACAATGAAATGGGCCTCTGACAAGTGCTTTGGTAAACATATCTGGAGTCTAATCTCCTAAAGTGACATGAGAAGTGGAGATAAATCCCTTCTGAATCATATCTCGAGTATAGCGACAGTCTACCTCATTGTGCTTGATTCTTTCATGGAAGGCTAGATTATTGGCTATGAACAAGGCAGCTTGGTTGTCGCATTGGAGGTGCATGGGAAGTGGCACCTCAATAGCTAGGTCGGTCAGGACAGATATGACCAACATCATATGTGTACTACCTTGTGACATGGCCCTATTTTCTGATTCGACAATATATCTGACAACAACTGTATGTTTCTTACTCTTCCATGAGACAAGTAAACTCCCCAAAAAGACAGCAAAGTCTGAGGTAGACTTCTTGTCCTTGGAGCATCATGCGTAATCTACATCAGCACAAGTTGCAACTGAAAGAGAAGTATTTCTGCTGAATAAGAGTCTTGCACCTAGAGAAGACTTTAAATATCTCAGAATAATGTAAACAACGTCCAAATGTACTGGCCTAGGCTGCTCCATAAACTAACTCTACTCGCCGCAAATTTCGGTCTTGTAGTTCTCATAATTTATATTGTGAATACAAAAAAAAAAGGTTTGGGCGCTTGCCTTTATGGCTACACACCCTTTTCCGTCATGACACCAATGGTGAGAGAGTTTGGGGTAACTAGGGTCTTATATTGGGTGTTGGGATAATGGGATACAGGTTCAGTGAGAAAGTTAAAGATGCGCAGCTACCTTGTTGATTCTCTAGCGGAGTCAGTTTCAAACATGTAATTATGATATTCTGATGCTCGGTTGGATATGTATTATTGGTTTTCAGCATAAACAAGATGTTCAAAAACACACACACACACAAAGAATTAATATACACGATGAAAGCTCTATTTCAACATACGTAGCATTCTTATGTCTTAAAAAATAACATGGATAGTAAATCTCCAGAAGAGTAAATTGAACAGATTTTTTCTTCCAAAAAATGGAGGAAAAATAGAGTTGATTCACATAATGTATAAAAATTCCAGCAGTGGGTATTACAAATACCAATAGCGGTAAAATAATCGTGCACATACTGATAATGAGTGGCTTGTAACAATGATACCTTTCTCTGCTTCAGTCCTGCATAGAATTATATACATGGATATCAGGACTATAATTAAAAGCTGCTAATCTTTGGAGAACAAGTCTGACGTAAAGATAGTCTGCTGAAAATACAAATTATTCATGTTCCACTGTGTTGAAGGATTCCAAATGCCTGTAAATCATCCCATGTCCATGTCAAAAGCAGAAAAATATGTTAAACAAGCATGTATAATAACCATTAGTTACTATGCAAAGGCTAAGACTGAGTATATGGAGTGCACATTTGATGGAAATAACGGTGAAGGACTCGGGGTGAAAATTGGAGGCTGTTGGGAAAAATGAACAACTTATTATTCCATGGAACTCTAGCCTCTCTTATATAGAGGAAAGATCTATGGGTAAATTATATAAGATAACCAAAGGAAAAGAAAACTAAGAAAACAATACATAAACATAAATATATCTAGACACTCCCCCTCAAGATGGAGCATAGATATCAATCATGCTCAGCTTGTATAAACACTTCTGGAATGGTCCTCTGAGCAGTGCCTTGGTAAAGATGTGTGTCGTCTGGTCCCCTAAGCTGACATGAGACGTGGAGATGAAGCTCATTTGAACTATGTCTCGTATATAGTGGCAGTTAACTTCAATATGCTTTATCCTCTCATAGAATGCAGGATTATTTGCAATGAATAGAGCAGCCTGATTATCACATTTCAGCGACATAGGAAGAGGCACATCTATGTGTAGATCAACTAGGACTGCTCGAAACCACATCACTTATGCACTAGCATGTGCCATAGCCTTGTTCTCAGATTCAGCACTAGATCTGTCTACCACAGTCAGTTTCTTTCTTTTCCAAGAAACAATTGAGCCATTAACAAATATAACAAAGGCTGACGTGGACTTCCTGTCCTTAAGGCAGCCTACGTAGTCTGCATCTACGCATGTTGAAATAGTGGCATCTTCTCATTTTCTGAATAGCAGCCCTACACCCGATGATGAGTTCAGATATCTTAATATCATATGTATAGCATCCATATGTACCTGACACAATTGCTCCATAAATTGACTAACCCGACTGACTTCAAAGCAGATGTCAGTTCTAGTTACGGTTACATAGAGAAGCTTTCCCACCAACTCTCTAGATCTTCTCTTATCTACCTTACCTCATTTGTATTGTCATCATACAGTCTCATGCTTAGATCCATAGGTGTAAACGATGGTTGACAACCAAGCATGCATGTCTCACTTAGCATGTCAGTGACATACTTTCTTTGGGTCACCAAAAGACCCTGTTGATTCGTGGCAAACACTGACCTTAGAAAATATCTTAGGGTGCCAAGATCTTTTGTGACAAACTGATTGCCTGAAAATTCTTTTGCCCTTTTTATGCCTTGACTATCATCACCTGTAACTAATATATCATCAACATATACCATAATAACCAATGATCCTACGGAGGATTTCTATACAAAGAGAGAATGATCAGCATTCAACCTTCTGAAACCCTACTTCTCAAACAAATTTGAGAGCTTTTGAAACCAAGCTCTTGGGCTCTGTTAAAGCCATATATTGCCTAAAGGAGTCTACACACCTGCTGATGCTCACCCTCAGCAACGAACCCTGGAGGATGTTGCATGTATACTTCTTCTTGAAGATCATCATATAAGAGAGTATTTTTAACATTAAGCTAGAACAACGGCCAATCACATATCACTTCAACAGCAAGTAGAACCCGTAAGGTAGAATGTCAAGCAACAGGAGAGAAGGTATCTAGATAATCCGCCACATATGTTTGATCACCGATCAAATGCCATTTGATACAACAACAACAAAGCCTTTTCCCACAATTAAGTAGGGTCGGCTACATGGATTCTTCGCCTCCATTCAGATCTATCTTGGGTCAATCTCGGACTTATATCCAAAAAATTAAGATCCCTTCGTATAGTCTCTTTCCAACACTTCTTGGGCCGTCCTCGCCCTCTCTTAGCCAGCTCAGCATCCCACCACTCGCATCTCCTAACCGGTGCATCAGTTGACCTTCTTTGCAAATGACCAAACCATCTTAAGCGGTTTCTCGCATCTTATCCTCGATCGGAGCTACACCAACTTTCTTTCTGATTGCATCATTCCGAATCCGATCTCTACGTGTACGTCCACACATCCATCTTAGCATTTTCATTTCTGCTACAGCCATTCTCTGCACATGTCTATGGTTCACAGGCCAACAATCAGAACCATAAAGCATAGCAGGTCTCACGGCTGCTTTGTAAAACTTTCCTTTAATTTTTAAAGGAATTTTCTTATCACAGAGAACAGCGGAGGCTCCTCTCCACTTTAGCCAGCCTGTATTTATTCTATTAGTAACATCTCCATCAATTTCCCCATCATGTTGCAAAATAGATCCCAGATATCTAAAAGAATCTCTCTTCTGAATGTTATCATCACCAATCTTCACCTTGATTCCTTCACCATTGCTTCCATCAAAGGTGCATTCCATATATTCCGTCTTAGCCCTACTTATACGAAAACCTTTAGTCTCCAATGCATGTCTCCAAACCTCAAGCTTCTCATTTACTTCATCTCTAGTCTCGTCAATCAACACAATATCATCAGCAAATAACCTTTAGTCTCCAATGCATGTACCTCTCGTCGATCAAATGCCGTTTGATAATTTAAAAAATCACAAAAATTGATCAAAAATCAAGATCATATTCCGTCAATTTCTGTATCCATCTTGGATCAGAAAAAGTATGAAATTTTTATTGTTAAGGGAAAAGAAGTGCTTGCACTAGAAGGGATCCTAGGGCTCTCTTATATAGGAGAAAAACCTTGGGTTAATTACACGAGAGGTACATAAAGACAATAAAATTGAGATATGAGATACAAATATCTCAACACTCCTCAAGCTGGAGCATATATGTCTATCAAGCTCAGCTTGGAACAACACCTTTGAAACGGATCTCTAGCAAGAGCCTTGGTGAAAATATCAGTTGTCTGATCTCCAGTAGGAACATGGGAGGTGGATATGAGACCTTTATGGATCATCTCTCCGGTATAATGGCAATCCACCTCTATATGCTTGGTTCATTCATGAAATGCAGGATTATCGGCAATAAATAGAGCTGCTTGATTGTTATATAACAGTTGCATAGGAAGAGGGACCCCAACAAGGTCAGTCAAGACCGAACTACAACGACGACAACAACAAAGCCTTTTCCCACAGTTAAGTATTGTCGGCTACATGAATTCTTCGCCGCCATTCAGATCGATCGTGGATCAATCATGGGCTTATATCCACAAAACTAAGATTCCTTCGTATAATCTCTCTCCAATACTTCTTGGGCCTTCCCCATCCTCTCTTAGCTGGCTCAACATCCCAACACTCGCATCTCCTAATTGGTGCATCAGCTGATGTTCTTTGACCAAACCATCTTAAGCGATTTTCTCGCATCTTATCCTTGATCGGAGCTAAACCAACTTTTATTCTGATTGCATCATTCCGAATCCGATCTTTACGTGTGTGTGTGTGTGTCCACAAATCCACCTTAGCATTTTCAATTCTGCTACAGCCATTCTCTGCACATGTCTATGGTTCACATGCCAACATTCAGATCCATAAAGCATAGCAGGTCTCACGGCTGCTTTGTAAAACTTTCCTTTACTTTTTAAAGGAATTTTCTTATCATTGAGGACTGCTGAGGCTCCTCTCCACTTTAGCCGGCCTGCATTTATTCTATTAGTAACGTCTCCATCAATTTCCCCATCATGTTGCAAAATAGATCCCAGATATCTAAAAGAATCTCTCTTCTGAATGTTATCGTCACCAATCTTCACCTTGATTCCTTCACCATTGCTTCCATCAAAGGTGCACTCCATATAATCCGTTTTAGCCCTACTTATACGAAATCCTTTAGTCTCCAACTCATGTCTCCAGACCTCAAGTTTCTCATTTACTCCATCTCTAGTCTCCTCAATCAACACAATATCATCAGCAAATAACATACACTAAGGTAACTCATCCTGAATGTGACTTGTCAACTCGTCCATAATCAAAGTAAAAAGAAATGAACTCAAAGCTGAACCTTGATGTAAATCAATGTTGATGTCAAAATAACCAGTCTTCCCAGACAGGGCCTTACGCAAGATAAAGCCCTATCATACATGTCCTTTATGAGGTTAATGTATAGGACAGGTACTTGCCTCTTCTCCAAAACTCTCCACAATATCTCTCGCAGGATATAATCATAAGTCTTCTCCAAATCAATAAAGATCATACGAAGGTTCTTCCTTTTAGCTCTATAAATCTCCATTGTTCTCCTCAACAAATGGATGGCTTCAATAGTTGAGCGACCTGGCATGACTCCGAATTGGTTTTCTTTTACGTTGGAAACTTGCCTCAACCTTCTTTGGATCACACGTTCCCAAATTTTCATAGTGTGACTCATCAGCTTGGTACCTCTATAATTTGAACAATTTTGAATGTCTCCTTTATTCTTATAAAGAGGCACCACGATACTCCTCCAATCTTCAGGTATTTTCTTGCTTCGCCAAATAACATTGAATAGATTTGCAAGCCAAGTCAAACCGTGCTCACCTAAAACTCTCCATACTTCTACAGGGATGTCATCCGATCCTACACCTTTCTCAGGTCTCATAACCTTCAATGCCTCCTCTACTTCCTTTCTTTGTATCTGTCTATAGCTTGCACAATTCAACTAACTTTCACTACTAGCTAGATCACCTAAAGTGATCTCTCTATTTCTTTCCCCGTTGAAATGTTTATGGAAGTACTGCTCCCGTCTAGTCTTTATATCCTTCTGAGTAACAAGCACGTGACCTTCCTCGTCCTTAATGCATCTCACTTGAGAAAGGTCTTTGGTCTTTCTTTCTCTTTCTTTGGCCAACATGAATATATCCTTATGGCCATCATCCTTAGAGTCGAGATTATTATATAAAACTTCATAAGCTTTTGACTTAGCTTTGCTTACAGCCTTCTTTGCTTCCTTATTCGTTATTTTGTAGTTTGTGACAGTTTCCACTGTTCTATCCTTAGACATAGCTTTAAAGCATGCTCTTTTAAGTTTTAGCTTCTCTTGCGCCTCTTCACTCCATCAAGCCTCCTTTTGACCAGGAGCTCCTCCCTTAGACTCGCCTAGCATCTCTTTGGCTATATTTCGGATACAAGATGCCACTGCCTCCCACATCTCGTCTGCACTTCCGCTACAGTCCCAAGATAAGTCTTATAAAACCTTCTTCCTGAAGCACAATTGCTTCAGTGGAAGATTCCACCATCTAGTTCTAGTGATCTTAGGAACCCTCCTTTTCTTGACCAACCCTTTGATTTGTACATCCAAGACTAACAAGCGATGTTGGTTTGTCAAACTCTCTCTTGGGATTACTTTGCAGTCTTTACAACACAACCGATCTCTTCTCCTCAACGTAAAGTAATCTATCTATGTTCTAGTTGGCCCACTCTTATAAGTAACTAAATGCTCCTCCCCCTTCTTGAAGAGAGTGTTTGCTATGAAAAGATTATATACCATTACAAAATCCAGAATGACTTTTCCCTCTTCATTTCTATCCCCAAAATCATGTCCTCCAAGAACATTAGCATACCCTGAAGCATCTTTTCCCATATGTCCATTAAGATCTCCACCTATGCAAATCATCGCTCTTTGTGGGATTCCTTGTAAAATCTTATCCAGATCCTCCCAAAAAGCTTGTTTAGTCCTTTCATCTAAACCAATTTGCGGTGCATAAACTGAGACGATATTCAGAATTTCTTCTTCAAACACCAATTTTAACAAAATAATATGATCCCTGAATCTTTACACCTCAACCATACAATCCTTCAAATCCTTATAAACAACCACTCCAGTACCATTTCTACCCTTATCTTTACCTGAATATCAAAGTTTAAAGCATGTCTTCTCAATCTCCCTTTCTTTCTCTCCAACCCATTTAGTCTCTTGAAGACATAGTATATGAATCTTCCTTCTTTCCATCGTATCCACTATCTCCATCAATTTTCCAGTTAAAGTGCCAAAATTCCAACTACCAATCCGCAACTTTTTTTTGCAATCTTTTTTGGACTAGCTTCTTACTCGCATGTGTCCATTATGCGAGAACCCTTGCAAATTTTGGACCGCATCCGGGCGATGATGCAGCGGAACTAGCTTAATTGCCCGCATGCGTTCCTCATGCGAGAACTCTTTCAAATTTTGAATTACATCAAGGTTGCGATGTAGCGGTCCTTGCCAATTTTTCATTGCACTCGGGCGATGCAACACGTCACAAGTAGGGAACGCCCTAACGAAATCTGTATGTTTGCTTAAATCCATGTTGAAAAGATCCTACTGTCATGGGACAACTTCCTAGATAGAATTTTAAAAATATATATTATTTAAGAAGTTGTCTCCGACTGTTTTACGCTGGTTGCCGGCTACCTAACGCAACCCTCCTCATTTACCCGGTTTGGGACCGACCATGGCTGAGTTAAGTCAAGACCGATCTAACCCACATTATTTTTGTGCCTCCCTGTGCCATGGCCCTGTACTCAAATCCTGCACTAGATCTAGCAACCATTGTATGCTTCTTGTTTTTGCATGATACGAGAGAGATCCCAACAAAAATAGCAAAGCCTGAAGTAGACTTCGTGTCTCTAGGGCATCCTGCATAATTTACATATGCACAAGTTGTCACCTCAAGAGATGTACCTCTGTTGAATATAAGACTAGTACCACCTGAAGTCTTCAAATATCTCGAAATCATATATATTGCATCCATATGAATCTTCAAGGGTTGCTCCATAAACTGACTAACCTTGCTCACAGCAAAGGATATGTCTGACATGGTGATGGTAGCATGTAGGAGCTTCCCAACCAGCTCTTTATATCTCATCTTATCTACCTCCTCGGTGTCATCATCGTATAATCTCATACTCAGATCCATAGGGGTAGTAGCAGGCTTGCACCTTATCATACTTGTCTCTATAAGAAGATCCGTCATGAAGTTCCTCTAGGTCATCACAAGACCACGTTGGTTCCTGGTGAACTCTAATCCAAGGAAGTATCGAAGATTGCCAAGGTCCTTAGCCACAAACTGCTGACCTAGGAACTCCTTGGCAGATTGAATGCCATGTTCATCATCACCCATGACAATAATATCATCAACATAGACAAGAATAGCAACAGTACCTCTCTGCATCCTCTGAACAAAAAGTGAGTCATCCGCAACAGATTGCAAATCCATGTTGCTCTATCGACATGAACAGTACCTAAATAGTGGTCTGATATTGGGTCCTAATGCATACAAATCACCCCAAATTTCTTATATTTTCATCATAAAATTTGAGCATATGCAGTGATTTGAAGTTAGGTCCAATTATATGTAATTCAACCCGAAATTCAACACATGTCATTATGAAATCAATTATAGAAGTAGTATGGAATTGAATCTAAAAACATGCATGGAAGGCAGCAAGAGACATGGTTTCAGATTTTGCGAAATTTCGACGAAATTTCGGTTTCGACAAGGAACCGAAATCTCGAGCGAAATGATGATATGAGAGCCATTTCCGATCATTTCTTCATAAATGGTGGTCGATATGGGCGAAATGTCATCGAAATTTCGTATAGACGGGGTATCGATATGATATCCGAAACCGATATTTAAACCCTTGGTAAGAGAAGGGGAAAGATTGTACCTATAGATCTCCAGGGTTGGAGATCAAATGGAACGCAATTCTTGGCTGGAAAAGAAGAGAAAAGAGGAGGAATTTGGGGAGAAATTTGAGAGAAAAGAGGAAGGTTTGGGTGCAAGAAATAAGGAAAAGAGAGGGCTTCTCTTATTGCCAAGTGGAGTAAGAAAGAAGGCCAAATGGAGATGTATAGAAAGGCCAAGTAGGGGACAGCAGTGAAGGATATGGAGAAATCCTCAAGCGCATCACGGAAGCGTGATCGTCGTATTGGATACGACGAAGAACGACTAGTCGTACTAGTTGTTCGGTGCAGCGGAATTTAAAAAAAATTTAATCCGATGAAACCACATGATCCGAGAACCATTCTCAAATCGTTTCATCTATAACCACAGCAAGTATAATGCAATACCTCTTGAAGTGTGGTTGATCAAGTCTCTACGAAAAGAGACCTCCTGTCTCAAGTCCGATCGTCGGAGTAACGGCTTGCGAGCGCGGAGATGAGTCACGGTGTCCTCGCAATCCAAGATGATCCAAGCACGGTTGCTCCTGATCTCGTCGCACGAGATCAAACGTCTCCTTTATGAGTGAAGCACTCCAAGAAGACGAAGAACCGCAGAGAGTCGAAGCGGCAGCACGATGGCGCGGGCGTCGACGTTTCTCTCCACCAAGGTGGACGGCCACCAAGAAGAGAGGGAGAGAGAGGGTTGTCGAGTATGAGAAAGAAAGAGTTGTTTGCTACAATAGCATGTGTAAAGAGAGAGCATGGTATGCCTCTCTATTTATAGGCTTTTGGGATCTATGGATCTCAATCCATGGGACATATAAAATCAATGGATGAGATAGATTTATGTCAATCCAATGGTCAAGATTGTTGTTGGTAAAACCAACAACTTGTGATTTAATTTTGATTAAATATATTTGATAAATCAAATATATATTAATACCAAATTAAACCAACCAAATAAGGAGTGGAAAAACAAATGAGATCCACCTTCCCCATTAGGGGGAGTGGACGGCCACCAATTCCATAAAGGAATTGGTGCCGCCCCCTCCTTCCCAGATGGGGAGGGCAATCTCATGGATCCCCATGAGATTGCACATCTCCTTGTTTTTCTCTCAACTTATTTTCCAACAATTATTTGTTGGTATTTTATTCACCAAAAATAATTCTCAATTAATTTTGGGAATATTGCAATCTTCACATTGGAATATTGTGAATCATATTCACAACCCAAAACAAAATGTAATTTACATTTTCAATTAATTAGACAATGTGTATCAAATACACATTAATAATTAATCTACTAATATAAATTATATTTAACTCTCTCTAATATATTATAAATCACATTTATAACATATTATGAATAATTGGATATTACTATCCACATTATTCTTATCCATAATAATTAAATCACATTTAATCATATTGGATAATTTCTCATACATCATGATAATTAAATCCCATTTAATTATCAACTTCTCCTTGCTTAGATCTTATGGAATTGTTCTTAAACCATTTAAGAACAATGCTATTTCTCCTCAGATACTTGGAGATAAGGACAGGGCGATTGTATTGTTCCACGTATAGTGACATGGATATTGAGATCATATCTCAAATCCAGATCGCGGGCCTCTCATAGATGCTTGATTAAATCAAGACCGTAAATCTAATCTTCTCATTGTATCTGAATCACATTCAGATCAATGTCCAACACTTGGACCAAGATCAGATCACTTCTCTACTGAGAGGAGTCACTAAAATCCAGACCCGTTTCATCACTCCCTAGGAATGGAAGCGTCATGGTTATACAATCGTTTATGATCAAATCACCCTCAGGTATTCCCAATACCTGTACATCCTGCATACTGGAAGACTCAGACTAAACCCGAAGTATCGGATCAACTTTATACTGTCTACTTCATGGTTTTATCAGTAAGTTTCTCATTCGACCATTGGGAGTTGGTATCGATCATACACTTTCCAAAAGCGTATATCATACCTAGGTCTTGATCATATACTAAAAGTATATATCAAACCTACAAATTCAGTCAAGCTTCCAAAAGCGAGACGACCATGCGCATGGAATTTGATTCATCCCAATATCTCATGAGTGAGCTCATGTCTTCCGATTCAGTAACTGAACCTGTATGATCCGTTTGAGAGATCGTATTACTCATATGCCCTTATATGCACACCAGCGCGCCGGTGTATAGACCTTGATTAGGTCATCAACCTATTGGTCTCCCAAATGTACATACTTAGACATATAGCAACACATCTGTCTCTGGTCAGAGGATGCGTGCCTATATCATGACAGCATACGATATAGGACTTTGGTTATCTCGATCTCGTTAAGTCAACTCTTTGACCTAACCAATCTGATACCTCCGAATCCCTATTCCTATGCAGAGGACCTGCATCAAGAGGTTGGTCAGATATCAACCTAAAGAGATAAGGATTGCCATCTCCTACTCAGGCTGGAGATCATCTCTTAACAATCATTTGACGGTGCTTGATGAGTCATCAATCTAACTCTTTATATATTCATCCAAGCACCAGCCTCTATGATTCAATAGTTGAATCAACAGCTGTATGATCATCAAGATGGCCATGGTACATAACCCTAATTGTACTAAGGGACCTATTATACAAATCATTCATTCTTTATTTCAGATTAGGGAATGATATGTGCAATAACATTTATTGCATAATGACTCGTCGTGGGCTCGCATTTCCAACAATCTCCCACTAGCCCAAAGAGCCATTAGTGGGCTAATCATTTAAACCCGCACTCATGTGACAATCATAGGCTATTTAGAAAATAGCTAGGTAAGCTGATCAGTCATTATGTTCCCGCGAGCCTACGCCAAGTCCTTTTACGGCACTTGCATATCCCCAGTAACAGTGCTCGCATCTAATGCGAATGTTGCATCTTATGCAACTAATACTCAATCTTGTTAGTTATAGTGTCCTTGACACTACAGCTTAACAATTATCATAACCAATATTTCCATAATCCTTATCAGAATGCCTTTATTCTTGGAGATCACTATCTCTTAAGGTATCCACAGTTAAGACCTTTTTAGATCTCTATCTATAAAGTCTTAAGCTTTTGAAGATAAGACTTCGAGATCACTATCTCAAAAATCTTGTCATCTATGAAGATTTTGTTATTAATGCAACCAAGTGTTTTATTTCCATAGTAGGATTAGTAACAGTTTACTACTCCCACTGCATGGCGGTCATCGGGCTTTTGTACACATCTAGCACACACCCGGCTTCTTAGAACTGATGCCCAAGGGCAAGTAGTTCTAGCATTCACTTCCTCAACTCTTTGAGGTGCTATCCCTTTAGATAGGTCAGTACCATATCTTACGGGATGGAAGCCTTTCTTGGAATTTCTATGAATAGAATATGTCCAAGGTGTACTACAAATGTGACAGTCCAATTATCCTCTTCTCTTGGCTTCTGAACAACTTCAGAACTAAGATCTGAGGTATATTTGAAATCATATTTCAAGATATGGAATAGCCAGTCCATAAAACACTTATATCATTCTAAATGATTAGGATATTATCTACATTTAGCACGATGAACACAAAGGCACTCCCACTAAGCTTCACATGGCTCATCCAGATTCTATCTGAAATCATAACATTTATAATTTCATCAAATCTTATGATCCAACTTCAAGAAGCTTATTTGAGTTCTTAGATGGATTCCTTAGCTTGCACACCTTGCTTTCCTCAACCATGAAGCCCTGGGGCTACTTCATGTGAATATCCTCAGAGAGGTATTCATAGAGGAATGCAATATTGACTTACATCTTGAAGATGCAATAGTCAAGTTGTGTAGCTAAGGTTAGCAATATTCTGACGGTTTTAAGCATGGTCACCGAAGAGCAAATCTCATCGCAAGCAATGTCTTCTCTTTCGGCGTTTAGCCAACCGTGCTTTGAAGGTTTCTACCTTCTCATCAGGTTCCCTTTTTCTTGAAGATCCATTTACACCTTTACAGGTCTTACCCATGTAGGTGGATCCTCGAGGGTCCATATACAACACTTGTATATGAAGTCTACTTTAGACTTTTATTGCTAAAATCCATCTTTCCATGTTATGATCTTCAGAAGCTTCATCAAATGAAGTTCGATCATTGTCAGACTTAACTGACACATGGAATACATCCTCAAACTCATTTGAAGAGGTATTAGTGTTTCATCCTTAATTGTCTTTTAGTTTCCAATTTCAGGAGCCTCATTATCTTCTCAAGATTAAATGAGTTCCTACACTTCATTTTCATCTTGATTCTCAAGAGTCTCAACCTCTAAGAATAACATTCTCAGAGATGAGATACTTTAAGAATCTTAAGGTCATAAAGTAGGTATCCAATACCATCCTTTATTTTCCTAATGAAGCAGCACTCTCAAGTGCTAGATTCCAACATGCATGGAACCTTATTAAGGATATACATTGTAGTCTCTACTACATATATATACCTGGAAACTAAGGGATAATTATGCTAAAATTCATCATTGATAAGATCATGTCACACATGATCCAATTGTATCTACCTATAACTCTATTGAGTTAAGGTGTGTTAGGAGGATTGAGATAGAAGTGATATTCATATCTCTATCAGGTATTCTTTGAATTTATCTAGCAGGTACTTGCTACCTAGATTAGATCAAATTCATTTTATCTTCCTTCAAACTTTGGTTCTAAACCAAAAAAAAAATGAAATCTTTGAACATTTCAAAGGTTTCTTAGGTTAAGAGAAGAAATCTCATATCATACATAATCATCAACAGATATCACGTATCCATAATGTTTAGTATGATATAGATGATCTACATACATCAATATGCATGAGATCCTGAATACCTTGGCATCTTACACATTTCTCTAAGAATGGTGTATAGGACATTTTACTTTGAATACAATATTCATAAGTATGTAAGTTTTGAAATTTTAGACATTCTAAAGTTTCATCTCTTACTAGTCTATTGATCAAATCGATAGACAAATGTCCAAGGCTCGATGCTAGACCATTGTCATATGATCTTCATCCTCTTATTGATCTTATAAAGGTTTTAATTTCAGTATTTAGAAATGTCAATGAACCATTCATTAATTTTCTAATTTAGTGGAGTCCACTAGATTTTAGATTACTATCTGAAATATCTCCATCATAACTCTTTATGATAGGTCCATTCCAGAATTCATGTTTATTTCCAACATTTAGAAACAAATAATGAGTGTATTCTAATGTCTAGGTCATAGAGACATTCTCTAAGACTAAGGGCTCTCCCACTGAAATTATGAAGTCTAGTGATCCAATGGAAATTGTTTCAACAATTGCATCAATGTCCATCTGGATAACTGTAACCTTAAGATCAAATTTTTTTCAGTCTTCTAAAACATATGCAACCCATTGCAAGTGTTGTCAGAAGATTGAGATACAATTATTAGACTCTATCTTATCAAATAAGAAAGTCAATTTCAATGATTTATGTAGATTATTTTGATGCTCTATCCGATTCCTTCTCTAAGGGTTCTAGACAGACTTGATAGTCATACTATCAACATATCAACTTATTGCAGTATTGGCATTCATCCAACTCTTTGGATGTCATATGGAAGTCACAGAAGTCCAGTCAACTCTTTGACTTTCCTTCTTTCTTGGGTCCAACCCATGCTTCGACTGCGCTCCCTTTATCTATAAGCAACCATTGCTCAGGACAGAGGATCTCTTATTTTAAATTCAAAAGAATTCAAAGTAAGAGTTTTTCAACATTTATACATGCTTCATTAATATCATACAATATGAATATTATGAAACTTCATGAATAACTAGAGTATAGACAGTAGAATGATGACACTCATCATATATATCCATCTAAACTCTTAAAACATAGGTTCAGGCAGGTACTCAAAAATTGAATACATCATCTCTTATAGAGCTACCATTCTACATGATGTAGAGAACCATGTCACTCATGATTAAATGTGAAAGAGCACATATGTATGACAGAATATCTTTATTGATTTTATAAGGATTATATGACAATTATGATCATCATCAACATGTCACTTCCAAAGTACATTTAATGATACCAAGACTATAGAGACATACAAACCCTAGGGTTGTAGTCCTATCATCCATTGTCATTTCTCATTATTATGAGGAAACTTGCACATTGCAATCACATATATTATGTGTCCAACTGCAAGTACAATATCTGGATCATGAGTCTAATCCAAGATATTCTACTGGTTATTATTGAGTATATCATTGAGTGGGTTTTAATGAAGGATTATCTGAAATAAGAAATATGCATAAATATATATAAATATATATATATTTTACTTTGATTTAGGATTTTTATATCAAAGTTGTCTTGCCTTGTCAACACTGAAAGTTCATTCCCTTAATTACTTTCAATATAAGAGATATACTTACCATTATATCTCAACAAGATCTGGGATCTCCTTCCTTATCTTTGTTACATCCCAATAATATGAGAATCTGCAACTCAGATAAAAAGAAGCGGGAACACATTCGGCTTTGCAAGTCCAACTTGCATTTCCCAATTCGGTCTTTAACACCCAGGCCCACCACCCCTAAGGCGATGTTGACCCGTCGTTAATTGAACCAACCGTCAACAGGAATAGAACTCGTTATGCGCAATCCAATATCGCCCCAATAATATGAGGATCCGATATTGGGGTCACTACGCATACGGCCTTACTCTTTCGAGAAGCAAAGAGCCCGATCCAGATGCGCTTGCACACAGGAGCTGTCACTTCGGACAGGCGTCTCCCACATGCAATCCCTGGCGACGAAACTCTTCGCCTTGACGGGAGACCATGGATGTCACTTATGTGATCCTCCACCTCATATTCAAATTTTAATTAATTATTGTGAATCACATTCACATAATTAATTCTTCCAAGGGAATTATTAGCTCTAATCATATTAGAGTATTTCAATTGGACATAATCAATTTAATCATATTAAATTAATTATCAATCCAATTCAATCAATCAAACTTGATTATTTTACTTGAATATATATATATGGTAATGTCTCAAAATACGTATTAATTCGAATTTTAATAATTAGAAAAAAAATACATCTTAATCCTTCGGACATTATCCCGGCCCTACCCGTTGTCATGGCCAGTACCGACGAGAGTGGGACGGGCCACATACGTTGCAACCCGCAACCCCAATGCTCTCCGACTAGGCACCATATCCGCCTCGGGAAAGGATAATGCCAAATTGATTAATTTGTACTTGAAATGATCATCGGTTCTTCAACCGAAATTGTACCATATAGTAATAATCAAAACATTTTTGATTATAAGGAAATTTGCTAGACAAATTCCCAAATCCTATTCAAGCATCAAGTTCGAAGATTGTGGTTTCCAATTATGATTTAGATCAAATCTAATCAATTAATTGGTTAGGGTCAAGTCAATTAGGCAAATAATCATGTTTCAATATTTCACAAATATTTTTCAAGATTATTTCACGAAATTAACAATTAATTTCACTAATTGACAATCACTTGGTTCTAGATTAGGAATGTAACTTCAGTAAAGACCCCTACTCACTAAAATTAACATATCTCAATCAATTTAAATCCAAATTAAGCAAACTCAATTTTCATAGATTGCTAACTTGATTTAGAACAGAACCTAAGTGGAGTTGCACGCATTTCGAGGCAGATGATAACAGTAATTAACTCTTTAATCATGTTAAAATCTACTGTTCCCGCAACAGTGCATACATGTTCATTAAAACAACCATAACTAGAGCATACGAAATCCGATTTACGCAAACTCAGTTCCTATGGTTTCCTTATTTAATGGGGAACAAAATCCAAGTATTAAATTTGTGTTTAAACAATTTAAACAGTGCCGAATTTATTTACTAAACAGATCTGCGAAATCAAATGCGATGAAAACTTTCACGACCTAAACGAACCCAAGTCGTCCTCGGTTTTTCGAATCATATTCGAAACCGTCGACCTATGGCTCTGATACCACTTGAAGGATATGGAGAAATCCTCAAGCGCATCACGGAAGCGTGATCGTCGTATTGGATACGACGAAGAACGACTAGTCGTACTAGTTCTTCGGTGCAGCGGAATTTAAAAAAAATTAATCCGATGAAACCACATGATCCGAGAACCATTCTCAAATCGTTTCATCTATAACCACAGCAAGTATAATGCAATACCTCTTGAAGCGTGGTTGATCAAGTCTCTACGAAAAGAGACCTCCTGTCTCAAGTCCGATCGTCGGAGTAACGGCTTGCGAGCGCGGAGATGAGTCACAGTGTCCTCGCAATCCAAGATGATCCAAGCACGGTTGCTCCTGATCTCGTCGCACGAGATCAAACGTCTCCTTTGTGAGTAAAGCACTCCAAGAAGACGAAGAACCGCAGAGAGTCGAAGCGGCAGCACGATGGCGCGGGCGTCGACGTTTCTCTCCACCAAGGTGGACGGCCACCAAGAAGAGAGGGAGAGAGAAGGCTATCGAGTATGAGAAAAAGAGAGAGTTGTTTGCTACAATAGCATGTGTAAAGAGAGAGCATGGTATGCCTCTCTATTTATAGGGTTTTGGGATCCATGGATCTCAATCCATGGGACATATAAAATCAATGGATGAGATTGATTTATGTCAATCCAATGGTCAAGATTGTTGTTGGTAAAACCAACAACTTGTGATTTAATTTTGATTAAATATATTTGATAAATCAAATATATATTAATACCAAATTAAACCAACCAAATAAGGAGTGGAAAAACAAATAAGATCCACCTTCCCCATTAGGGGGAGTGGACGGCCACCAATTCCATAAAGGAATTGGTGCCGCCCCCTCCTTCCCATATGGGGAGGGCAATCTCATGGATCCCCATGAGATTGCACATCTCTTTGTTTTTCTCTCAACTTATTTTCCAACAATTATTTGTTGGTATTTTATTCACCAAAAATAATTCTCAATTAATTTTGGGAATATTGCAATCTTCACATTGGAATATTGTGAATCATATTCACAACCCAAAACAAAATGTAATTTACATTTTCAATTAATTAGACAATGTGTATCCAATACACATTAATAATTAATCTACTAATATAAATTATATTTAACTCTCTCTAATATATTATAAATCACATTTATAACATATTATGAATAATTGGATATTACTATCCACATTATTCTTATCCATAATAATTAAATCACATTTAATCATATTGGATAATTTCTCATACATCATGATAATTAAATCGCATTTAATTATCAACTTCTCCTTGCTTAGATCTTATGGAATTGTTCTTAAACCATTTAAGAACAATGCTATTTCTCCTCAGATACTTGGAGATAAGGACAGGGCGATTGTATTGTTCCACGTATAGTGACATGGATATTGAGATCATATCTCAAATCCAGATCGCGGGCCTCTCATAGATGCTTGATTAAATCAAGACCGCAAATCTAATCTTCTCATTGCATCCGAATCACATTCAGATCAATGTCCAACATTTGGACCAAGATCAGATCACTTCTCTACTGAGAGGAGTCACTAAAATCCAGACCCGTTTCATCACTCCCTAGGAATGGAAGCGTCATGGTTATACAATCGTTTATGATCAAATCGCCCTCAGGTATTCCCAATACATGTACATCCTGCATACTGGAAGACTCAGACTAAACCCGAAGTATCGGATCAACTTTATACTATCTACTTCATGGTTTTATCAGTAAGTTTCTCATTCGATCATTGTGAGTTGGTATCGATCATACACTTTCCAAAAGCGTATATCATACCTAGGTCTTGATCATATACTAAAAGTATATATCAAACCTACAAATTCAGTCAAGCTTCCAAAGAGAGACGACCATGCGCATGGAATTTGATTCATCCCAATATCTCATGAGTGAGATCATGTCTTCCGGTTCAGTAACTGAACCTGTATGATCCCTTTGAGAGATCGTATTACTCATATGCCCTTATATGCACACCAGCGCGTCGGTGTATAGACCTTGATTAGGTCATCAACCTATTGGTCTGTCAAATGTACATACTTAGACATATAGCAACACATCTGTCTCCGGTCAGAGGATGCGTGACTATATCATGACAGCATACGATATAGGACTTTGGTTATCTCGATCTCGTTAAGTCAACTCTATGACCTAACTAATCTGACACCTCCGAATCCCTATTCCTATGCAGAGGACCTGCATCAAGAGGTCGGTCAGATATCAGCCTAAAGAGACAAGGATTGCCATCTCCTACTCAGGCTGGAGATCATCTCTTAACAATCATTTGACGGTGCTTGATGAGTCCTCAATCTAACTCTTTATATATTCATCCAAGCACCAGCCTCTATGATTCAATAGTTGAATCAACAGCTGTATGATCATCAAGATGGCCATGGTACATAACCCTAATTGTACTAAGGGACCTATTATACAAATCATTCATTCTTTATTTCAGATTAGGGAATGATATGTGCAATAACATTTATTGCACAATGGCTCGCCGTGGGCTCGTATTTTCAACAATCTCCCACTAGCCCAAAGAGCCATTAATGGGCTAATCATTTAAACCCGCACTCATGTGACAATCATAGGCTATTTAGAAAATAGCTAGGTAAGCTGATCAGTCACTATGTTCCCGCGAGACTACGCCAAGTCCTTTTACGGCACTTGCATATCCCCAGTAACAGTGCTCGCATCTAATGCGAATGTTGCATCTTATGCAACTAATACTCAATCTTGTTAGTTATAGTGTCCTTGACACTACAGCTTAACAATTATCATAACCAATATTTCCATAATCCTTATCAGAATGCCTTTATTCTTGGAGATCACTATCTCTTAAGGTATCCACAGTTGCTGGCCGAGAAAATAGCGTCATTCCTGGCCCGCCAAATGGACCACAATCGCGCGATAGGCCCCAAAATGTCGCCTCGTGCCCTCGACCTGTTCGACCAAAGGATCTCGCAGAAATCTTCAATGTTGTCCGCACGAGCCCACCCCACTTCGTCCCAGATTCCGGCAACCAAAGTACAACGAAAGGAAAGATGATCGGGAGATTCGTCATCAATACGGCAGAGATGGCAGATGGCGTTAGTCTGTGGAAAAAGGTTGGCACACCGATCCCTGGTCATCAAGCGCCGCTGACGTAGTAGCCATAGGAAGATGGCGATGCGCTCCGGCAAGCGCAACCCCCAAAAGAAAGCACAGTCGCGCACCATGGTAATGGACGAAGTAATCGGAGAAGAGAGCAAGGCCCTGTAAGCCTTACGCGTGCAGAAGGCCCCATCCTTCCAACACCAATGGTCCCGTTGATCGGAGGGGGCAGCCGCAGAGTTGAGAGCCTCCAGCAATGAGGCGAAATCCGCCACTCGCTGATCCGATAAAATTCCAGAAAACCGAGGGCTCCAATACCCGTCAGACCAGCAATCCGCGACCGAAGCGAGCCTATCCGAGGATAGCGCAAACAATCTCGGGAAGCGCGCGTTGAGAGGGCCGCCCGCAAGCCAGTCGTCCAGCCAAAACTTGAAGGATTCCCCCGACCCAAGGATCGGGGTGAAGAGCGTAAAATTCCTCCACACAGTAGACGAGATGCCGCGCCAGAACGGGGAAGAGTGGAGATGCAAAGCCCCCCGCTGCAGCTCGAACCAATCGCTGCCCAAAAGAGCACGAAGGACGTTGCAAAGAAAGGAATCGTCCTTGCCCCAGATTTTGCTCACCCATTTGAGAAGTAAAGCATCGTTAACCAGGTCCAATCTCCGAACGCCAAGCCCACCGCAGCGCTTAGGCAAAGTCACCACATCCCAAGCGACGAGATGCATCCCCCTGCCGCTCCCGTCAGAACGACCCCAAAGGAAGCGCCGCATGCATCTCTCCAGCCGTAGACGAATCCCCACAGGCATTCTCCTCACGGATAGGAAATATACCGGAATAGAAGATAGAACGGATTTAAGGAGGACCAGGAGACCTCCCCGAGAAAGCAAGGCGGCCCTCCAGCCCGCAAGACGCGCCTCCAACCGCTCCGAAATAGCCCGCCAATCCGCCGACCGGGCCCTCCCCACCGAAAGTGGAACGCCAAGATATGTAAATGGAAGCTCCCCAGGCACAGAGCCCAGCAATCGGCCACATTCCTCCGCCTCCGAAGGCGACATGCCAAAAGTAACGACGTTTGATTTGGAAGCATTAATCGACATCCCAGATAGCTCACCAAAAATAGCAAGAGTATTGGCCATACCTGCCACCTCTTCCGGGCCGCCTTCAATAAAACAAATCGTATCATCCGCGAACTGGAGCAAAGGCACGCATACATCCCCCTTGCGAAATCCGTTAGTAAGGCCCGCCCCAATGACGCGGTCCACCATACGCGCCAAGACATCAGAGGCCAGAACGAAGAGAAGGGGCGCCAGGGGGCAGCCCTGACGCACCCCCCTGCGAGGCTGAAACAAGCCACCAACCGGCCGCCCATTAATTAAAACAGAGAGCGAGACCGTGGAGACGCATCTGCGCATCCAAGCAATCCACAAATTAGGGAAGCCCCGTCTACGCAAGGCCGACCAAAGGAATCACCAATCAATTGAATCATATGCTTTGGCAAAATCAATTTTCCAAAGCACCCCCTTCCTTTTTTCTTTCTTCCAAACCGCCGTCATTTCAGACGCGACAACGATGCAGTCCGCAATATGTCTTCCCTTAATGAAAGCCCCTTGGACGGGGGAGATAAGGCCATCCAAGATCCGAGCGAGGCGAATGGCCAAGGATTTGGCCACAATAAGATAAATACCGTTGGAAACTGAAATAGGCCGAAAATCGTCCAAGCGCAGCGCCGGGTTTTTCTTAGGAATGAGCACAATATTCGCCCGGTTGATGCGGTCGAAGCCGAGGTTACCAGCACAAAAATCAGAGACGACGTCGAGAACATCCGCCGCGACAGTCTCCCAAAAGTCGCGATAGAAGGCAACGGAGAACCCGTCCGGCCCCGACGAGGAGTCATGATTTAACGCCCATACAGCAGCTTTAATCTCCTCTAAAGAGAACGGACGGATAAGGTTCTCGGAATCCGAGACCGAGAGAGAGAGGGAGCATCCAGCCCAAGCCAACGCCACCGCCGCGGAGGGAGAGAAGAAGAGATACGTCTGAAATAATCAATGATGGCACTCCCCATTGTTAGGTTGTTGTCTGCTCTCAGTTCGGATTAATTTTTGAATTAATTTTTAAAAATATTTCTCTCTCTCTTATTTAGAATAACATCGTCCATATTTAAACATCAGATCTCTGATTCTGATGATCAATAGCTCATTTTGACCGTCTTTGAATGACGATCAAAATGAGTACAATATTCATATACTTTGAAATGAAGATAAAATCCTGAAATTTATGAGATACGATCTTGGTTTGTGACTATATTTTGTGATTTTAAATTATCAAAATGACCACCGATCGACAAACGATCAATTTCGTTTGTCTTATTTTGTCGAATCGAATTTTATGGTGGTCTCGATTTTTTGCGGTTCGGGTTTTACGTTGTGGATTTTCTGATGGCACACATGACGAAGCGATCGACTTTTGGTCAATTGTGACCGAACGAGCTTCGATTTGTAATTTACAGATCAATCTAAGTTTATTCAATATTAGTTGATTTTGCAGACTCTTAATCGGGTCAAGTTCAGTTTATTCGGATCCGGATGTCACAAATCTCGTTCAGACGCAATCGACCAAAAGTCGATCATATCGTAATGTGTATCATCGGAAAAGCCATGTTACAAAATCGAAAACCGCAAAAAAATCGAGATCAAAAAATTTGCCTCTACGAAATAAGACGAACGAAAAATGATCGTTCATCGATCGGAAATTGTTTGATAGTTTAAAATCACAAAAATGATCAAGACTGGATTTCATCAATTTCCGTATCCATCTTGGATCAGAAGAGTATGAAATTTATATCAATTGATCATCATGAGTAGATGGTCAAGACGAGATATTCTGCATCGAAATCAGAGATCCGAGGTGCAAATACAGATGACTTTTATTTTCAAATAAAAGAAAAAATAAAAAATAATAATTTAATTACAGAATTCCAGTACAGCAGACAGTAGTCTCTCAGGCTACTCCATTTAACATTTTTCCCTCTAAACACCGCACTCTCTTTCTCACTCCACTTGGCAAGACCTTAGGGTTTTCTCCCCCGAAGTAAATTCGCCTGAGGGGTACCTGTGGAATCTTATTCCACAGGACCCTCAGGCGAACATTTATTTTGTTAAGTGCCTCAAGGAAGCCGTGACCTCAAGTCATGCCCCGCACTGTTGTTGGACTGTATCCTCACGCATGTCCATTTCATTATGAATACGCTTTGATTTAGGCCGGCCCTTCGACCGAGCTCTTGTTGGATCTGGAATTATTTTCTCCGTGGTAAATGTTGGCCATACCTTCCTATCGTCAATGGGGTAGAATACACCTTCATAGATGTCTTGCTGGCACTGCCATGTATACCACGGACCCATATACTCGTCAACATCAACATTGAGATGTGCTAACACAGCGCATGCATGGGAGCAAGGGATTCTGTGAACCTGCCATTTTTGACTTGTACAAGACAAGTCACTAAGTAGCACTGAATGTTTCCGTCCGCCCTTTAAACCAAACTGTATCATCCGTTGCCCTGTGATGACTTCATATAAGTGTAGTAGAGCACCCCTGATTTGAGTGATTCGATGACTGTTGCTCCCATCCATCCATTTTTTCAGCATGTCAGCGGCGTATTTGGTGAACTGGTCACCACGAGCAAGATGAGACATTGCCTCACTATGACGGTCGTAGAAATATTTAATGCAATTGTAGTAAGTCTTCTGCACCAAAGCAGCCACGAGAAGTGATCTTGCATCTTTCAAAAACAACATTATACCTTTCAGAGAAGTTAGATGTCATGTACCCAAAACGATGTCCGCCATCAAATGCCAAGGTCCATTGATCACGAGGGCAATTGTGTTTGTCAAACCAGTACCATGCATTCTCGTCCATTTCCTTTAACTTGTCCATGTAAGTGGTCCACTTTCTTTGAGTGTAAGCCCTCCCAGCCCTCGTCACCAGACTCTTCATCGTCCGATTCTTCAAGACATCATTGAAGTTACTAGCAACGTGACGTAGACAGAAACGCCAATACACTTAGGGCGTCTGAAATTGCACTTCTTGGCGTCGCATTGCAGCTCGAATTCCTGGTGCACGATCAGATATAACACAAATTGGACCAATACGGTCCCCAAAAATATGAAGTCGAACTCTCTCGAGAAACCAACACCAACTGTCTTCGTCCTCCTCGTTCACAAAGGCAAACGCAAGAGGAAGGATGTGATTTGCTGCATCAACTCCACACGCAATTAGCACCTTCTGCTTGTACCTACCATACATATGAGTACCATCATGCTAACAATAGGTCTGCAGTGTCTCCATGCACTGATACATGGACCAAATGCCCAGAAAGCCTACTTGAATACCTTCTCATATCCACCAACAGGTTCCCCACAGATATCGGTAACGGTTCCTGGAATTGATGTCTCCAGCGCACGAAACAAGTACGGCAACTCATTGTAGGAAGCCGCCCAATCACCGTACATTGTCTCTATTCCCTTTCTCCTAGCATCCCATATCCTCCGACGACTCACCATGTACCCGAACTCGTCAGAAATAGATTGTTGCAGGTATGAAACCTTCACTGTTGGTGAAATCTTGATTTGATTCAGGAATTTCTGTGCCATGAAGTTGCAATCAAGTTGAGGGTGGTCTTGGTTTGCTACGCGGTGCAAGCAGGTATGTGGTGCATCTAATTTTGAAATCACAAAGAGGCCATCAAGTGGGCGACGATGTCCACGCAAACGCCAAAGGCAACCCCTGCTCTTCTCGCTACAGTAAATAACCCATAAATGACGATCAGATTCGTGCACCTCAAAATTGTAAATGCTTGATGTGAAATAACTTGACCGAATAAATCAAGTCTTCCTTGCACTAGAAGATCATCCCATTTCTTAGCTCATCTGAACTTCCCATTCCAACGTGAATTCCCATCACGTCATCACCATTACGGATGTAACCACCACCGCCTCGTGTGTTATAAAAGGGAATATCAGACTCAACATGCACCGTCTCGTTCTCATCGTTCAACATTTCATCATCATCGTTTTCCATTTCATCATCAGTGTTTTGTGGGGTATCCTCCATCATACGATCAATCTCGGTATCGTGATCCTCCCCTGTAGTGTACATGGGGTCATTCAGAGAGGGCCCCAAAGGTTGGGGAACAACATGTGCTCTTGGAGCCGTCGCAGCAGCCTGACGTATACACATAGGATCCCTTGTGCATACAAGGTCAGTAAATAGAACTGGTCTGTAGGAGCTTCCCATCATCTCAACGTAGTTCAAAACATCGGCAATGTCACCATCATACTCCACATCAACCAAAAAGGTCTCATTATTCTCTGTCATCCTGTGAAACACACGTAACTCTGAACCATTGGTTAGGTCAAGACGAAATGATTTTGCAATCATCTCGACCAATCCATTGAATGTCAAACCCATCCCAATTTTTATGGGTTTCACCCGACCACCCTCGTATCGGACTTCTTTGTCCACCTTACAAATCTTCCCACCGACATGGCACAAGCACAACACTTCCATTGCTTCGACTATATTGAACAACATGAGTAATTAAATTATACGTCTTACACAAAATCGAAATAAAAAAGTTAAAAAACACAATGCTAGGGTTCACTCACAGTGGGTGAGATAGAGGACCTCTAAAAGAGGAATGAGAGGACATGGCGGGACGGGAGGGGGCGTGCACGCGTAGAGAGCATCGGGGACGGGGTGTAACGGCGGGGGGAGCTCGCAAATGGAGGAGGAGGAGGGAGGCTTGCCGCGGCTGGAGAAGGGCGGAGGAACTCGCAAGGGAGGGAGGTTCTGTTCGCGCGGGGGGGTGGAGGGGGGGGCGGGCGGGCGCGCTGTGGGTATATTGGACCCGAAGCCGTGACTTGAAGTCACGGCTTCCTTGAGTGGAAGCCGTGACTTCAAGTGACGGCTTCCTTCTATGGAAGCCGTGACTTGAGGTCACGGCTTCCTTAGGGCACTTGTGAACCCCTCAAGGATCCGGGTACCCGTTTACGCGCAATTCGCAATATTTCATTCACAATTTGATCGCACAAGTTGCACAAAACATAGAAATTTTTCGCGCAAATATGGCATTCATTTCCATCACATAACCACACAGTAAAAGAGACAGACATGGCACCAAAATTCTTTTCATTAATATTCATATTAGTTTTCCACATGTACAAGGATCTTCCATTTTCAACATATATCCCAAAGGTTGATACAAAAGAGATAACATTTACATCATTATCTGAACAAAAACTGAGACAAAGTAATTCATACCGTCGAGTATAGACTCGGTCTCCAGGAAGCATGTATAGCTACTGAGCTGCAGGCTGTTTGCCTGCCAAACATGTTAGGAAAGAAAAGACGTCAGCGGTTGCTGGTACCTCCCTCTAATTTGTCACTTAGTGAATGTCTTACCATTATTGATAATCACTTTCTAAGGACTTCAGGACACAGTGGTTGATGTAAAAATTCCATTCATCAATTGGGAATTCTAATAGATGAGAAGTCCTTATATACTAACAAAATCCTATAGACTAATATGGTACCAAAAGAACATCATCTTTGGTTATTACCAGAACAATTCTACCCACTTCATATCTGGACCTACGTAGATTAGTAACAATCAAAATACTTCATAGTGTTTAGTAGGCAATGAAAAACAAGTTGTTTCATCTCTTTTGGTATGATAGACAAGATAGAAGCAGGGAAGACACAAGACATATTGAATGACTAATACCAAGATAGTTAGAAGGAAAATTTTCTGCCTGATATCAGTAAACATAAGTAAAAAGCTAAAGATATTTATCATGCAACAAAATATTGTCCAGCCTAATTTCCATCGTTTCCCCATAACCATTACCGAAAAACAATTTCAACCCATTAATGGGAAACAACTAGATATAGGTCAAATAAGTTATTTGGAAAGAGAAGATTTTGTCTCTCCCTTTTTTAAAAAAATGATGTCAATCTGAGTTGGAAACTCCATCCAACAAAATTTAATATTCCAGATATTCGACAGAAACACATGAAAGCCAAGATGAACACGATCTTATGTTGTATTCTGGAAAAGACTTCTAAGATATGCAATTAACATGCATGGCATCAAAAGTGGAGTTTAATGATACATGTATGGCAGCAAAGAATGGAGGAGGTACCTGGATTTATTCTTGTGAGGAGTATTGATCCAAAGTCTTCTTGGATGAACAGCAGCTCCAGCCTGGAGCTCTCAGAATTTTTCCAAGTGCTGGAGATGCTTTAGAGCAGCAGCAACATCTACAGGATCTTGGAGATCTCCAAATTGGAGATTTGATATGGCATGCAACAGCTCTTAGAGTTGCAGAACAACAGCTTCAGCTGTGGTTGAATCTTGCATGCAACAAGGTGGATTTCCACTGCTATTTGCAGCTACGGGGGCAGCAATTAGCTTTCTGTAGCAGACCTTTGAGAGTTGCTAGCTGCCGCAAATCAGAGAAGAAGAACGAAGAAAATAGGGGTTTGGGTTTCTTCGTTGGAGAGAAGTGAGAAGGAAACGTGTGAAGAAAAAAGAGAGGGTTTATGGGATATATATAAGGGGAAAGGGTAGTATATTGTTAGCCATGTGGAGGCTTTAACAATACTAACGTGGCTACAGCCCACAATCCCATATGTACTGTACAGTACAGAAATTAAATGAATTTTATTTATTTTTTTTTGTCTTTTATTTGAGATATTAAAGTTTGTCGTACTTGGACATCGAACCTCGGATTTCGACGCATAATATCTTGTTTTGATCGTCTCAAAATGACGGTCAATATGAGTATAATATTGATATACTTTCGGTCGAGTTTTGAATATCCGAAATTTTTGGATGCGATTTTTGTTTAAGGTTAAATTTTACGATTTAAAAATATCAAACGACCTCCGATTGACGAACGGTCAATTCCGTTGGTCTTGTATCGTCGAATCGGATCTCATGATGGTCTCGGTTCATTTCGCGGTTTCCGAATTTGCGTCGCGACTTTTCGCGGCACGTATTACGATGCGACCGATTTTCGGTCGATTTCGCCCGAACAACTTTTGATTCACGATCAATTTATCATTTTAGGTTGTTTAATGCCGACCAACAATTTTATTGGGTTTGTCGGACCCAAATCGGGTCGGGTTCGGGTTTACGCGGATTCCCGGATGTTACAGCACTTAACAAAATATATCTTCTCCTGGGGTCCCGTGGAATAAGATTCCACGAGTACCCCTCAGGCGAATTTTTCTCTTTCTCCCCCTTATTAATACCACCCATTACCTTCTCTCTTCCCACATTTCTTCTCCCAAAAACTCTCCAATTTGCTACAACCGAAGAGAGCAACCCCAGCCATCTCTCTAATTGAAGCCATCTCTTCAATTGAAGCTGCTACAGTCCTCCTGACTGCCACTGTTGAAGAACCCTCTGCTGGAGCATGTTCCAATTACTAGAACTGACCTCCTGCTGCAAGAACAGAAGCCCAAGTTGCTGACCAAGGCCCCTGGAGCCCCCATTTCTTTGCAATAGCAGACAGTCAGAGTTGCTGTTGTTCTCCCTACAGCTGCTTCTCCAAGAACCAGCAGCTATAGCTGCTTCTGCATGTCCATTTTCTCCAAAAATTTAGGGAGTTTCCAAAGGTATAATCCTATTCCTTCCTCTTTGCTATCATTCATGTCTATCTATCCATTCCAATCAAATTTTCAAGGGTTGTTTTAGACTTGGGCAAGTTTCCATAAAGTCGTTTATAAGCATATACGTTCATTTTCTTTGCTACGTTTTCCTTTATGAAAGTAATCAAGGCTAATTGCTGAAAAAATATAATTTGTAACTGAATAAACAGAAGCATTTAGAAATTTAATATAGTAATATTTGATAGAAAATTCGGCTCTTTAAATAGCATTCCATTTTTTTCTGTTATCTGCTGGTTGGCTAAGAGATTAAGTGAAGTCTTTTGATTGCAATTGACCATATCTCAATATGTTTGTTATTTATTCTCTGGTGAATATTGTTTAGCCTCACTCTTGTTGTGATTTAAGAAGAAATTTTCATATAATGACAAGAGATGCAAATGGAAGCATACATATTTAATACCTATTTAGGTTAATCTTAAAATCTGGAATTTAGATTTTGTATGGATTCTGATGTATACCAGAGTCCAAAATGGATTAGTAAACTGTGAAGTTGTTTCGAGGGAATCTGTCCTTAGATATTATTAATTCTCATCACTAGCTTCTGAAAAGTACGATTTCATTATTGTAGGCGGAGCTGCAGCAGAAGATATTTTAAAAGTAGAGCTGCTCTTATGTTTTATCCAGGTTATATTTAAGAAGCTTGGGAAGAAATCATTTTCCCTCTCTTCGACTATTGAAACAATTATTGGAACATAAATAGCATTTACTCTATGAGAGCTTAAACAGATTATTGTTTTCAACTTTATTTTCTCAATCCAAATCCTATCGTGATTATTGTGATCCTTGAGGAACATCAATACATATTTTGCCCTCTCTATTAAAGATAACTTTACTAGAATGGGATATCTTATTGCTTGAGTCCAAGATACTAAAAGAATCTATCTTATTGGAAAAATTTGCTTAACTCTACCTTTTTCCAACATCTAGAATCAGAACATCAGTTGTTACTTTATTACATAAAGTAATTAATCCTTTAAGATAAGAGTGAATTTTATACATCCAAAATGACCCAGTACTAGATGTATATGGTGTAGTTGAGAATTTTGCATAACATTGAACTTAAATCCAGATCCATTGAGAAACTCATTGCTTTATCAGACCAAGGAACTTAAGTGAGATATATTATTGTGAAATCTATGAGATAGTTGATTATGATAAATCATCGATGACTGGTGTATGAGCTGGTCATGGTGACCCTTACACCTGACTGTGCGAGGGCATGGTGACCCTTTGTTGAGCGGGAGATAGGAAGCCAAGTTAGGGTAGCGACCGCCTAGTGTGTGGGTTTAGGATCCCAGTCCTTTCTACGATTTTTAAGCGAGCCCGCAGTGTAGTTACGCTTCGTTGGGATCCCGACTTTTGACCAGTTCCGTTGACCTTGTGTTTAGGGTACCTAGGCTGGGGAGCCCTCAGTTTTAGTTTTTTCTTACGAGCTCGTTAGCCCGTACCGATCGGGTTGGTCTTTGGGGTAACTTTTCCAGAGAGTCTCTCCCACTCGTCTCAGGGGCGTAGTTTTGGGGTAGGCCTAGCCCTCCAAAACTTAGAGGGCGAGACGGAAGAGTCTCTTACGAGACTTCCTCATCGCTTAAGTTTCAGTTACTTTCCGCCAATAGGCTTGGCGATGTGTTACAATTGAGTTGGTTACAGTTGAATTGGTTACAGCTGAGTTCGTTATAGTTAAGTTTGATTACAGTTGAGATTGGTTACAGTTGAGCTTGAGGCAGAAATATTCAATATTCAATGATCATCAATCTTTGATATTTAAATCAGAATTAAGATCTACTACTACAAATATTAGGAAAAGCTAGTAGATGTGTTAGGAACTTAGTTAGGATGCATTATACTTCATTGCATGCCTATAAAGGTACCCCAACGTAAGATTTTCTTCACGCCTTAGAATCATAGTGTGAGGTCACACTCAGACCAAGACCATAGACTATCCTCTAGACTTGAGAAATTAGATAGAAATCAAGATCAGATCAAAGACTCATCCTCTTCAACATCAAGATCCATCAACATGATTTCTAAGTGATTGCATAAATGTTATGATTTCAGATAGAATCTTGACGAACCATGTGAAGCCTAGTGGGAGTGCCATTGTGTTCATCGTGCTAAATGTAGATAATATCCTAATCATTTAAAATGATATAAGGATAATAATAAGTGTTTTATTATCTGGTTGTTCCATAACTTGAGAGATGATCTCAAGGATACCTCTTAGATCTTAGTTCAGAAGTTGTTCATAAGCAAAGAGTAGACGATATTGGGACTGTCACAATTGTAGTACACCTTGGACATATTTTATTCTTAGAAATTCCAAGAAAGGCTTCCATCCCTTAAGATATGGTACTGACCTATCTAAAGGGATAGCACCTCAAAGAGTTGAGGAAGTCAATGCTAGAACTACTTGCACTAGTGCATTAGTTGCGAGAAGCTGTGTGTATGCTAGATGTGTACAAAAGCCAGATACCTGTCATGCAATAGGAGTAGTAAACTGTTAGTAATCCTACTGTAGAGATAAAACACTTGATTGCGGTAATAACAAAATCTTCATGCAAGATTTTTGATATAGTGATCTCAAAGTCTTATCTTCAAAAGTTTAAGACTTTATAGATAGTAATCTAAAAGGTCTTAACTGTAGATACCTTAGGAGATAGAGATCTCCAGGATTAAGGGTATTCCGATAAGGATTATGGAAATACTGGTTATGATAATTATTAGGCTATAGTGTCAAGGACACTATAACCAACTAGATTGAGTATTGGTTGCATGAGATGCAACATTCGCATTAGATGCGAACACTGTTACTGGGGATATGCAAGTGTCGTAAAAGGACTTGGCGTAGTCTCGCGGGAACATAGTGACTGATCAGCTTACCTAGCTATTTTCTAAATAGCCTATGATTGTCACATGAGTGCGGGTTTAAATGATTAGCCCATTAATGGCTCTTTGGGCTAGTGGGAGATTGTTGGAAATGCGAGCCCACGGAGAGCCATTATGCAATAAATGTTATTGCACATATCATTCCCTGATCTGAAAAGAAAAATGAATAATTTGCATTATAGGTCCCTTAGTACAATTAGAGTTATGTACCATAGCCATCTTAATAATCATACAGTTGTTGATTCAACTATTGAATCATAGAGACTGGTGCTTGGATGAATATCTAATGGGTTAGATTGAGGACTCATCAAGCACCGTCAAATGATTATTAAGAGATGATCTCCAGCATGAGTAGGAGATGGCAATCCTCTCTCAATTAGGTTGATATCTGACCGACCTCTTGATGCAGGTCCTCTACATAGGAATAGAGATTCGGAGGTATCAGATTAGTTAGGTCAAAGAGCTGACTTAACGAGATCGAGATAACCAAAGTCCTATATCGTATGCTGTCACGATACAGGCACGCATCCTCTGACCGGAGACAGATGTGTTACTATATGTCTAAGTATGTACATTTGGCAGACCAATAGGTTGATGACCTAACCAAGGTCTATACACCGGCGCGCTGATGTGCATATAAGGGCATATGAGTAATACGATCTCTCAAAGGGATCATACAGGTTCATTTATTGAACCGGAAGGCATGAGCTCACTCATGAGATATTGGGAAGAATCAAATTTCGTGCACACGGTCGTCTCGCTTTGGAAGCTTGACTGAATTTGTAGGTTTGATGTATACTTTTGGAAAGTATATGATCAAGACCTAAGTATGATATACGCTTTTGGAAAGTATATGATCGATACCGACTCCCAATGATCGAATGAGAAACTTATTGATAAAACCATAAAGTAGACAGTATAAAGTTGATCCAATACTTCAGGTTTATTCTGAGTCTTCCAGTATGCAGGATGTACAGGTATTGGGAATACCTGAGAGTGATGTGATTATAAACGATTGTATAACCATGACGCTTCCACTCCTAGGGAGTGATGAAACGGGTCTGGATTTTAGTGACTCCTCTCAGTAGAGAAGTAATCTGACCTTAGTCCAAATGTTGGACATTGATCTGAATATGATTCAGATGCAATGAGAAGATTAGATTTGCGGTCTTGATTTAATCAAGCATCTTGGGAGGTCCACGATCTGGATTTGAGATATGAACTCAATATCCAAGTCACTATACGTGGAACAATACAATCGCCCTTTCCTTATCTCCAAGTATTCGCGGAGAAAGCGCATTATCCTTGAAAGAGTTCATGGATAATTCTATTGTTGATATATGTATCCGAGCATTGAGAAAGTGGATAATTAAATGTGATTTAATTATCATGAATAATATGAATTTGATTCATATTATAAGGATATTTATCTTAGATAATTAAATGTGATTTGATTATCAAAGATGTAAATAATGTGAATGTGATTCATATTATTGGGAACAAGAGAATAGAGATCCAAGATGATTAAATGTGATTTAATTATCATGGATATGAATAATGTGGATAGCAATATCCATATTAGTCATATACATTATAATGTGATTTATAATATATAAGAGAGACCTATTTGTAATTTACATTTGTTAATTAAATGTTAATGTGAATTGGATTCACATTGGACACTAAATTGAAAATGTAATTTACATTTTATTTTGGGTTGTGAATATGATTCACAAATTTCCAATGGCAAGATTGCAATATTCACAAAATAATTATGAATTATTTTTGTAGAATAATTTACAACAATTGTTGTTGTAATAAATTGGAGATATATGGAATATGTAATCAAGGGAGATTACATTTAGAGATACTCCTTCCATAGGAGGGACGGCCACCTATTCCTATTAGGAAAGGGAGGCCGTCTACTCCATGTATAAGGAAGGAGGCATTCTCTCTTTCCCATTATCTCCATATTTGTTGATTTAATTTTGTGATTAAATTGTGTTGATTTATCAACATATATTTAGTCTAAATTAAATTAATTGTTGTTGGTTTTACCAACACAAATCTTAGCCATTAAAAGAAACACAATCAATGAGAGCCATTGGATTTGTGTTGTCCCATGGATTGAGATCCATGAATCCCAAAATGTTATAAAAGGAGAGGCACCCCTTTGCTCTTCTTTACACAACAAGTGAGACAACAAGTCTCTCTCTCTTTCTCTTCACACGTCTACTCTCTCTTTCCCTCTCATGTGGTCGTCCATCATGGATGCCCTAGAGAGGTTCTCCATCGCCGCCGCGGCGTCGTTATGCTGCCCATCGGATCTCGTGTGTCGAGATCAGGAGATCCGCCGTTAGGATCATCAACATGGATTGCGAGAAGCACGCGGTTCATCCCCGCGCTCGAAAGCGTCTCCTCCGTCGGATCGGACTTGAGACAGGAGGTCTTTTCGTTTAAAGACTCGATCGCAACCACGCTTCAAGAGGTAATCCTATTACTTGTTTGTGGTTTAGACGAAACGATCCGAAAAGTGTTCTTGGATCATGTGGTTTCGTCGCATGAAAAAATTTTAATTTCTGCTACATAGAACAACTAGTGTGACTAGTCGTTCTTCGTTGTATTCGATATGACGATCACGCTTCCGTGATGCGCTTGAGGATCTAACCATATCCTTCAAGTGGTATCAGAGACTTTGGTCGGTGGTTTTGGATACAATCCATTAATCGAGGACGACTTGGGTTCGTTAGGGTTTGCGAAAGTTTTCTTGCATTTCATTTTCGCATCTCTGTTTTGAGATTGTCTTCGGCACTGTTTAAATTGTTTAAACATGGAAATAATAATTAGATTTTGTTCCCCATTAAATAAGGAAACCGTAGGATCTGAGTTTACGTGATTTCGATTATGTTTGCTCCAGTTATGCTCATTTTAGTGAACATGTATCCACAATTTCGGGGACTGCGAATCTCAACATAATTAAAGAGTTAATTGCGGATTTGATACGCCTTGAAATGTGTGCAAATCACTTAGGTTCTGTTATAAATCAAGTTAGAAAACTTCAAAAATTTATTTTGCTTAATTTGGATTTAAATTGATTGAGATATGGTATTTTTAGTAAGTGAGGGTCACTGCTGGAAATACTTTCCTAATCAAGAACCTAGTGATTGTCATTTAATCAATTAGTGAAATTAAATTGTTTAATTTCCTGGAATAATTGTGCATAAATATTTGTGAAATATTTGTTGATAATTATTTCCTTAAATGGCATTGCCTTAACCAATATTTGATTAGATGTAATCTAGATCAATGATTGGTTACATGATCTACATTCCAACAAACATGTTACTTGAATAGGATTTGGGATTTGTTTAGCAAATCTCATTATAATGTTAATCAAAATTATTTTGATTATCATTATATGGTATAATTTCGTTTGAAGAACCGATGATCATCTCAAGTACAAAAGTGATCTATTTTGCATTATCCTTTCCCGAGGTGGATATGGTGTCTAGTCGGAGAGCATTGGGGTTGTGGGTTGCAACGTATGTGGTCCGTCCCACTCTCGTTGGTACTGGCCATGACAGCGGGTAGGGTTAGTATAATGCTTAAGAAATCATGATGTATTTCTAATTATTAAAATTCGAAATAATACGTATTTGAGATAATATCATAATTCAAGTAATAATAAGGATTGTTTGTTGGATATTAATTGGATCATTAATTTAATATGATTAGATTAATTGGAATCCAATTAAAATTAAAACACTCTATTATGAATAGAGATGTTATTTCCCTTGGAAGAATTAATCATAATGAATATGATTCATAATGATTAATTAAAATTTGAATATGATATGGAGGATCACATAAGTGACATCCATGGTCTCCCGTCAAGGCGGAGGGTTCCGTCGCCAGGGATTGTATGTAGGAGACGCCTGTCCGAAGTGACAACTCCTGTATGCAAACGCATCTGGATCGGGCTCTTTGTTTCTCGAAAGAGTAAGGACGTATGCGTAGTGCCCCCAATATCGGGTCCTCATATTATTGGGGCGATATTGGATTGCGCATAGCAAGTTGTATTCCTGTTGACGGTTGGTTCAATTAATGACGGGTCAACATTGCCTTAGGGGTGGTGGGCCCGGGTGTTAAAGACCGAATTGGGAGATGCAAGTTTGACTTGCAAGGCGGAATGTGTTCCCGCTTCTTTTTATCCGAGTTGTAGGTTCTCATATTATTGGGATACAACAAAGATAAGGAAGGAGATCCCAGATCTTGCTTGAGATATAATGGTAAGTATATCTCTTACATTGAGAGTGATTAAGGGAATGAACTTTCAATGTTAACAAGGCAAGACAACTTTGATATAAAAATTCCTAAATCAAAGTAAAATATGTATATATAAATATACATCTATGCAAATTTCTTATTTCAGATAATCTTTCATTAAAACCCACTCAATGATATACTCACTAATAACCAGTGAAATATCTTGGATTGGACTCATGATCCAGATATTGTACTTGCAATTGAACACATAATGTATGAGGTTGCAATGTGCATGTTTCCTCACAATAATGAGGAATGACAATTAAGTAGACAATAGATCTACAACCCTAAGGGTTTGTATGACTCTATAGTCTTGATCTCTCATCGAATGTACTTTGGAAGTGACATGTCGATGATGATTGCAATTGTCAAATAAGCCTTATAAAATCAATGAAGATATTCTGGCATACATATGTGCTCTTGACATTTATCATGAATGGCATGGTTCACTACATCATGCAGAATGGTAGCTTCATAAGAGATGATGTATTCAAAATGTTTGAATATCTACCTGAACCAATGTTTTAAGAAATTAGATGGATGTGGATATGATGAATGTTATCATTCTACTGTCTATACTCTAGTCATTCAAGAAGCTTCATAATATTCATATTGTATGAATTTAATGAAGCATGTATAAATGTTGAAATACTCTTATTTTGAATTCTTTTGAATTTAACATAAGAGATCCTTAGTCTTAAGCAATGGTTGTTTATAGATAAAGGGAGCGCAGTGGAAGCATGGGTTGGACCCAAGTAAGAAAGAAAGTCAAAGAGTTGATTGTACTTCTGTGACTTCCATATGACATCCAAAGAGTTGGATGAATATCAATACTGCAATAAGTTGATGTGTTGATAATATGGCTATCAAGTCTGTCTAGAATCCTTAGAGAAGGACTCGGATAGAGCATCAAAATAATCTACATATATCATTGAAATTGACTTTCTTATTTGATAAGATAGAGTCTAATAATTGTATCTCAATCTTCTAACAACACTTACAATGGGTTGCATATGTTTTAGAAGACTGGAAAATTTGATCTTAAGTTTTATAATTATCCACATGGATATTGATGCAATTGTTGCAACAATCTCTATTGGATATATAGACTTCATTATTTCAGTGGGAGCCCTTAGTCTTAGAGAATGTCTTTATTACCTAGATATAAGAATACACTCATTGTTTGTTTCTAAATGTTGGAAATAAATATGAATTCTGAGATAAAACTATCATAAAGAGTTATGATGGATATATTTCGGATAGTAATCTAACATCCAGTGGACTCCACAAAATTAGAAAATTAATGAATGGTTCATTAAGATTTCTAATACTGAAAATTAAAACCATTATAAGATCAATTGGAGGATGAAGATCATTTGGAAATGATCTGGCATCAAGATTTGGACATATGTATGTTGATAAGATCAATGGACTAGTGAGAGAAGAAACTTTAGATTGTCGAAAGGTTCAAATCTTACATACTTGTGAATATTGTATTCAAAAGTAAAAAAGGGTCCAATACATCCTTCCTTGGGAAAGGTATAAGATGTCAAGGTATTCAGGATCTCATACATATTGATATAAGCGGATCATCTATATCATAGTAAACATTATGGACATGTGATATCTGTTGATGATTATTTATGATATGAGATTTCTTCTCTTCACCTGAGAAACCTTTGAAATGTTCAAAGATTTCATTATTTTTGGTTTATAACCAAAGTTTGAAGGAAAATAAAATGAATTTGATCTAATCTAGGCAGCAAGTACCTGCTAGATAAATTCAAAGAATACCTTATGGAGATATGAATATCATTTCTATCTCAATCCTCCTAAGACACCTTGACTCAATAGAGTTATAAGGAGATACAATTGGATCATGTGTGACATGATCTTATCAATGATGAATTTTAGCATAATTATCCCTTAGTTTCCAGGTATATATGTGCAGTAGAGACTACAATGTGTATCCTTAATAAGGTTCCATGTATGTTGGAATACAGCACTCGAGAGTGCTGCTTCATTGGGAAAATAAAGGATGGTATTGGATACCTACTTTATGACCTTGAGATTCTTAAAGTATCTCATCTCTGAGAATGTGATTCTTAGAGGTTGAGACTCTTGAGAATCAAGATGAAAATGAAGTGTAGGAACTCATTTAATCTTGAAAGATAATGAGGCTCCTGAAATTGGAAACTAAAAGGACAATTAAGGATGAAACACCAATACCTCTTCAAATGAGTTTGAGGGTGGATTCCATGTGTTAGAGAAATCTGACAATGATCGAACTTCATGTGATGAAGCTTCTGAAGATCATAGCATGGATAGATGGATCTTAGCAATAAAAGTCTAATGTAGACTTCATATACAAGTGTTGTATATGGACCCTCGAGGATCCACCTATATGGGTAATACCCATAAAGGTGTAAATGGATCTTCAAAAGAAAGAAATCAAGATTGCATTCCTCTATGAATACCTCTCTGAGGATATTCACATGAAGTAACCCCAGGGCCTCATGGTTGAGGAAAGCAAGGTTGCAAGCTAAGGAATCCATCTATGGATTCAAATAAGCTTCTTGAAGTTGGAACTTCAGATTTGATGAAATCATAAATGTTAGTGATTTCAGATAGAATCTTGACGAACCATGTGAAGCTTAATGGGAGTGCCATTGTGTTCATCGTGCTAAATGTAGATAATATCCTAATCATTTAAAATGATATAAGGATAATAATAAGTCTTTTATTATCTGGTTGTTCCATAACTTGAGATATGATCTCAAGGATACCTCTTAGATCTTAGTTCTGAAGTTGTTCATAAGCAAAGAGTAGAGGATATTGGGACTGACACATTTGTAGTACACCTTGGACATATTCTATTCTTAGAAATTCCAAGAAAGAATTCCATCCCTTAAGATATGGTACTGACCTATTTAAAGGGATAGCACCTCAAAGAGTTGAGGAAGTCAATGCTAGAACTACTTGCACTTGTGTATTAGTTACGAGAAGCTGAGTTTATGCTAGATGTGTACAAAAGCCAGATACCTGCCATGCAATAGGAGTAGTAAACTGTTAGTAATCCTACTGTAGAGATAAAACACTTGATTGCAGTAATAACAAAATCTTCATGCAAGATTTTTGAGATAATGATCTCAAAGTCTTATCTTCAAAAGTTTAAGACTTTATATATAGTGATCTAAAAGGTCTTAACTGTAGATACCTTAGGAGTTAGAGATCTCCAAGAATAAGGGTATTCTGATAAGGATTATGGGAATACTAGTTATGATAATTATTAGGCTATAGTGTCAAGGACACTATAACCAACTAGATTGAGTATTGGTTGCATGAGATGCAACATTCGCATTAGATGCGAACACTGTTACTGGGGATATGCAAGTGCAGTAAAAGGACTTGGCGTAGTCTCGCAGGAACAGAGTGACTGATCAGCTTACCTAGCTATTTTCTAAATAGCCTATGATTGTCACAAGAGTGCGGGTTTAAATGATTAGCCCATTAATGGCTCTTTGGGCTAGTAGGAGATTGTTGGAAATGCGAGCCCACGGCGAGCCATTATGCAATAAATGTTATTGCACATATCATTCCCTGATCTGAAATGAAAAATGAATAATTTGCATTATAGGTCCCTTGGTACAATTAGGGTTATGTACCATGGCCATCATAATAATCATACAGATGTTGATTCAACTATTGAATCATAGAGACTGGTGCTTGGATGAATATCTAAAGGGTTAGATTGAGGACTCATCAAGCACCGTCAAATGATTGTTAAGAGATGATCTCCAACCTGAGTGGGAGATGGCAATCCTTTCTTAATTAGGTTGATATCTGACCGACCTCTTGATGCAGGTCCTCTGCATAGGAATAGAGATTCGGAGGTGTCAGATTAGTTAGGTCAAAGAGTTGACTTAACGAAATCGGGATAACCAAAGTCCTATATCGTATGCTGTCACGATACAGGCACGCATCCTCTGACCGGAGACAGATGTGTTACTATATGTCTAAGTATGTACATTTGGCAGACCAATAGGTTGATGACCTAACCAAGGTCTATACACCGGCGCGTTGGTATGCATATAAGGGCATATGAGTAATACGATCTCTCAAAGGGATCACACAGGTTCATTTATTGAACCGGAAGGCATGAGCTCACTCATGAGATATTGGGAAGAATCAAATTTCGTGCACACGGTCGTCTCGTTTTGGAAGCTTGACTGAATTTGTAGGTTTGATATATACTTTTGGAAAGTATATGATCAAGACCTAAGTATGATATACGCTTTTGGAAAGTATATGCGATACCAACTCCCAATGATCGAATGAGAAACTTACTGATAAAACCATGAAGTAGATAGTATAAAGTTGATCCAATACTTCGGGTTTATTCTGAGACTTCCAGTATGCAGGATGTACAGGTATTGGGAATACTTGAGGGTGATGTGATCATAAACGATTGTATAACCATGACGCTTCCATTCCTAGGGAGTGATGAAACGGGTCTGAATTTTAGTGACTCCTCTCAGTAGAGAAGTAATCTGATCTTAGTCCAAATGTTGGACATTGATATGAATATGATTCAGATGCAATGAGAAGATTAAATTTGCGGTCTTGATTTAATCAAGCATCTATGGGAGGCCCACGATCTGGATTTGAGATATGATCTCAATATCCAAGTCACTATATGTGGAACAATACAATCGCCCTGTCCTTACCTCCAAGTATTCGCGGAGAAAGCGCATTATCCTTGAAAGAGTTCATGGATAATTCTATTGTTGATATATGTATCCGAGCATTGAGAAAGTGGATAATTAAATGTGATTTAATTATCATGAATAATATGAATTTGATTCATATTATAAGGAGATTTATCTTAGATAATTAAATGTGATTTGATTATCAAAGATGTAAATAATGTGAATGTGATTCATATTATTGGGCACAAGAGAATAGAGATCCAAGATGATTAAATGTGATTTAATTATCATGGATATGAATAATGTGGATAGCAATATCCATATTAGTCATATACATTATAAATGTGATTTATAATATATAAGAGAGAACATTTGTAATTTACATTTGTTAATTAAATGTTAATGTGAATTGGATTCACATTGGACATTAAATTGAAAATGTAATTTACATTTTATTTTGGGTTGTGAATATGATTCACAAATTTCCAATGGCAAGATTGCAATATTCACAAAATAATTATGAATTATTTTTGTAGAATAATGTACAACAATTGTTGTTGTAATAAATTGGAGATATATGGAATATGTAATCAAGGGAGATTACATTTAGAGATACTCCTTCCATAGGAGGGACGGCCACCTATTCCTATTAGGAAAGGGAGGCCGTCCACCCCATGTATATGGAAGGAGGCATTCTCTCTTTCCCATTATCTCCATATTTGTTGATTTAATTTTGTGGTTAAATTGTGTTGATTTATCAACATATATTTAATCTAAATTAAATTATTTTTGTTGGTTTTACCAACACAAATCTTAGCCATTAAAAGAAACACAATCAATGAGAGCCATTGGATTTGTGTTGTCCCATGGATTGAGATCCATGGATCCCAAAATGTTATAAAAGGAAAGGCATCCCTTTGCTCTTCTTTACACAACAAGTGAGACAACAAGTCTCTCTCTCTCTCTCTTTCTCTTCACACGCCTACTCTCTCTCTCTCCCTCTCATGTGGCCGTCCACTATGGATGCCCTAGAAAGGTTCTCCATCGCCGCGGCATCGTCGTTATGCTGACCGATGGTTTGCTCGTGTATCTCAATCTCCTTCGGTGTGTCTCGCTCGTGAAGAAGATATCGGATCTCGTGTGTCGAGATCAGGAGATCTGCCGCTTGGATCATCAACATGGATTGCGAGAAGCACGCGGTTCATCCCCGCGCTCGCAAGCGTCTCCTCCGTCGGATCGGACTTGAGACAGGAGGTCTCTTCGTTTAGAGACTCGATCGCAACCACGCTTCAAGAGGTAATCCTATTACTTGTTTGTGGTTTAGACGAAACGATCCGAGAAATGTTCTTCGATCATGTGGTTTCGTCGCATGAAAAAATTTTAATTTCTGCTGCATAGAACAACTAGTGCGACTAATCGTTCTTCGTCGTATTCGATACGACGATCACTCTTCCGTGATGCGCTTGAGGATCTAACCATATCCTCAGAAGATGCAGTCTTCAACTGGATTCCAGATTGACTATAGAGCCTGAGAACGCATTTTCAATCCCTCTATATACTGCATTTTTGTTTCAATACAGCAGGTTATAGTTTGTGTTGGGAGAAAATCTTTTCATCGTTTATTCCATAACCCTAGGCTATCTTATATATGAGATGAGCCTATGGGTAAATTACATGGGTCATACACAAGTAGAAAGTAATTAAGAAATAGTACATAAAAGCATAAATATATCTCCACACTCCCCCTCAAGATGGAGCGTAGATGTCGATCATGCTCAGCTTGGACGAACATTTCTGAAAGGGCCCTCTAAGTAGTGCCTTGGTGAATATATCTGCGGTCTGATCTCCTGAGCTGACATGAGATGTAGAGATATACCCTTTCTGAATCATATCTCGTATGTAATGACAATCAACTTCAATATGCTTGGTGCGTTCATGAAATGTTGGATTATTTGTAATGAATATAGCAGCCTGATTGTCACATTCCAATGCCATAGGAAGAGGAACCTCTATATGTAAATCTGTAAGCACAGCTCGAGTCCACATCATTTCTGTAGTAGCCTGGGCCATTGCCCTATATTCTGACTCAGCACTAGATCTGGCTACGACGATTTGCTTCTTACTTCTCTATGAGATAAGAGAATCTCCAATGTATATAACAAATCCAGTTGTGGACTTCCTGTCCTTTGGGCACCCAGCATAGTCTGCATCTACGCATGCTGAGATGGTAACCTCTTTCCCCTTTTTAAACAATAGTCCTGCACCAGGAGATGTTTTAAGATACCTGAGTATCATTTGTATAGCATCCATATGTATCTGATGTGGTTGTTCCATGAATTGGCTCACCCGACTAACAGCAAATGCAATATCGGGTCTGGTAATGGTAACATAGAGGAGCTTTCCTACCAACTCTCTGTACCTCCTCTTATCAACCTCATCAGTGTCACCATCATATAGTTTCATGCTTGGATCCATAGGTGTAGTGGCCAGTCGACATCCAAGCATTCTTGTCTCACTTAGCAAATCAGTGACATAATTCCTTTGGGTCATCACGAGTCCCTGTAAATTTCTAGCAAACTCCTGTCCCAGAAAGTATCTCAGATTTCCAAGGTCCTTGGTAACAAATTCATGACCCAAGAATTCTTTTGCCCTTTTTTATTCCTTGTATATTATCTCCTGTAATGAGAATATCATCAACATACACCATAATAGCAACCGTACCTTCGGATATTCTGTGTACAAAAAGAGAATGATCTGCATTTGAACGCTTGTATCCATGCTTCTCAAACAGATCTGAGAGTTTCTGGAACCAATCTCTAGGACTCTGCTTCAGGTCATAGATCGCTTTATGAAGCCCGTGAACACTCCCCCTCAACAGCAAACCCAGGTGGCAATTGCATGTAGACTTCTTCTTGGAGATCGCCATAAAGAAATGCATTCTTGACATCTAATTGAAATAGTAGCCAATCACGAATCATAGCCACAGAGAGAAGAAACCATAAGGTAGAGTGGCGTGCGACAAGTGAGAATGTGTCAAGATAATCCACGCCATAGGTCTGAGTAAACCCTCGTGCAACCAGCCGTGCCTTGTATCTTTCTATGCTACCATCTGCATTTTGCTTGACTGTAAATACCCACTTACAGCTAACTATGGAGGCAGCTGGAGGAGCTGGTACAAGACTCCACGTGCCTCTCGAGCGGAGAGCAGCCATCTCTTCTTCCATAGCCAGCCGCCACCTGTTATCCATCATAGCCTCCTGATAGTTTCTTGGAATCACCACCTCTGATAATGCAACTGCAAAAGACCGGAAGTCGCCAGTCAAGCGATCAAACGACACCACCGATGCCATGGGAACAGTTACGCCTCTGTTTGCGAAGAGCAATGGGTAAGTCCAAATCTGCATGCTCCACATCTGTCCCATCTGTAGAATCCTGCTCAAGTAAGTCATTCGACCCGTCAGTAGAAAATGTGTTATCAGAATATACCTCATGCGTGCTTGATGATGAGCGTTGACAATGAGCAGGAGCAAGTCGACGGGTATAATGGTGTGGTAATGGTGGAACTGGAGCTGATGGTGGTGGTGATGGTGGTGGTGGTGGTGGCATGGTAGGTGGCAGAGGTGGTGGTGGCATGTATATGTTGTCATCAGTGTCTGAATGGGTCAATCGATTACCCGTAGGAGAAAAGTACATCACAGACTCAAAAAAGGTGACATCAGCACTAACGTAGTACTTCTTGTGCAACGGATCATAACACATGTACCCTTTTTGTGTCTTAGAGTACCCAACAAATACACACTTGACAGCTCTAGGAGAGAGCTTGTCAACACCTGGTGACAACTGATGGACAAATGCAATGGAGCCAAACACACGAGGGGTTAGTGAGAATAAGTCTTTGTCTGGAAATGCAAGAGAGAAAGGGATTTTCTCACCCAGGACTGATGAGGGCATACGATTAATAGTGTAACATGCCGTAAGCACAGCATCACCCCAAAAAGAGTGTGGAGCACGACTCTGAATGAGAAGTGTACGCGTGACATCAAGCAAATGCCGGTGTTTTCGTTCTGCAACGCCATTTTGTTGAGACGTGTATGCACATGAAGTTTGATGAATGATACCTCGGGTTGACAAGTATTTGGATAGAGCATGTGTACAAAATTCCAAGGCATTATCAGTTCTCACAATTTTCACAGAAGCACAAAAAACATTTTTAATCTCGGACAAGAAATTCATGATAACACTTCCAGCATCAGATTTATTCTTTAATAAGAAGACCCATGACAAACGTGAGAAATCATCAACAGCAACTAGATAAAACTTGTGTCCCTGGTGATCTGGAACACGACTGGGACCCCAAATGTCGATATGAAACAACTCAAAAATGGAGCTACTGCTCCGACTTTGACGACTGGGAAAGGTCGAGTGGTGATGCTTTCCCAACTGACATGCCTCACACTGGAAGGATGTGTGAGGCGATACCTGCGGCAGGACCCGACACAGTTTCCGATCCTTGGCAGGGGAGACTCCTTCGCTTTTTGGTCTGATGATTGGACGGGAGGGGGGCTCCTTTGCTCGCGGTTCCCACGTTTGTATGCTTTGGCGGATGATAAAAATGTGATGGTTGCGTCTTGTTGGTCGGATGGAAATTGGTTCCCGGTCTTCTCCTCTAATTTCTCGGACCAGAGGCTCGAGGACTTCATGGCGTTGATGGATTCTATCAAGGATGTGGGGCCCCCAGCGGAGAGGAGAGACCATTGGGATTGGCGTGCGGGTCCTTTCACGGTTAGGAAGGCTTTTGGGGCAATTTGCAGGCCTCCGTCAGCTCGCTCGGAGGTTGTGATTCGAGATTGTGCGTTTTTTTGGGCTCTCAAGCTCCCGGAGCAAATTGGTTTCTTCTTGTGGTTGCTGTGGAGACAAAGGCTGATGACAAGGGACCGGTGTGCTAGGCTTTTGGGTTCCACCTCTGATAGGTGCCTTCTTTGCGAGGTGGCGGTGGAGTCCGTCGAGCATCTATTCTTTAGATGCCCCATGCTGATCCAGGTTTGGCAGGAGGTCGGTCTGACTTGGCTTTGCGCTGAGGATCTCGTGGCTTTTTGCGGCTTGCTAGTGGCTAATAGGGGCAGATCTAGGAGGGAGATAATAGGTCATGTTACCATCCTGTCGGTCGTGTGGCTGGGGAGGAATGCTTTACTCTTCTCGGAGCAGCGCTTCTACAAGGAAAACGTGGAGATCCATGCCGCGAGATTAGTGGAGGAATGGGAGGTGTAATTGTTTTTCCCTTTTTTGCATCACTTTTGTTTCTACCTCCTCTGTGTCCGTTTCTTTGTTTTAATAAAAGATGGGGCGAACACCGGCGAATGTCTCCCCCTAGTTCAGGCCTTCAAAAAAAAAGATGACCAAAACGTATATGCCACAAGTATGGTGAGGCTGATCCGGCAGAAGAGGAGTAACCAGCATAGGGTGCTTGAATTAGGCGATAAAGACCGCCCTACTCACGGCCACACCCAATCACCTTGCTTGTAAGGATGTCTTGAAACACGAGAGTGGAAGGGTCAAAAATGGCTCTACAATGTAAATCTTTTGTAATATGGCTAATAGACAACAAGTTCATAGAAAAATCAGAAGCATGTAGAATATTCTGTAAATGCATAGAGCGAGTCAAGCTGATCTCCCCATGTCCTGTAATTGAGGAATGAGTCACGTCTGCAATAACCATTGTACGTCATGGAGGAATAGGTCCGTATGCTCTAAGCTGATTTCTGTCACCGTACAAATGATGTGTGGCTCCAGAATCCATAATCCATTCGACTACATCCGACCCACAACTACTAGTGAATGCATAGGTATTACCTGAGTCGCTGGTGGAGGCCGACGCTGCCACATTGAATTGACTGCGAGGAGCTGAGGAAGACATTGCATGAGAGGTTGGAGGTATGATACCTCTCAATCTGGCCACAAGATCATTGAATCGATGATCCATAGTAGAAGCTGCAGGAGGCTCAATCTGCTCAACCACCCACGCAGAAGCTGGAAATCCATGCTTGGAGTAGCATGTATCTTCGGTATGCCCAGTGCGATGGCAAAAGGTGCAGGGCTGACGTATACGACCACCTCTGCCGCGAGGTCCGCGTCCACGAGAATGATAGGAGCTCCCTCGACCTCGAGAGGCAACCATTGCGGAAGATGACTGACTGGTGAGAGAAGATGGAACAGTGATCCGAATTAGTCGACGGAAAGCTTCCTCCATTGGAGGAATGGTCAAATCTGCCAGAATCTGTGAACAGGCAGCCTCATACTCAGGATCAAAGGCTGTCAAAAAAACGCCAACCATGGTGGCATTCCGCAATGATATATATAAGGAATGGAGTGGACGTCCATTCTGCTTAGTGGTGAAGATATCATGTTGGAGCTGCAGTATCTTCGTCTCGTTCTTGGCTTGTGAATAGGTAGCTGCAAGAATGTCACACATTGCTTTGGCAGTGGGTTGATGAAGTATGTCATTGGCAATCTCCAGTGCCAAGGTACCTGACAGCCACACCTTTGCGTAAGCATCATCTGCCTCCCATGAGGCATTGACTCCAGTCTTCTCGGTCGGTTCTTCCTCGGTAAGAATGTGTTTCTTACCAGTAGACTTCATCATACTCATGAACTGCATAGCCCACAGTTCATAGTTGGTCCCATCCATCTTTACTATGGGCGCAGGACCTCGAAAGGCGTCCATGGAGGGAATGTCAACCTTGTTTTCAGACATGATGACTCGAGAAGACTAATTAAGATGATGAAACACCAGGTTTTCTGTCCTGACATATAGAGATCCGATTGCATATGCAAATTTATGCAACCGATCTCATATAGAACACGGAGACGACTTCTTTTCTAGCAGCCAACAGCAAGTGGGATCGTCGAGGGCCGCACTGAGTGGTACTGGAAAACCGCGTGGGCGGCATTGGCCGTAGGGGAGGAGCCGCAGGGGGCTGTGCGGTCGTCGCAGGCGAAGGCGGAGGCACAGGCGGAGGCGGAGGGGTGCTGGGGTCTCGGGAGACGCGCTGGGCGAGGTGTTGACGCCGCTGCAGGTGGTTGTGTGCCACAGGGGCACCGGTGCCGCCGGAGGCGGCGCTTAGAGGAGCCGAGAGGAGAGGTAGGGAGGAGGGGATAGGGTTAGGGTTTCGGAGCCTCGGTCTAGGACCGCCGCTCTGATACCATGTTGGGAGAAAATCTTTTCATCGTTTATTCCATAACCCTAGGCTCTCTTATATAGGAGATGAGCCTATGGGTAAACTACATGGGTCATACACAAGTAGAAAGATAATTAAGAAACTGTACATACAAGCATAAATATATCTCTATATTTGAATTTAAATGACTATGAGGTTTCCGTAATCACTATATAATGATTGGTGGGGCATTCTTGCGAATCCAAAAAGGTGGTTTATGATATATAAGGTTCATTAAGATAATGCATCATATAAGGAACTCTTAACTCAGGGATAAAAGAGTGCCAATGAAAAATCAGATAGTTAGAACAGCTTTATCCCTTCTCGATCATGTTGGGGCACATTTAAGAAGAGAAGATTTGAAGGCTAATAATCATTACATTATTTTATTCTTCCCAATTTAGATTTCAATGATCTCTGAATCCGCATGGAATGCATAATTATCTAGTTGAGTTGTTTTATATTGTTTTTCAAATAAGGAAATATAGGAATTAAATGGCATATTTAGGAGGATGAAAATAGAGAGAGCTTTATATTCGTTATTATATATTCTAGTTGTCGAGAGAAATCTATAGTTTTAAAAAAACTTAGATCAAAGTGAGATCCTTTTTCTTTATATTTCATCTTTATATTTAATAAAGTAGAGAGAGAAAAAGAGTCACAGGCGATCAGGGAAGGTTCAAACAAGAAAGGAGGCATGAGAGTTTCATTAAAAAAGTCTTCCAGACCAATGTGTGAACTTCCGGTATTAACGGCAGCTAGGAAATGTCCAACATCTCAGCATAGGTTCGTCGAGCATGGATATATTGGTGCTTAGATATTAAGATAAATGGTTAGGGATGGAAGACTTGACCATCGAGACCACCCTCATGCAAATTCTTGCAAGATATGATGAATTGACGAAAAGAGCCAAAATCTTGTAAACTATAGAATTCCTCTTGCAACTAGACTATAAGCTCTCTTTCTTATTCTTCGAACTCTCCCAGGGAACTCTTCATGCTGATCCCAATTCGGTTTGTTACTTAACTTACTTTAAGAGAGCATCGTGCTTATTATTTGAAAAGAAGTAGGGAATTAGACAATGTAGACTTTAATAGCTATTTGATTTTGCGAGCTAGACCAATGTAATAATATAATCTTGGGTGATTTCATGGTCCTGCTAGAGCTCCTTGATGTCAAGCCGGAAAAGAATAGCTCTTAATGTCATACTCCTCTCTATCTCATTAGTACTCATTGAGCTTGTCTCTTCCCCTATAATCTAATCCCTCCTTTTCCCTTTCTAGACGCATCAATCCACCATTACGTTGTTCTTGATCTCTCGCGAGATGAGATTTTTCTTTTTCTAGTTAGCCCGCTACGCTCACAATTTTAACATATCATTGATATTTACAGTCCCATCATGACACTGAAAGAAAATCAGTGCCTTGGAGTGGAGGTGAGAAAAGTTAGATGATCATGTCCTAAGAAATAGGTCCATGGGTGAAGAAGTCATGGGAGAAAACTACTAGGCACAATGTTTATTTGGATTTAACTACGAAATTCTATAATAGACTGAATGGAGGTAAAAAAGATCCAAGTTGGGCACTTGATGTGGGAGGATACAAAATTTGATATATATTTGTTTGGAAGTTGTCCCCTGTACATGTAAAACCATATCAATATTTGAGTAAGAGAGGTATACATGTCAAAGGACAGCCTCGAAATTCATTTTTTGTGCATGTAGATTGTCGTGAAAATCACTTCAAATATTGTATTTTCCAAATATTGGGCAGATGTCTCTTCTTGCATAACTTCACTTTATGTAGCAAATACGCACAAAACAGTAGACCAAGTACCTTTTTACCAAAAAATAGTATCCAGTGCCTATTGTGTTTAAATATGCAAGAACATGTCGGAAAATACACTTAAAAAATCTACCATTTAATAGTAGCAGCTGCTGCAGCCAAGCAGAGATAATACTGCTTGTAGTAGGTGTCCAGCCCCAATGCTGATGGTTCCTTGGCAGCCAAATTTTTAACAAGCAAAGCACCCTGCAAAATTAGAGAGCTAAAGGATATATTGACAAAATAGAGAATAATGAAAAGCTATGAATGTGTATTAGACCTTTGTATCATCAAAGCAACCTCGGTACATCACAACCTTCTTTGCAGACGTGCAATATTTATCCACCAGCTCCGATACCCCAACCATGCCATCTGCTGCCAGCTTGTTAGGGGGGACGATGATGACAATTGGATCATAAAAATGAAGCAAGGTTTTCATGTTCTGATACGAATTACTGGTTTCAATAAATTGAGATAGATGGAGTGCTGCAGACCACAAATCAAATGCGGCAACTCCAACCTGCATGTGGTGTATGGTCAAGTATATGAAAGGAATGGAATGCGATTGTCATTAAACAAACATGACGCCCTGTTGTTATAAGAATCTCAAGTAAAAAATGACTTTCAGGGTGTTCGACTTGGATAAGCAGAACACTGAGTAAAGGTGTCAATCGAGCAAATCCTCCTGTCAGAAGGCACCTTGCATGGTTTTTAAGTCCAAATTGGAAGATTCTGATATTGTCTGCTTAAACTATAATACTGCAATTCTTTAACATTATACTTTCTTTATTTCACACTTTAAAAAACATTTTCCATCTGAAAAAAGACTCTTGACAAAGGTGTAAGGAGGAAGAGGATGCTCAGTTGACAAAGGTGTAAGGCGGAAGAGGATGATCGATTGCAATCCTATTTGCGGTTTTGACAGTGTTGCAGGATGCTGCAAGCACTTCTTTATGAACGCCAAATTCGATGACCCCTGCAAACGAGCAGGATCAATTGGTTGATCACATCTCAATTGACAGTTTTTAGAAGAGCTTCAGCGGAAGGCATTTCCATCCACTGGGGAAAAGCATGCAGCATGTTAATACTTCGTCGGACATTGTGGTTTATGTTCAATTGATATTTATTTCTATTGGGTGGATGAGAATCCATTTAACTTGGAGTCCTAATATATGCAACTCACCCGTATTTTTGTAAAACAAGTGAAAAACAACCCCATCCACCTAAGCATTTGGCATCCCCACCTATGGCTTGTCCCTTCCATCGAGCATTGTGTTCTTCTGCTTGCTTGATTGGCATTAATTTGATATGGTGTCAAAGCCATTTCGATCAAAGTTTGGGTGCTTCGAGGAGACTCTTAAATATATTTTGTTGATATTTGGTTTGCATGTTTGCTGCATTTAGCTTTCTGATCTTTTTAGTTATTTCTTTTATGTGGTTCTCATGGTATTTGCACCTTCGATTTTCTCTTGAGGGTTCTCCAAATTAATCAAGGAAATCCATTCATATTTTATAATATGGTATCAGAGCAACAACGTTAAATTGTGGCTTTGTATCTGTTCAAAACCTTAAACCCTAATCTTGATATATCTCGCCTTGTCACCAAGGCCACCACTATCACCAGTGACACTTGAAACAGCACCACCGGTGGTGCCACCTGCACCTCTCAAGTACCTCTAGAGTATAGAGATATATTTGTGTTTTCGTATTGTTTCTCTGTTTTCTTTTCTTATATCTGTATTATGTACTTTACCCATAGGTTTCTCCCCTATATAAGAGGTCCTATGGTTCAAGCAATACAATAACTTCTATTATTTTCCCAGCATGGTAGCAGAGCGTCGGTACTAGACCAGCCGAGAAAGCCCTAACCATAACTGTAGAGATATGTTTCTTTACAATAGTTATTTCTTGTTTCTGTATTATTTCCTAACTTTCTGTACTTATGGATGTCTAATGTGATTTACCCATAGGCTACTCTCCTACATAAGAGAGCCTAGGGTTCACGGAATAAGCAAGTCTTTCTATTTTTCCAACATGGTATCAGAGCGGCAGTCCTAAATCGGAGCTCATGTACTGAAACCCTAACCCTAACACCCACCGCAAGCCCCTCCTCCCCGTGCCGCGCCTCGCCTCGAGCAGCCCCGCACCGCGCCTCCCTGCGTTGCACCCCGAGTCACGCCTCCTCGTGCAGCGCCCCGTGCTGCGCCCCGTGTTACGCCCCGCCTAGGCTTCCGTGCCTCGACTCTCGTGCCTCGACCTCCCCGTATTGCGCCTAGGGTCATGCCTCGGCTTTCATGTCGCCTAGGCTACCACCACCTAGGCTCTCCCTCATCGAGGTTGTTGCCGCCTTGGTTCCCGTACGTGACGCCTATGCTTCTCTAGGCCTCGTCGTTACCTAGGTTCTCGTCAAACCTTCTTCTTTATGGATTTGGTTGTTTGAGTCTACACATGCAACTGAACCCGTGAATGTCAGTGTAGACAAAAGTCTATCCAGTCTACAACCCTAGTCTTATAATATCATCATGTCAGAAAGCAAGGTCGATATTCCCTCCACATGTGCCTTCAGAGGTCCTACGTCTATTGTGAAGATGGATGGGTCAAACTATGAACTGTGGGCTATGCAGTTCATGAGTATGATGAAGTCTATCGGTAAGAAACACATTCTTACCGAGGAAGAGCCTGCTAAGAAGACTGAGGTTAATGCCTCATGGGAGGCGGGTGATTAACCTAAGTAGGGTATTACACAGATTTCTCTATCAAAACAACTATAAAAGCGGAATCGAAAGTGTAGAACCATAAGCGATGGAGAATCGATAGACACATGCGTCTTAGGTGAGTGAAAGTGTGATGAATCACTGGTTTCACTAACATGCATAGTCGCCCACACCTAAGTAGGGGTATTACACAGATTTATCCTTGAACCATAATAGAAAATGAATCGGAAAAGGAAGATGAATTGAAAACTAAGCCAGAAAAAGAAGGTGAATCGAAAACTTAAGTTAGGGTTTACCTACGAAGCCAAGTAAGATAGGATCATACCTTCCCCCTCCTCGTCCTCCCAGCAGTACTTCGTTGGCGCTCCTTTCACGCCTTCCTCTCCTCCTCCCAACCTCTCGACCTAGCCTTCGAGGAAGTAGCGGTAGTGAAAATCGTAAAGAATGAATGGGTGGGGCGTATTTATAGGATCCGGAAAACCACTAATCACGGTTAGTAAACCATGGTTTAAACATTAACTGCAGTTAGCGGCTCATGGTTTTGAACCATAATTTTGGCCAATTCTTATCCAAAACTGAAGGCTTAAGTTAGAACTTTCCAGAGGATTCTTGTAACATCCGAATCCGTATACACCCGAACCCGACCCGATTAAGGTCTGTTTAACCCAATAAAGTTGCCGGTCGGCATCAGATGACTTATATCGACTAATTGGTCGTGAATCAAAAGCCGTTCGGTTAAAATCGACCAAAAATCGATCGTTTCGTAATTCGTGCCGCGAAAAGCCGCGACGCAAATTCGGAAACCGTAAAACGAACCGAGACCGTCATGAGATCCGATTCGACAAAAGAAGACCAACGGAATTGACCGTTCGTCAATCGGATGTCGTTTGATATTTTAAAATCACAAAATTTAATCTCAAAAAAAAACCGTATCCGAAAATTTCGGGTATTCAAAACTCGATCGGAACTATATCGATATTATACTCATTTCGATCGTCGTTGAAAAACGATCAAATCGAGATGTTTCGCATCGAATTCCGACACTCGAGGCATGAATACGGTCAACTTTATGTTTGTTAAGTAAAGAAAGTTTTGAATATATAATATATATATTAAATTAATTATTACAAGTCTACTCGGTTGTAGTATAAAATAAAATTCAATTTATTCTGCTACTGTAGCAACAGACTACCATATGTTAAAAAAAAATCCAACGAGAATAGACCAGCCGTATACCACTTGTCCCTTTCTTTTATACCACTTGGCCCCTTCTTTTATTCCACTTGGCAGTCCAAACCCCCTTATTTATATCAACCTCCCATGATTCTTCTCTAATTTCCTCTTTCGAATTCTACCGAGAAGGGAGTACTTCTCTGTCGTGCTGCTCTCCACTGCAGTGGGGACAAAGGCTCTTGTATTTTGGTTTGCGAGTTTGCTCTTCAACAGGAAGAAGAAACTTCTCTGCATAGGATGCTACTGCTGCAGCAAGGCAGCAACCTTTTGTTGCTGAAAACCACTTGACGGTTCCAAATTTCTGCTGCTCCTCTTCTCCACAAAATTGTTGCATGCATGTTCTTCAAGGTACCATCCTATTAGCCCTCTTGCTGCCATGCATAAGATTATCCTGTAACATCCGGTTTCCAACTAAACCCAGACTCAAGCCAATTAGCATCCGATTAATCCAATAAAGTTATCTAACAACATTACATAACCTAAATCGACCAATTGATCACGAATCAAAAGTCGTTCGGGAGAAATCGACCAAAAATCGATCACTTTGTAATGCGCGCCGTGAAAAGCCGCGACGCAAATTCGGAAACCACAAAACGAACGGAGACCGTCATGAGATCCGATTCGATGAAACAAGACCAACGGAATCAACCGTTCGTCAATCGGAGGTCGTTTGATATTTTAAAATTCCAAAATTTAACCCCAATTCAAAACCGTATCTCGAAAAATTTCGGGAATCCAAATCGATCGAAAATATATCAATATTATACTCATATTGACCGTCATTCTGAGACAATCAATTCAAGATATTGTGCGTCAAAATCCGAGGTCCGACGCGCGATTGCGGATGACTTTAAAATAAGAGAGAAATTGGAAAATAAAGATATATATATATATTATTCAGATTAAAGAAGCAGCTGTTGCCGTTGAGTGTTTTTTTTCTCCACGTGGCTTTTGATGTGTTGTAGAAAATATGGAAGTTAATGAATAAGAAGTTGGTGCCAATTGTCTCTATTAACTTGTGGTTATGATTGTGAATGTCATGTGGAAAATTATCCGCGCGAAAAATTTCCCAGTATTTCTATAAATTATGCGATCTCTAGTGAATGGAAAGCCGCGAAGGTAGTGTAAACGGGTACCCGGATCCTCGGGGGTTCACATATCCATATCCTCTTATTCTCCTTTCAAATTTATTCTGGAATCGATGAATCAAAGGGATCCAGATATAAAAAAATTGAAAATGTAGTACGGTTATTCTCTGCTCTTGACTTAAGAAAAAGAAATGTTGAATTTAAAATTTCTGTCTGTTCCAGTGTTCTCTACACCTATAAAAAAAACACATGATTAAGACCTACAAGTTCTGTTCGTTGTTCCTGTTTAGAAAAAGAAAGTTTTTTTTTTTGCTGCTCCTGGAAGTCCCCGGTTTTTCACCATTTGGCTGCTGCATGCAGCCATAGCTACTGCTCCAGCCACAGTTTCAACACCCAATGAAGTCCATTCTGGAGCTGTTCTTGGAAGTCGTTCTTACATGCAATTGGATCTCAAATTTTTGAAGATCCATTGGTACATCCCTCCCCTCCTCCTTGCTGCCATACATGCTTATTTCACTTGATATACGTACAATCCTATTACCTATTTCTTGCTTCCATACATGCCAATTACACATTTAATTTCCATGCCAAGTTTTTAAACCCTGGAATTCCAAGGAGGAAACTTGAAGATATGAAAAATTTCATACAAAGATCTCTATCTCAATTCAGAATCTCTGCTCTAGGTTGGAACAAATAAAATTTTGATTTAAATTATGTTATGGGTTTCTGCTCCTGCTCCTGTTTGGAAGAAAAATAAATAAATATTTGGTTGATAAAATCTGATCACGCCAGTGAATATAGGAGATTAAGTCTCTTCTCTGGTTGTTTGACTGCAGACAACCACTATTAGGACATCTATCTCTCAACTCTACGAGATTAGGAAAGAAATAATTGGGAGGTAATTAGCATACGATTAGCTTTTTATTGTAAGTAGGATCCAATGACTGTGTTGCATATTCTGAAACCGAGCATGCTATTTTATCATAATACTGAAATATTACAGCATAAATATCATAAATGGGTATCCAAATTTTATAACAAATGCTGGGAATATGCACATGTTAGATGTGCAAAATGCATATAAAAATGATAGGAAGATTGTGGTTATGGGTATGTATTACATATCCTAAAGGGTACATGTATATATATATAAATAAATGGTCATTAAAATTGGTAGATAATATATGGGAGAAGGTGTGAGTATTTTCTACATATATTACATTATGCAAAGTTATATGAGTTATAAGATCAAGACTTGTTAAAGTCTATTTTTTTAGGCATTTAGTCTGCTTGCCTTCATTATACAAAAGATATGGATATAAACTAAATTGAAATTTTCTCTGCTACTTCTATCTACTTAATTAAAATCAAAAGATTGAATATATTCTAGACTGTCTTGCTAATAGTCTGCTTTCCTTGTAAAATTATAATAAAACATTTAATTATAGATTTGGGAACTAAATTATTAACTGTACTCTCTGCTCAGTTAAATTAAGAAGATTTGAAGTTCTCAAAATTAAATTATAATTATTAAGTATACAATTGCATTGATGTCTTCTTTATGTAGCCCAAAATACTAAATATATGTTAAGTTTTGTTAATAGTTTCAGTGCCACTGGAAATTTACTAATTAGTCCTGTTTTATAGGAAATGAACATATATGTTTTAGTTGGCCTTTGAGTTAAATACAGTACAAGTACTGTGTACGTTTCCTTTGGATGGTAACAGATTGTATCCTAAATTATTATATTAATAATTATTATATCTAACAATGCAATTGACTTGATCACTTCGATTGATGGAAATACACATTTAGACTCGATAAGACATGAACGTGAGTGGTTCGGACATCAGTCCATTATAGGGAGACCATCTAATAGTAGGAACTCATATTAACCAATACTAGAGCTCTATCCCGTTCTGACATGTTTTCTCTTAATTGCAAATATAGTCACTATATAAATCATTACAATTTATATGAGATCTGTTAACCTTAAATCATTACAATTGGAATCATTGACAAGATAATCAGATCTGTAAAATTGATCACATAGAAGATTACGGAGGGATTGAGGAATCAAGCATGTATGATGGTGAATCAGGATATCAATTAATTGTGCCGGTCATGGTGACCTTTACACCTGACTGTACGAGGGTGCGGTGACCCTCAACTGGGCGGAGGAAAGGAAGCCCAGTTAGGGCAGCGGCCGCTTAATGCGCGGGTCTAGGATCCCAGTCCCTTTTCCGTTTTTATGCAAGCTTGCAGTGTTTTTACGCCTCGTTGGGATCCCGACTGTAGACCAGTTACGCTGACCCTGTTTTAGGATACCCAGGCGGGGGATCCTTGGTTTTCAGTTTCACGTACGAGCTCGGTTGCCCGTTACCGGTCGGGTTGTTTCTAGAGCGACTTTTCCGGGAAGTCCCTCTCACCCGTCTCAGTGGCGTAGTTTGGGAGTAGACCTATCCCTCTATTGGACCGTCCTTCCAATTAGAGGGCGAGACGGAAGAGCCCTTGTGTTGGCTTCTTCACCGCTTGAGTTTTTCTTTCGCCAACAGACTTGGCGATTCTACATACAGATCATCCATATCTATACCTATATCTACATCATCGGGAGTTACATCAGAAAGAGAGTTACAGTCATGGTTTGGAGGAAATCACAATTAAAATTGAGATGATTAGAAGTGACTATAATCAGTTTTGAAATCCCTATAAAGATCACAGTTTAAGTTGAGTAAATGGAAGTAACTATAAGCTGAATTCGAAATCTTAATAAGCTAGTGGACGTGTTGGGAACTTAGTTAGGATGCATTATACAACACCGCATGCCTATGGAGGCACCCCAACCCTAAGACATTCCCCTAGTCTTAGAGTCATAGTGTGAGGTTTCACACGAACCAAGACCACAGACTGTCCACTAGACTTAAGAATTTAATAAATCATTATATCTTCTTATCTCATCTTTCCCATCGTCAAAATCCACAAATATGATCTCTAAGTAATATGAGAATAAAATATACATACTTATGAGCAATTAGTTACCATAGAGATTTGCTCATTTGGGAAATATCGGGATAATGGCTGATCATGAGAGGTGTTTACTAGAAATTTGAAAACCTTTTTCATTTGCAAGTAGAATTAAATTTTAATTTGAGTTGTTCCTGCCTCTCTACTTGCTTGCTTTTGGTAACAATAAATGCCTGTTATTTTATATAAGTTTTTGGGAGGTACCAGCAACCGCTGACTCCTCTTCTTTCCTAACATGTTTGGCAGGCAAACAGCCTACAGTTCATTAGCTATACATGCTTCCTGGAGATAAAATATACACTAGACGGTATGATTCACTTTCTCTCAGTTTTTGTTCAATTCATAATGTATTATGTTTCTTTCTCTTCAGTCAGATTTTGGGATATTGTATGTACTGTCAGAAATTGGTACATGTTGAAGTTAATGAAAAGAGATTTGGTGATAATTGTTCTATGAGCTTGTGATTATGAATGTTAACATGAATGTCTGATGAAATTATTTCATTCGCGAAAAATTTTCCCCGTACTTTCAGTTACTTAATGCGATAGAAATGAATGTTGTAACGCGAAATGTGTGTAAACGGGTACTCGGATCCTAGGGGGTTCACAGTTTGGTATCAGAGCAGTGGTACCCCGATACACACATTCGCAGTATTTCAATTTCGATCGCATTGAGTTCTCGGATAGCGGCATTCTTCCGACTTGTCGTAAGTCCGAGAAAAGAAATATGACATTCAGATTCAAATACCACAGTTGTCACCGATTTCATTAATTTCCATATTATATCCCAAGAAGAGAAAAAGCATATATTATAAGTATCTCCAAATGGTACTTTTATGACTAACAATGGTTCTCATGCAGAGCCATGTCATCCCGACCAGACCAGGAGATGACTAACCAACTAGTATACATACTGACTACTCTTGTCAACCTTTCCATGATCTACTTAATTCGAGCATGACACATTCTTTTCTAGCTTTGAGACTATTAGTTTCTTTAGGTAGAGTCGTAGAGATTCTCTTCTCCATATCACATCCGAGGGTCAGGTGGTTAGTTGTTTGTCATTCTCTGATAGTCAGGCACTTGCCCATACTGATTGGCGGACACGAGATGCTCGCAGATTGTTTACTCCTACAACTTGATGAGTTTAACTTGATTCTAGGCATGGATTGGTTATCTGCTCAACATGCACTTGTAGATTGCTTTAGGAAGACGGTTGTCTTCAGAATCCCAGATTTACCCCAGTTTACTTTTGAGGGTACCATACATGACTCCACCATGGAGTACATTTCAGTATTGCGAGCTCAGCGACTTGTTGATCAGGGTTGCGATTCTTACCTTGCATTTGTTCGGGAAGTGTCTGACCAGGAGCCGATGACACAGGACATCCAAGTAGCATCAGAATACCCAGACGTGTTTCCTGATAAGCTACCAGGATTACCCCCAGAGAGAGAGATCGAGTTCGAGATTTCATTGCTGCCAGATACACAGCCGATCTCTTTTTTTTTGAAGCTCAAAAACGGGGGACGCACTCGTTGGTGCTCGCCCCATAATTATTGAAGAAACAAAGTTGAGAAGAGACTTACAGCGAGTATGCGGAGAGAAAAAGGGAGAGAGAAGAAACCCAAAGAAAAACCGAAGGTATCACAATACGATACCTCCACTACAGCAAGGACCCCCTAGGCAACAGACCAATCACAGACCATACGTGAAGCAGAGATGAGAACGTTTTCCGAGTAGCTGAATTGCGGGAACTGAAGGTGCAGTTACAGGAGTTACTTGACTTGAGATTCGTGAGGCCGAGCACTTCACCTTGGGGTGCTCCGGTTCTAATTGTCGAGAAGAAGGATGGATCCGTGAGACTATGCATCGATTATCGGCAGTTGAACAAGAGAACGGTGAAGAACCGTTATCCCTTGCCGTGCATCGATGATTTATTCGAACAGCTCCAGAGATCTTCGGTGTTCTCGAAAATCGATCTTCGCTCCGGCTATCATCAGCTGAGGATTCGCGAGTCGGATATTACGAAGACAGCCTTCAGGACTCGCTATGGACACTACGAGTTTGTGGTGATGCCGTTTGGGCTCACCAATGCACCTGCGGCTTTCATAGATATGATGAATCGTATTTTCCGTCCATACTTGGACAAGTTTGTAGTGGTGTTCATAGATGATGTACTCATATACTCACGGAATGAATGGGATCATACGAATAATCTACGGATTGTTTTGGACACATTGAGGGAGCACAAGTTATATGCCAAGTTGAGCAAATGTAAGTTCTGGTTATCTCATGTCTCATTTTTGGGACTCGTCATTTCTGGAGCAGGTATCGCGGTTGATCCTGCGAAGATTGAGGCAATCATGTCTTAGGAGCAGCCCAAGACAGTTACTCAGATTCGGAGTTTCCTCGGGCTAGCGGGCTATTACAGACGCTTTGTCAACGGATTTTCACGCATTGTTCGCCCTCTGACACGACTGACACAGAAGTGAGTTCCATTCATTTGGGACGATTCATGTGAGCAGGCCTTCCAGACACTGAAGGAGAGATTGACGACGACACCTATTCTTGCTCTTCCTTCAGATACTCAGGACTATGCGGTATACACAGATGCATCTGGAGAAGGTCTAGGAGCGGTATTGATGCAAAGAGGATAGGTGATTGCATACGCATCACGATAGTTGAGACCGCACGAGCGGAACTACTCCACACATGACTTAGAGTTGACGGCAGTTGTTTTCGCCTTGAAGATCTGGCGCCACTATCTTTATGGTGTGAACTTCGAGATTTTCACGGATCACCAGAGTCTGAAGTACATCTTTGATCAGAAGGAGTCAAATATGAGGCAGCGCAGATGGCTCGAGCTACTGAAGGATTATGATTGCACGATCTCTTACCATCCCAGTAAGGGAAACGTGGTAGCCAATGCACTTAGCAGGAGAGCACATGCACAGGGTACGGCGAACTGGCTATATACGTGAGATATGCTCGCATCTTTGATTGATTGGCATCCTCAGGAGAGCGCATCCATTTCTACTGCCGTGTCTTCACGATTCAGCAATTTGTGAGATCGTATTGTCGACGGCCAGAAGACAGATCCTTGGATTTGAGATAGATATATGCGCGTCGTCAAGGATGAGGTTGATGATTTTGTTGTGACGAAGTCTATTTTATGTAAGGCAGGACGGGTCGTTGTACCCAACGACGAGCAGTTACGCAGAGATATTCTTGATGAGGTACACAATTCACGGTTATCTATCCATGTAGCGTGATCTGCGCCGACATTTCTAGTGGGATGGAATGAAGCGCGATGTGGCGCAACATGTCAGCAGATGCATGACCTGGCAGATGGTCAAAGCTGAGGACAGGAGACCACCGGGATTACTACAGTCTCTCCCCATTCCTGAGTAGAAGTGGGAGAGCATTCTATGGATTTTGTCACAGGTTTGCCGAAAAAAAAACCAGGTGGCCATGATTCCATTTGGGTCGTTGTTGATAGGTTGACCAAGTCAGCCCACTTCATACCTGTCAACACGACTTACACTCCATCTAGATTGGCCAAGCTTTAGGTGCAGAATATCATTAGACTTCATGGTATACCACGAGAGGTGGTGTCTGACAGGGATTCGAGATTTACGTCACATTATTGGCACCAGTTCATGTCAGCACTACAGACAGAGCTGAGGATGAGTTCTGCATATTATCCGCAGACAGATGGGAAGAGTGAGCGCACCATTCAGACGCTTGAGGATCTACTTCGCTTGCACTTTGGAGTGGAAAGGGTCCTGGAAGGACCATCTGCCGTTAGTAGAATTCACGTACAACGACAGCTATCATTCCAGTATTGGCATGGCACCATTCGAAGCCCTATACGGGCAGAGATGTCTTACACCTCTTAATTGGCGTGAGGTAGGTGATCATGCCCTTTACTCCGTGGATCTCCTGGAGAAGACCGCAAGAGCTGTTGATCTTGTGAGACGGAGGCTTCTGACAGCACAAAGCCGCCAGACGAACTATGCGGATCGTCGGAGGAGAGACATAAAGTTTCATGTAATTTAATTATTTCCTCTTCACCATTCAATTATGACATATATATGTTCAACTAAATCTCATACTAACGACATTCCTACAAAATATAGATAGGAGATTGGGTATTCCTCCGTGTATCTCCCATGAAGGGAGTGCAGAGATTCGGTGTCCGTGACAAGTTGGCGCCACGATATGTTGGACCGTTCGAGATTCTTGCTCGAGTGGGGAAGGTTGCTTACTGAGTAGCCCTTCCTCCAAATCTTTCAGCTATCCATGATGTCTTCCACGTATCCAACCTGAGGAAGTATGTGCACGACCCTCGGCACATCATCAGTTACGAGAATCTTGATGTGGAGCCTGATCTGAATTATGAGGAGAAGCCGGTCCAGATACTTGACCATGCTGTAAAAAAAAGCTTCGCAGCAACGAGATTTCATTGGTCAAGGTTTTGTGGCACCGTCACGGCGTCGAAGAGGTAACGTGGGAGACTGAAGCTGACATGAGAGCCAGATATCCACATCTTTTCTAAATGTAATCATCAAAACAAGCTTTTGTAATTAGATACATGATAAATATATGGCTTGTTTTCTCTTTGAGGTTTTTATGGGTTCAAAATCCTTTGAGGTTTTTATGAACATATGAAATTCAAACAAGAACATCTAATGACCTTGACTCGAGTCTCGAGGACGAGACTCCCTTTGAGGTTTTTATATTTGTAACATCCGAATCCGTACACACCCGAACCCGACCCGATTAAGGTCTGTTTAACCCAATAAAGTTGCCGGTCGGCATCAGATGACTTATATCGACTAATTGGTCGTGAATCAAAAGCCGTTCGGTTAAAATCGACCAAAAATCGATCGTTTCGTAATTCGTGCCGCGAAAAGCCGCGACGCAAATTCGGAAACCGTAAAACGAATCGAGGAGTCATGAGATCCGATTCGACAAAAGAAGACCAACGGAATTGACCGTTCGTCAATCGGATGTCGTTTGATATTTTAAAATCACAAAATTTAATCTCAAAAAAAAACCGTATCCGAAAATTTCGGGTATTCAAAACTCGATCGGAAGTATATCAATATTACACTCATTTCGATCGTCGTTGAAAAACGATCAAATCGAGATGTTTCGCATCAAATTCCGACACTCAAGGCATGAATACGGTCAACTTTATGTTTGTTAAGTAAAGAAAGTTTTGAATATATAATATATATATTAAATTAATTATTACAAGTCTCTACTCGGTTTTAGTATAAAATAAAATTCAATTTATTCTGCTACTGTAGCAACAGACTACCATATGTTAAAAAAAAATCCAACGAGAATAGACCAGCCGTATACCACTTGTCCCTTTCTTTTATACCACTTGGCCCCTTCTTTTATTCCACTTGGCAGTCCAAACCCCCTTATTTATATCAACCTCCCATGATTCTTCTCTAATTTCCTCTTTCGAATTCTACCGAGAAGGGAGTACTTCTCTGTCGTGCTGCTCTCCACTGCAGTGGGGACAAAGGCTCTTGTATTTTGGTTTGCGAGTTTGCTCTTCAACAGGAAGAAGAAACTTCTCTGCATAGGATGCTACTGCTGCAGCAAGGCAGCAACCTTTTGTTGCTGAAAACCACTTGACGGTTCCAAATTTCTGCTGCTCCTCTTCTCCACAAAATTGTTGCATGCATGTTCTTCAAGGTACCATCCTATTAGCCCTCTTGTTGCCATGCATGAGATTATCCATATCCTCTTATTCTCTTTCAAATTTATTCTGGAATCGATGAATCAAAGGGATCCAGATATAAAAAAAATTGAAAATGTAGTACGGTTATTATCTGCTCTTGACTTAAGAAAAAGAAATGTTGAATTTAAAATTTCTGTCTGTTCCAGTGTTCTCTACACCTATAAAAAAAACACATGATTAAGACCTACAAGTTCTGTTCGTTGTTCCTGTTTAGAAAAAGAAATTTTTTTTATTTGCTGCTCCTGGAAGTCCCCGGTTTCTTCTCCATTTGGCTGCTGCATGCAGCCATAGCTACTGCTCCAGCCACAATTTCAACACCCAATGAAGTCCATTCTGGAGCTGTTCTTGGAAGTCGTTCTTACATGCAATTGGATCTCAATTTTTTGAAGATCCATTGGTACATCCCTCCCCTCCTCCTTGCTGCCATACATGCTTATTTCACTTGATATATGTACAATCCTATTACCTATTTCTTGCTTCCATACATGCCAATTACACATTTAATTTCCATGCCAAGTTTTTAAACCCTGGAATTCCAAGGAGGAAACTTGAAGATATGAAAAATTTCATACAAAGATCTCTATCTCAATTCAGAATCTCTGCTCTAGTTTGGAACAAATAAAATTTTGATTTAAATTATGTTATGGGTTTCTGCTCCTGCTCCTGTTTGGAAGAAAAATAAATAAATATTTGGTTGATAAAATCTGATCACGCCAGTGAATATAGGAGATTAAGTCTCTTCTCTGGTTGTTTGACTGCGGACAACCACTATTAGGACATCTATCTCTCAACTCTACGAGATTAGGAAAGAAATAATTGGGAGGTAATTAGCATACGATTAGCTTATTATTGTAAGTAGGATCCAATGACTATGTTGCATATTCTGAAACCGAGCATGCTATTTTATCATAATACTGAAATATTACAGCATAAATGTCATAAATGGGTATCCAAATTTTATAACAAATGCTGGGAATATGCACATGTTAGATGTGCAAAATGCATATAAAAATGATAGGAAGATTGTGGTTATGGGTATGTATTACATATCCTGAAGGGTACATGTATATATATATATATATAAATAAATGGTCATTAAAATTGGTAGATAATATATGGGAGAAGGTGTGAGTATTTTCTACATATATTACATTATGCAAAGTTATATGAGTTATAAGATCAAGACTTGTTAAAGTCTATTTTTTTAGGCATTTAGTTTGCTTGCCTTCATTATACAAAAGATATGGATATAAACTAAATTGAAATTTTCTCTGCTACTGCTATCTACTTAATTAAAATCAAAAGATTGAATATATTCTAGACTGTCTTGCTAATAGTCTGCTTTCCTTGTAAAATTATAATAAAACATTTAATTATAGATTTGGGAACTAAATTATTAACTGTACTCTCTGCTCAGTTAAATTAAGAAGATTTGAAGTTCTCAAAATTAAATTATAATTATTAAGTATACAATTGCATTGATGTCTTCTTTATGTAGCCCAAAATACTAAATATATGTTAAGTTTTGTTAATAGTTTCAGTGCCACTGGAAATTTACTAATTAGTCCTGTTTTATAGGAAATGAACATATATGTTTTAGTTGGTCTTTGAGTTAAATATAGTACAAGTACTGTGTACGTTTCCTTTGGATGGTAACAGATTGTATCCTAAATTATTATATTAATAATTATTATATCTAACAATGCAATTGACTTGATCACTTCGATTGATGGAAATACACATTTAGACTCGATAAGACATGAACGTGAGTGGTTCGGACATCAGTCCATTATAGGGAGACCATCTAATAGTAGGAACTCATATTAACCAATACTAGAGCTCTATCCCGTTCTGACATGTTTTCTCTTAATTGCAAATATAGTCACTATATAAATCATTACAATTTAAATGATCCAAGGTCTAATGATTTTCATAAGACAATCCTTTATATGAGATCTGTTAACCTTAAATCATTACAATTGGAATCATTGACAAGATAATCAGATCTGTAAAATTGATCACATAGAAGATTACGGAGGGATTGAGGAATCAAGCATGTATGATGGTGAATCAGGATATCAATTAATTGTGCCGGTCATGGTGACCTTTACACCTGACTGTGCGAGGGCGCGGTGACCCTCAACTGGGCGGAGGAAAGGAAGCCCAGTTAGGGCAGCGGCCGCTTAATGCGCGGGTCTAGGATCCCAGTCCCTTTTCCGTTTTTATGCAAGCTTGCAGTGTTTTGACGCCTCGTTGGGATCCCGACTGTAGACCAGTTACACTGACCCTGTTTTAGGATACCCAGGCGGGGGATCCTTGGTTTTCAGTTTCACGTACGAGCTCGGTTGCCCGTTACCGGTCGGGCTGTTTCTAGAGCGACTTTTCCGGGAAGTCCCTCTCACCCGTCTCAGTGGCGTAGTTTGGGAGTAGACCTATCCCTCTATTGGACCGTCCTTCCAATTAGAGGGCGAGACGGAAGAGCCCTTGTGTTGGCTTCTTCACCGCTTGAGTTTTTCTTTCGCCAACAGACTTGGCGATTCTACATACAGATCATCCATATCTATACCTATATCTACATCATCGGGAGTTACATCAGAAAGAGAGTTACAGTCATGGTTTGGAGGAAATCACAATTAAAATTGAGATGATTAGAAGTGACTATAATCAGTTTTGAAATCCCTATAAAGATCACAGTTTAAGTTGAGTAAATGGAAGTAACTATAAGATGAATTCGAAATCTTAATAAGCTAGTGGACGTGTTGGGAACTTAGTTAGGATGCATTATACAACACCGCATGCCTACGGAGGCACCCCAACCCTAAGACATTCCCCTAGTCTTAGAGTCACAGTGTGAGGTTTCACACGAACCAAGACCACAGACTATCCACTAGACTTAAGAATTTAATAAATCATTATATCTTCTTATCTCATCTTTCCCATCATCAAAATCCACAAATATGATCTCTAAGTAATATGAGAATAAAATATACATACTTATGATCAATTAGTTACCATAGAGATTTGCTCATTTGGGAAATATTGGGATAATGGCTGATCATGAGAGGTGTTTACTAAAAATTTGAAAACCTTTTTCATTTGCAAGTAGAATTAAATTTTAATTTGAGTTGTTTCTGCCTCTCTACTTGCTTGCTTTTGGTAACAATAAATGCCTGTTATTTTATATACGTTTTTGGGAGGTACCAGCAACCGCTGACTCCTCTTCTTTCCTAACATGTTTGGCAGGCAAACAGCCTACAGTTCATTAGCTATACATGCTTCTTGGAGATAAAATATACACTAGACGGTATGATTCACTTTCTCTCAGTTTTTGTTCAATTCATAATGTATTATGTTTCTTTCTCTTCAGTCAGATTTTGGGATATTGTATGTACTGTCAGAAATTGGTACATGTTGAAGTTAATGAAAAGAGATTTGGTGACAATTGTTCTATGAGCTTGTGATTATGAATGTTAACATGAATGTCTGATGAAATTATTTCATTCGCGAAAAATTTTCCCCGTACTTTCAGTTACTTAATGCGATAGAAATGAATGTTGTAACGCGAAATGTGTGTAAACGGGTACTCGGATCCTAGGGGGTTCACAATTCTAGATTCATTAATGATGCTTATTTAACGCTAATCGTGATTAACTTTCACTATCGTGATTTATCTTTTGCAGCTCATGCTTAGTTTTTTCTAACCTCTGATTAGTGTTCGCTAATGGTCATTAACGGTACTCAATCTATCATTAGTTTATTTCATTGTATTTATTTGGTCTTAATGACGGTCATTACGGGTTAATGACATCTTAAGCCTCCTTGCTTCTCTTTCTTCCGAAAATTATAACAATTCGAAATGAAGTCTGATTCATACGAAATAAATTATGTTGGTTTCCTCTTGACAAGACGGATCTTATGATTTAGGATTTGATAGATGCCCAGTTCAAGGCCTTACAAAGGAATACAATAAGTTTCATTATTTTCCCATCATAGAGTATCCCAATACCTTTGGGATCCACCTCGTGTGCCTCCTGTGAAGGTTTAGTGTAATATTGTATTGATTTTGGGGTTCTAGAGGAATGTCTATCTTCTAAAACCTCCTTGGGAGTACCAAAGGCTCCCTTACTACATGTGAAGGTCATGTGGTGCTAGGTCTACCTCCAAGTACCTTTTTGATGCCTAAGAAGCTCTAGTTTCATAGGTTTTCTTTCTTTTATGGTGTTTTATCCTCCTTTAGAGATAGCAGGAAAACAATGTTACATTGATGATGTCAAGGGTGTTGGTGCAGCTCATCAAGGAGACATTAAGATCCCTAGCACAATCATTGAGATAAATGGGACCAACTATGACTTATGGTCCATACAATTAATGAGTATCATGGAGGCCAATGACAAAGAGTATTGCCCTGATGGAGCCATAGGCCCAGACTCGGGAGAAGGCCAATAAGAATGCATCCTGAAAAATGGCAATGCATTGACCAAGGCATGCCCCTGGTCCTCAAAATAGCACACAAGATTCGATGCAAAAAGATGGCTAAGGATGTAGAAGTCTCTTGAAATCGCCTACTCTCAGCCTTAGACAAGGAATGAAACGTGGATCATATATTTCATTATGATATTCACTAGACAATGCAAGGTGGACATCCTCTCCATTTTTATTACTCAGGCATGAAGGCCGGATTCGAGAAATAGCACAGCTGTAATCCTTTATGCAATTATCTCCAACAGAGGATGCACAAGGATACAGTGACGATTGGCACCTTTACATCCCATCTCCATTCAATGATGTTTTAAGTCTTGTCCGATATAAGATTCAATCAGTAAACAATTGCTCACCAGTACAGTCATTCCTCCCATTGAGGAGGCATGTATCTTAGTTGGATAGTGATTCCTACTGCTCGGGGTTCTGATATTGTCTGTGTTAGGGCAGTCACCTGCATTCATGGAGGATCCTCTAGTGCAAGGGCTCATGGAGGTCGATGATGGAATGTGGGCATAATTATACACATGGGGGTCGACCCCAGTGCCTTATTGTTATAAATATAAGCCTATTGAGGACACAAGCTAAAAGCACGGTTGTTCAGCTTCAGCCAATTGAATGGCTGGTCATTTTGATGTTTCTCCAAAGACCCGTGTTGTTTTTTACGATCACAGGGGAGGATGACATCATTCCTTAGCTGAGACAGATCTAAAGATTTGGACCTTCGTGGTCGGACTTCAGGGGATGACATACCCATTGCACAAAATGTGCTCCAGAAGACCCTCGTCACCCACCTCTTCCAGCGAACAGTCATAAAGATTAAATTGTGCTGTTGCATATTAACATGTTTTTCTGTGAGATCGAAAGATCAAAACTGAAGGTCTCTCCACAATTGTGTAGCAAAACATGCAATGGTAGGTGCAACAAAGGTGGTAATTTTCCTCTTTTCAATTAAGTGCGCCAAAAGACTACTTCAAAGCCCCAATACAATCAAAAAGCTTCAAGAAAGCCAATTAAACGACCCGTATGATTGCATAATATGCAATGAGGACGTGGGAAAATCAACAACTTCCACGAAAATTTACTAAGAAGAACAACTATACGCATTCTTACATGATCTATACGGAAACCTTGCTATACCAAGCTTGTCAAAAACAAAATATTTGTGTAAATAGACAGATATCTGTAAATGCACACAAAGATGTTAATATGCCACATAAAGAATGAGTAAGTGTGCAGAATCATGGCAACTGTGCAGTTTACGAAAGAAAATAAGGAAGTGCTTCTTCTCCACCTGAGTTAAGTCCCACGTATTAAGTCTAAGCAATATCTTTGCTGTCTAAGATTCTGCATCCCCGAGAACGAAAGGATCCCCATAAATATATACTTCCTTTATTTTTCGCTCAAATTATAGAAAATAAACATGTATTTTTGGTGCTTGAGCTCAAATTATAGAAAATAAACATGTATTTTTGGTGCTTGAGTACCTGTGAAGTTCACGTTTGATCACATCTATAGTGTTGAATGTTGATCAAGCCATCACAGACAATCATGCTATCATGAAACTTAAGTGGATGAAAATGCATAAAGTTGGAAGAAATGGGAGCCAAGTGGAGTAAAATATGATAATATTGCTGAATATGTCCTAGCACACCTTTGTAAAATTCTGGACCGAGCAAGGGTGTACAATGCCTAATGCCTACTATCTTCGCAGAGTGGTGTCAAACTCTAACATAAAATGGGGTAGATGCTAAATCAACCTTGATAGTGAATCTTAAATCATATAAAATCATCCCAGGTTCTTTACCACAATAGTGATGTTAAATTTATCAAGTGTATACGATTGTAGGTGCGTGCCAACATCTAGTATGTGATGTTTCTCTGTCAATTATTTTTGAATAAAATGTTTCTATGTCATTAAGGCAATTATTGATGGATCTTGAGCTTTCTTAAAGATAGGCATGATCCATGAAGTGTGACTTGTCTTGTAGAGCACTAAATTCATACACATATTTTCCCAAGAACCGGTGGTCACATGTACTCGAATATGTCGCCTTCATTACATTTTTTTTGGTCCATTCACAACCATACTTGTAGAGATATAACTGTTTACATTATTTATTTCCATATTACGTACTATTTCTTAATTTTCTGCACTTAAGATTATCTTATGTAATTTACCCACAGGCTACTCTCCTATATAAGAGAGTCTAGGGGTTCATGGAATAAACATCTCTTTTGTTTTTCCCAACATGGAATCAGAGCAGCGGTCCTAGATCGGAGCTCCGAAACCCTAATCTCCCCTCCCTCCACTTTCCAGCCGCCTCCACATGGGCTTACAGCAGCCCCCATCGGATCGCCATGGCCCAGCAGCCCCGTCATGAAGGATATGGTTAGATCCTCAAGCACATCACGGAAGCGTGAGCATCGTATCGAATACGACGAAGAACGACTAGTCGGACTAGTTGTTCTATGCAACTGAAATTAAAAAAAATTGTGACGAAACCACATGATCCAAGAACACTTCTCGGGTTGTTTCGTCTAAACCACAAACAAGTAATATGATTACCTCTTGAAGCGTGGTTGCGATCGAGTCTCTAAACGAAGAGACCTCCTGTCTCAAGTCTGATCCGACGGAGGAGACGCTCGCGAGCATGTTGATGAAACACGTGCTTCTCGCAATCCATGTTGATGATTCAAGCGGTGGATCTCCAGATCTCGACACACGAGATCCGACGTCTTCTTCACAAGCGAGACGCACCGAAGGAGACGGAGATCCACGAGCAAACGATCGGGCAGCATAACGACGACACTGCGGCGATGGAGACTCCCTCTAGGGCATCCATGGTGGACGGTCATGAGAGAGGAAGAGAGAGGGCTGATGTATAGAGAGAAAGAGAGAGAGAGAGAGAGAGAGAAAGACTTACATTCTCATATGTGTTGTGTAAAGAAGAGCAAAGGGGTGCCTCTCCTTTTATAATATTTTGGGATCCATGGATCTCAATACATGGACAACACAAATCCAATGGCTCTCATTGATTGTGTTTCTTTTAATGGCTAAGATTTGTGTTGGTAAAAAATCAACAACAATTAATTTAATTTAGATTGAATCTATATTGATAAATCAATATAAATCAATCTCAAATTAAATCAATCAAGCATGGGGATTATGGAATGAAGATTGCCTCCTTCCATAATATTGGATTTCGTGGCAATCGCATGCAATCTCATGAGATCTCATGAGATTACATTATTCCATGGAAATCTCCAAGATTTACAACAACACTTGTTGTAATTTATTCTACAAAAATAATTCATAATTATTTTGTAAATATTACAATCTTGTCATTGGAAAATTGCGAATCACATTCACAACCCAAAATAAAATGTGAATTACATTTCCAATTAATTGCCCAATGTGAATCCAATTCACATCAATATTTAATTTTTTTTTTGAAGCCAAGAAAAAGGGGTTCACCCCAATATATTAGAGATAAAAAAGAGGGTCGAAAGTACAAAAAACGAGAAGGCCATAAAAGGAGGCAAGAGAGCCTCCAGACAGGGTTATAAAACACACACAAAGAAAATTAACTTCCACTCCAGTCGTCCACCAGTCCTTTAGCGCGAATGATCACATTCTCCTTGTAAAAGCGTTGCGCCGAGTCACACGATGGCGAGTGCGAGAGGGCGTGGGAGCGGCGAGTGCGGTGCGAGGTCTCGGGTGGTTACTGGGACTTCGAGAGCGGTCGCTACGAGGTCTCTGACGAGACACTCCGGGTAGCATCGCACTTTGAAGGGGTTCGTGCTGGTGGCTCGAAGGTAGCGGTGGGAGCTGCGAAAGACAAGCAAGCCGCCTTTCCCGGTGAGGGCTCTAAGGTTAAGGAGGAAGCTGCGGCGGGCGGATGGACGGTGATTTCTCGACAGAAGGCTGGCAAGCGATGTTTCAGGTGCGGGGAGCGGGGTCATATTGCCTCCGCATGTCCTCAACCTCCACGTTGCTTTGCATGCGGGGCTACGGGGCACCGTCGAGCCTTTTGCAGTTGGGTGCGGCATCGCAGCTCGGTCCGGTCTGAGGTTCCAACCTCCGGCTTCTCGATGCGGTCGGTGCCTGATCCTCTTCCCGACCGATCCACGTGGCGTTCAGGTGAGGCCCCCGCTCGCACTTACGCACAGGTGGTGGCCCCTCGTTCTCTTCCGACGCCTACGGTTTCTTTGGTTAATATGGAGTACAACCATTCAAGGGGGGAGGACGCGGGGAGCGGCACTGCGCTGGGTGCAACTTCTCCCGCGCATGGGGCTGCTTCGACGTCGGTTATCTCTCGTGCTACGGGGTTGCATGTCTCGGCCTCGACTTCGCGTGCGCTGGATGAGGGTTTCGGCTACCCCCGGGTCGGTGCTTATCGGGGTTGCTCGTCGTCCCGGCGTCGTGTGGGAGCTAGTGAAGGAGAGCGTTCTTGATTCTCTGGGCCCTTCCTTCGTTGGGGATTTCTGCGTGCTGGATGCATCTCACTGCTGCGTTCGCGGGCTCTCCTCTCAGCTTCGGGATTGCTTATTGCGTCAAGGCCCTAATGACGCCGTCTTATGGCGGCCACCTCGTGTGGCTGATGGAGTTTCTTCTGCGACCGAGGTTTCCTTGGCTTCCATTTCAGGTGTTCCCTTCCTTTCCAGGTTTATCCCTCTGCTCCACAAGGCGTTTCACCGGTGGGGATCAGTCCTCGCCATCATCGATGACGGCCTAGCTCCGTTGGCCGACTGGCATTCTTTGAAGGTGCTCTTTGAATGCAGTCCGGGTTTCCTCCGTGAGGCGAATGGGCGGTCGTTCTTTGGGTCTTTCAAGATAGGGAGATGGAGGTTCAAGCCTGAACTCACTGTTATTCCTCCTTCTTCGACGGTCTCAGCTTCTCCGGCGGTGGTCGACGACGAGCTCTTCCTTGCTTCGCCGGTCATTGCCGACCCGGGCCGCACCGACGCTTCGTCTCCGTCGCCTCACGTGGCACGTGACGTTTCATTTCCGTCTTGCCACGTGGAGTCTTCTGTGTATTTGCCCGAGGAGGCGCCTTGCACTCATGATGTGGTGGGCTTCTTCGAGGCGCCCTTTCAGGTTCCGAGGATCTCGACCGTATCTTCTGAACTCCCTGTCGTGGGGGTTCCCGAGATCGATGCGCTTTTTTCCTTCCCTCGGTTCGGATCCAACCCAGGTATGCGGTTTGGCTATTCGGATCTTTCGGCGGATCTCCCTTTCTCGCGGGGCGGTTCTTCGGCTCAACGCGGATCTTGGCCAAGGCCCACTTATAGGGCTACTCAGACATCTCTGCCCGACTCTTTTGTGATTCAAATTGAGGCTCTTCGATTGGAAGCCAACCCTCCTCAGGTCCCTTCGACTCCGATGCGAACTTCCCCTATCTTGCTTGACGCTTTCTCCCCTAGGCCTTCGGGAGGTCACCTTTCAGGTACAGGGCTGGACTCTTCCTTCAGACGCTTTGGATCTATTTACAGCAGGCGCAACCCCTCTCTTCAAGCGGCTAGGGTGTTGCAATCTTGTCCTACTCTGCGGGAGGCCGTGGCTGAGGCCGCGGGCGTTCGCGGTTTGGAGGGCGGCGATGGAGGCTCGGACGTTGAGGCACAGGGGACGAATGCTGGCGGATGTTGATCGGTGGATCCTTTGTTGTTCCTCCACGTTTTTGGGCGTTGTTTTTGGTTCTTTTAATGAAGGTCCTGTCATGGAATGTTCGTAGCCTCGGGGACGTGGTCAAACGTCGGTCTCTGGGCTCCCGCCTCTCTGAATGGGGGTGTGACGTTGCCTTTATACAGGAAACGAAAATGGCGGTTATCGATGACTATACATGGCTTTCTTTTGGCGCTGGTCCCTTTGATGAGTTCCGTGCGATTAACGCGGTTGGATCCGCCGGGGGATTGCTTGTGACATGGCGATCTCGCTCCTTCTCGTTAAGATCTATGCTCGCAGGTCGTCACATGCTTTCGATCGTTTTGGAAAGAGTCAGCTCTTCAACTATATTGGTTTTCTCATGCATATACGCGCCAACTTGTCATATTTTACGTCGGGAATTATGGGACGACATGCGTGAAGCTGCTATTTCTTTCTCGGGGATGCCCTGGATTGTGGGGGTGATTTCAATGTCACCATCCACTCCTCTGATCGGCCTCGCGGGAGGGGTGGCCGCGACCCTGGCTCTCAAGATTTTCTGGATGTGATTGATGATTTGGAGCTTGCTAGCTTGGTTCCGAACGACGTTTCCTACACTTGGCGAAATAACTCTTCTCGCTCTCGGATAGATCGCTTCCTTGCGAATGGCTTGGCTTTGGACTCCTTCCCTCTTTGTCACGTTGGTTCGCGGCCCCGCGCCTTCTCGGATCATTCGCCTATTATTTGGGACTCTGGTGATGGCATTAACCCTCGGGGGCTTTTCCGCTACGAAAAATGTTGGCTATTAGAACCAAATTTCAAAGAGATCGTCCAGAATCACTGGTCCCAGGTCCCTGTCTCGGGTTCGGCGGCCTTTCAACTTACTCAGAAGCTATCCTCTCTTAGGAGGATCCTCGTTGAGTTCAAGATTACCACCAGACATGCCCGGCGTGCTGCTCGCGTCGCGGCGGAGGATCTTATCATGCATCTCAATTCCGTGGAGAACGAACGCGAGCTTACTGCGGACGAACTTCGGGAACGCTCTTCCGCCCTTGCTCGGGTTCAGGAGGAGGATAAGAAGAGAAGTATTGAATGGCGTCAACGCTCACGGGAAAGATGGATCAAAGAGGGCGACGCCAACACGGTGTTCTTCCATCGGGTGGCCAGCAACCGAAGGCGCTCTAATTCTATTTGGTCCATCTCCATCAATGATGTGGTGTTCATGGGGGATGGCGAGATTGTGAACGCCATCTCTGACCATCTCAGGCGTGTTTCTTCTGCTTTGCCTCCTCGGCGGTGGCGTTGGCTCGGGGCGGGGGCTCCCCTTCTTTCGGACGAGGATTCCGCGTTCCTTATCCGTCCTATTTCTATGGAGGATATCAAGGCTGTCGTTTGGGGGTTGAATCTTAACTCTTCTCCGGGACCCGACGGCTTTCCCGTCGCCTTCTACCGGGGACTTCTGGGACGTGGTCTCGGGGGACGTCTTCGCGGTGGTCACTGAATTCTGCGACGGTAACTTCGGCTTCGATCGTATCAACCGGGCTAATATTGTGCTTATCCCTAAAAAGACCCCGGCGCTCAACTTCGACGATCTTCGGCCTATCTCCGTCTCCAATGCTATTTATCTTATTGTGGCCAAAACTTTGGCCAACCGGCTTTCTCGGATCTTGGAAGGTATTATCTCGCATGTTCAAGGGGCCTTCATTAAGGGTCGGCATATTGCGGATTGCATTCTCGTCGCGTCGGAAATTGTCGCTGATTGGAAGAAGGATAAAAGGAAGGGCCTTCTTTGGAAGATTGACTTCGCCAAGGCTTACGACTCCATCGATTGGCGTTTCCTTTGGTCCGCATTGCGTAGACGAGGATTTCCTAATCTTTGGATTGCTTGGATGCGCAGATGTGTTTCCACGGTCTCGTTTCTGTGCTAATCAATGGCCGGCCGGTCGGCGGGTCTTTTCAGCCTCGCAGGGGGGTGCGTCAGGGCTGCCCCTTGGCGCCCCTCCTATTCGTTATTGCCTCGGACGTGTTGACACGTATGGTTGATCGAGTCATTGATGCGGGACTCACTAAGGGATTTCGCAAGGGGGAGTTCTGCGTGCCTATAATTCAATTTGCGGACGACACGATTTGCTTTATTGAGGGGGGGTCCGGACGAGGTGGCGGGGATGGCTCATACTATCGCTATTTTCTGCGAGCTTTCAGGGATGTTGACTAACGCAGCCAAATGCATCGTGGTGCCCTTCGGCATGTCGACGGCGGAGGAGGAGTGTAGCCGTCTGCTTGGATGTCGGCTTGGGGAGCTTCCTCTCCCTTATCTTGGCGTTCCTCTATCGGTTGGACGGGCCTGATCTAATGATTGGCGGGCTATCACGGAGAGGATGGAGGCGCGCCTAGCGGGCTGGAGGGCCGCCTTGCTGTCCCGGGGTGGTCGCCTTGTCTTGCTGAAATCCGTCCTTTCTTCTATCCCGATTTATTTCCTATCGGTTCGTAAAATGCCCGTGGGAATTCGATTATGCTTGGAAAAATTTATGCGGCGATTCCTATGGGGTCGTTCGGATAGTAGCGGCAGAGGGGTCCATTTGGTCTCTTGGGACGTGGTGACTTTGCCTAAGAGCTCCGGTGGTCTTGGTATTCGTAGCTTGGATCGCGTCAACGACGCATTACTATTGAAATGGGTGACTAAAATCTGGGGCAAGGATGATTCTTTTCTTTGTAACGTTCTGCGGGCGCTCTTGGGCAGCGAATGGCTAGGCCTCATGCGGGGGGCATTACATCCCCACTCCTCTCATTTTTGGCGATGTGTTTATGATACACTTCGGCGGAACCGCGCGCTGTTCTCACCGGTGCTTGGGACGGGGTACGTCTTCAAGTTTTGGTTGGACGATTGGTCGGGGGGAGGCTCCTTGCAGACGCGCTTTCCGAGGTTGTTTGCTATGGCGTCGAATCGGTTCGCCTCTGTCGCGGACTGTTGGAACAACGGATGTTGGTGCCCTACGTTTTCGGGTGTTCTCTCGGATCAGCGCGCGGGGGAGTTCGCCTCTCTGCTGGAGACTCTTTCCTCTACGGCCTCTCCCTCTGCTCAGCGGGACCATTGGACTTGGAAGGAGGGGGCTTTCACCACTCGCAAGGCATTCAGGGCCTTGCTCTCTCCCACCCCTGCTTTGCCCGCTCCACTGGTGCGCGATTGTGCATTCTTTTGGGGTCTACGCTTGCCGTCGCGCATCGCCTTCTTCTTATGGGTGTTTCGTCATCGACGATTGATGACCCGGGATCGCTGCGCGAAGTTCATTCCTCACTCTAGCGTCAGGTGCCAACTTTGCGGGTTGCTGAAGAAACGGTCGATCACCTGTTCTTCATTGTAGCTCGGTCGCGACGCTCTGGGACGACGTTGCTTGGGCTCGTGCGGCTAATGTTGAAGATTGGTGCGGCATCTTGTGGTCCAACAGGACGAGGGCTAGATCTGATTTGCTGGGCCCCATCGCGCGGCTGTGGTCCATTTGGCGTGCTAGAAATGAGGCTATCTTCTCGGGCATGCGTTTTATAAGGAGAACGTGAACATTATGGCGAGTAGATCTATATCCGAGTGGTGTAGTTAATTGGGTCACGGCATTTGTTTGACGGTTGTCTTCATTGTATTATTATTCTCCCTAGTCGTCTTCCCTCCCCTCTTACCCACTGTAAGTATCCTTCTCCCTAGCCCGTCCTGCCAGCCCTTCTTCTAGCGCCACAGCCCGCCAGACCTTAGCCTGGGACCTCGCCAGTCCGGCTAGTGCTCCAATAGCCCTTACCAAGGCCTCGCAGGTCCCTCACAGGCCCCTCTAGGGCGTCGTCGGTCCTTCTCTAGGCTTGCCAAGCCCTGCTAGGGCTCTTCTTTTCTCGTCCAGGCACCCTGCCAGTCGCGCCGAGTCCTTAGCGGTTGCACAACAGGCCGCTCAGTTCTGTTAAGACTCTGTCTCACCGCCTAGGCACCTTGCAGGCACATCTCACATGATTCCTGCCTCCTCAGTCACGCCTAGGCACATTGTAGTTGCTCGTCGAAACCCTAGCACGGGATGAACGTCGTCGTCGAGGTCCTCTGCCTTTGATGAGATTGGTTGCATGAGTCTACACATGCAATCATATCTCTCTATGTCCGTGTAGACAAGAACCGTGTCTAGTCATTCCTAGTCTTTTCGAGCCATCATATCAGAAAGCAAGGTTGAGGTTCCCTCCACAAGCGCATTCAGAGGTCATACGCCTATAGTAAAGATGGATGGGTCGAACTATGAACTATGGGCTATGCAGTTCATGAGTATGATGAAGTCTACTGGTAAGAAACACATTCTTACCGAGGAAGAACCGACCGAGAAGACTGGAGTTAACGCCCCATGGGAGGCGGATGATGCTTATGCCAAGGTATGGCTCTCAGGAACATTGGCATTCGAGATCGTCAATGATATACTTCATCAGCCCACAACCAAGGCGATGTGCGATATTCTCGATGTCACTTATTCACAAGCGAAGAATGAGACGAAGATTCTACAACTCTAGCATGATATATTTACAATCAAGCAGAATGATCGTCATCTTCACTCGCTATATACATCCTTGCGTGGGATGTTTGAGAAGCTCTATAGCTTCATGTCTCTACAATATTGATCATAAATTCTCAAACTTACATTTCTTGCTAGTGCAGCTTTACACCACGCTAAATCATATTTTGCTACACAGAGCCAGAGAAACACCATGAATGACATAAAATTGCTTTTCTTTTAGCCGTATCATATTGCAAAAGCATGTTTAAAATGGGGTAAATAAACTTCTTGTAGCATTTATCGAAGTTGCAGGGAATCTAATTAAGTAAAAGGTTTAAGATGACAGGTAGGGTCGAGAAATCAGGAAATGGGAGAAAATACAGCCTCCATTTGGAACAAACATCATAATTTTTTGGCAGGGTGGATTTTCTTTCCCTTCCCTTCCTATTACTTTTGTTACAGATGTATACAATTATCAGCTAATCCATGTTGTTGTCCAATAGTAAACCTCTATGTATGATACTGGTGATTTAGATGAATTATGCTCGTGAGGGAGTTCCAAATCCCAGGAATTAGCCTTTAAATATGAAGTGATCCTATTTAGTCATAAAGTCTGTGTCACATGCATCTTTTACTTTTCATCCAGTTTATGTCAACAACATCCTTCTTATCTATTACTCAGTGGGTATCTCCCATTAAACAGAACTGCAATCAAAGCATATATCACCTTACCAGTCTTTCCTATCCTTCCACAGCTCTTATCAAGACAATTGTGGAATCTCATCGAAACAATATCCACAAATCATCACAAGGCATCATTGTTCATGGTTGAAACTGCAAGTAAAGATTCAAAACATTATAGCTATATTATTCGGAGATCGCATAAATCCTAATATCAGATATGGATATTGCCAACACTTCTTCTGCATTTGCAGCATATTTCTATTTAGTGTATAGATTCACATGATCGTCCAGCATCCTCGATGTTTATAACAGATCTCCAAAAAAATAGCATTCCGATAGAAGCATCTAAACAGCTTGAGGATCCTTCGCCCCCTGATGCATTGCTCCACAGTAACAACCTTCAACTGCTGCCACGTTCAGGCATCAATCGAAATTGCAGATAAAGCTCCAAAACAACAGAATGCTACAATTTGGGGTTCCAAAAATGGCAGATCTCTTCCGAAGGACACAACCTATACTCATCGTACCATAGTTAATACTTGCGATCGCCAATCCCTAACAAAACCCGAGATCACGTCATTACTGAAGATTGGTCATAAGAACCATTATCCCATTGAAATGCTTCGATTTGTGGATCTAGAAACCCTAAGATCGAAAATGGCAGTGATTGCCGATGATTATTGAATAGGTGATGCATAGGCATCTCATTCTGTTACGAGTGATCAGGACGAAAGAACGCGGAGGATAATGGAGAAGAAGCGATATCTCACTTCTTTAGCCCTGTTCTCGATCAAGCCGATGACGACCTGCGACCTCTCGCCCTTGTCGTCGTCCATCCGCGCAGCTCGATAGAGTGTGTTGGCGATGAGTAGTCTTGAGTGGCAAATTTCCCGCAAACGTTCTTGACGTGTATTTATACCGAAAGCAGGGTTTCTTGCGTGAAGAACGAGCACGAGATGGGCGTGTAGATGGACGGCTGACATTAAATCAGAAGGTAGTTGTTAAGGAAGTGCTGACAGACGGCTGAGATTGCATCTCGGCCTTTCATGGACTAATAAGTAATAGGGATATATTACTTGTGCCCCTCCAAGATATCGCAATATCAATTATGCCCCTATCTTTTTGGTAATATCAGTTGTGCCCCTTACTTCTTGCTATTTTATCACTTGTACCCCTCGGGTTAGTGATCGTTCCCATCCACCGTGGCAAACAGACGTTAACTTTTGAGGACATAAGCAGAATTAA